>JABWTJ010001031.1:0-127407 GCA_016801875.1 Solanum sitiens | reverse complement strand
GCCGTCGTGCCTGGGAGGTACGTCCTGCAGGTTCGTCACAACCTTCGAGACTCAATTTCCTTGATGAGTCTGAGAGGGCCGGTCGTGCCTACGACGGTCCGTCCTGCACTTCCGTCACGACGGACAGAGAATTGCTCTCAGTACCCAATTCTCAAGAGTTGAAGTGTTTTGAAACGGAACCTCACAATGGTCCGTCATGTCTGTGACGGTCCGTCCTGCAGGTCCGTCACAGAGTTCAGAGAATTGCTCTCAGTACCCAATTCTCAAGAGTTGAAGTGTTTTGAAACGGAACCTCAAAACGGTCCGTCATGTCTGTGACGGTCCGTCCTGCATGTCCGTCACAGACTTCAGAGAGTCGATTTCAGCACTCAAATATAAGAATTCCAAGTGTTTGGAACGAGACACCCTCGACGGTCCGTCGTGCCCATGACGGTCCGTCGTTGGATACGTCGTCTCAGACAGTTTTCCAGAAATAAAATCTGCTGCTCAAAACGACTAAGCAGGTCGTTACATTTTCATCAAAGTCGCAACTTTTCATAAAAGTCGCAACTCTTCATTAAAGTCACAACTTTTCATAAAAGTCACAACTCTTTATTAAAGTCACAACTTTTCATAAAAGTCACATCTTTTCATGGAAGAGGAAGGTTAGTTTTGGAAATAATATAAATTCAAAGAGAATCCTTGCTTGTGGTGGCTCCACGTAGGCAGACCAAGGGTTCTCTTATCTCTCTCTCTCTCTCTCTCTCTCTGTATATATATATATATATATATATATATATATATATATATATATATATATATATATATATATATATATATATATATATATATATATAAGGAAACGAATTACAGTTCTTCCTATTGGTTTGACATAGCTTAGAGTCAAAATTTTGTACTTGTATTTGAAAATTTACTTATAATATGTGAAACTAGGTAAACTGCCGGCGCTTACCACGGTGGTTATCTACATTAATAATCTACTTCTGAATATTTGATAATATAACTGTTTCAAGAGGGTAGAATCCTACAATAGATTATCAAGAATATCTTATTCAAAGAATAAATGAAAGTGTTTATGAATTTTGTTATTAATTCTTCATTTTACTGTAGTTGTTAATCAACAAAGTCTTTATAAACAATATGTAATAGTTTCATTGTCTATATTAGTATTTTCAAAAAGTTACACAAACATTTTATTCATCAATTGTGAGAGTTTTTCTCCTATTCAAGGCCTCTTCCTACAGAATCTAAATATTATACATCTTATAATTAGTTGTGTAATTGATAAGTTAGTTAAAATATAAAAACATATCTGTTGGAGTTTAATGAAATAACTTATGTCGCTAAATAATTTGGATTAAATAATGTCTTGGCAAGTCCCTTGTTCAAAATCATACGCAATCAATAAATCTACTTTGATAGCCAAAAGACATATTTTGTTGTTTATGTTTAGCTCATTATTGTTAAAACTTTACTTTTTTGGGACTTTTAATCTAAAGTTTATAAGGAGATAATTATTTCTTTAATATTTGATTAATATAGATTCATCCTACTTTTAGGGGTAATTCATTGACTCCAACCCAATATTTGAACCGCGAACGTTTGATCAAGATTGAGTACAATACTTACAATCCCACTTCATATATTCCTTTATTTTTTGGATGCACTAATCGATTGAATGTCTCGATAAGATAGAAGGTTTAGTAAATAAAATTCTAAGGTGGTGTGGAACCACCATAACTTTTTAACACTTAAAGTCCCTTTTTGGACTATCCATGTATCTTTTAGCCACGGAAAACTCAATGAAGGTGGAAGTCATATATTTTACAAGTTTAAGAATTATAATCTACATGACACCAATATTCTAATGATTACATCAAACTCTTGAGTAACATATCTTTAATCCAACATAATGAAAAGCATAAACCTAAACAACAAAGGTTAAAACATGGACTCAAAAACAAAAATTAATAACAAAAGCATAATTTAACGATGGTAAAAAACATAGCAGAACCTGTAATAATAAAATGAAACATAAAGGAAAAAATCAAGCCCACTGAATGCAGATTGACCCCTTAAGGAAATTATTTCATTCTAGTATCCGAGGTTTAAAGGAATAGATCCTCTCAGGACAAAACAAATCTATTCATCAGTATGTTGATACAAAAATAATGGTGTCGGTGATCGACTAAACAGGAGCAAAGAACACAAATATTTAATTGTGTTGATGAAAATTAATAAGAAGTTTAGAATTTTTTTTATTTTAAAATGAGAGGAAATCCCTCTATTTATAGACAACAAATGGTAGTGTGAATAAATGCTTATTGTGCCTTATCAGAAAGGTCACAACTCTTTGGACAAGTCACAATCTTTCTTAAAAGTCACAATTTTTATAAAAGTTGCAACTCTTCATAAAAGTCGCAATTCTTCATTAAAGTTGCAACTCTTCGTAAAAGTCGAAACTTTTCATAAAAGTTGTCACTTTTCATAAAAAGTCACAACTTTTCATAAAAGTCATAATTTTTTTATAAAAGTCATACCTTTTCATGAATGAGAAGGCTAATTTTGGAAATAAATAAGTTAAAAGGGAATCATGGTTTGTGGTGGCACCACATAGGCAGGTCTTGGGTTCTCTTTTATATAAATATATTATAAAAAGTATTGTTCGAATTGATTCTCGTTAAGTTTCAAACAAACAGAAACACGTTGACTGTACGTGTTCCATTGAAGAATTCAGGAGGGTAGAATTCCAACAATTGGTATCAGAGCAGGTTATCTTCGAAGAGTCTAATAACTCAAGATAAGATTATTATGAATTTTGCACCTCCTCTCGGACACGGTGAAGGTCAACACATCAATAGACCACCACTATTCAATGGGCATTACTATGCATGGTGGAAGGCGAGAATGGATGATTTTCTACAAGCCCAAGACTATGAATTATGGATGAAAGTTATTAATGGTCCCCTTATTCTTATGATGAAGGATGATGAATGAAAAGTCATTCCAAAGCCCAAGGCCCAATATGGAGAAGCTGATTATAGAATGCTCACAAAGAGTGATAAAGCTAAGTACATCCTTATATGTGGACTTTGACAAGACGAGTTTAATCGCATCCTTGGTTGTACTACAACGAAACAAATTTGGGACACATTGGTCAATGCACATGAAGGAACTTCCCCAAGCAAAGAAAAAGAATATGACATTGCTATTGATTGGGGAACATGTTCAGACAACTCAATTGAATATGATACAGAAGATGTCTCTTTAATGACCATGGAGGAATCTGAACAAGAATCTGAATCAGACATTGAGAAAAGGGAGGTAAATCTTTTTGACCTTAAAAATAAACTAAAAGGTTTTTCAAAGAAAAAGTCATCTTCCTTTATTCTAACTCTCATGGATAATCTTCAAGAGTGGAATGAAAATAGAGATCAATTATTGACTTCCTTGACCAGTTTAAAATTTGAACATATTGATCTTGAAAAGTTTAATTCTGATCTCAAGAGAAAATCAACTCCTAAAGGAACATGTACAACAACTTGATTTCTGCACTTTGGCTCTCAAATCTGAAATTTTGAAACATAGTGTTACTGGGAATGGAAAAGAAAAAATTAGTGGTGACCAAATAAGATGTGACCAAGATCTAATGAGGTTAAACAATGAACTATCTTCTGAAAGCAAAAAATCTAGAAGAAAAATCATGACCTAGCTAGAACTAAGTATGAACTTGAGAGGGAAAAAAAATAGACTCAATTCTCAATGATTGTGGCTCAACTTAGTAATAGAACACATAAAACTGAAGGTGGAATAGATTTTGTTAAAGAAGTCCCTAAGAAAACCTCTTATTTGTGCACACATTGTGGTAGTAGTGGTCACTCAAGGGGTACCTGCCCAATAGTTATAACTCACATGGATAAGAACTTCAAAACTGCCTCAAATAGAAAAACCAACCATGTTAAAAGAAAGGAATCACGTCAAAGGAACAGGTTGGGGAAAAAGAAAAAATCTAAAAATATTTTATCAACATGAATTAATAGAGATCTGATTTATCCTTTTTATCAATACAAAGGACCCAAGCTAATCTGGATTCCTAAATCTAACCTTTGAATTTGCAGGAAAAGTGAGAGGAAACAGGAAACATTCACCAATTGAACATGTTGCTTTAGATGCATGATTAAAACTAGAAGAATCTCACTTGAGAAAAAAAAGATAATGGATGAATAACATTGACTGAAAAAAAAGGTGTTGAAAATAAAAAGGAAAAAAATGAAGGAAAAAAAAAGAAAGGAAAGACTGAAGAAGCATGTGAAAGAAACAGGTCCAACCTATGCAATATCTAACCGTTATGCGCACTCAGATGATCAATCAATCAAGAAAATGACCAGCCAAGGAAAACACTTTCAAAATGAACAATTTGGAACTTGGGGATGATTAAGGTCACATTAGTATCCCTCAATGGCTAATGAACATTGCGCATACTTTCCTCTAATCTTGAATTCTATGCTCAGTTTTGTATATGAAGTTGTATGTCTTTATACCACTTTTAAAGTCATGCTACTCATGCACTATAACATTGTATTTGAATCTGGCACGGGAGAGAAGCTTAGTAAAATTGAAGAAAAATTCAGCATTATCCAGAGATCTAAGGTATGTGAACTTCAATTATTCATGATTAAATATAAAGTCAATGCACTTGAACCTATTTCTTCCACTTGTACCAAAAGATATTCATGCCCTAAATACTATCAAAACTAATATCTTCTTAAAAAGCCTTATCCCAATATGATGGTCTATGGTTGAGATGAATTTGGTGGAGGACACCTCTACTTTGGTGCCTTATAAATATAGAGTGAGAAAGTAGAATGTGCTGGTTCTTAGAGGGAATCTTTTGTATTGATTAAAGTCTTGGAGAATTTACCTTGTGAGGGGGAATATTTAGGGGACCCTACACTTGAACAAATTTCACTTGTTAGGCTCAACTCGGGTACATCTATTGAGGGGGAATCGATGGGAGACCCATCCATCGAACCTAGTTCTTCTATTGGGAACCATATAAACTGGGATTTCATATTAATGTCAAAAAGTATTATAGTTGGTGTTGCACCTGATAGTACATGTCTAGGGAACAGATTGAGAGAACATGTTCCTTTACAAATGATATTCAAGAAAATTTGTTCCTCTTACTGACTCTATTGAAATTAAAGATGAGTGAACTATTGTTTCTGCAGAGGGTACATTATTGATTGAACAAGTTCCTTAAAAGTGATATAAAAATAAGAAAAAAAGGATTGAGCATGCATAAACCATGGCTATTTTTAAAATTGAGAAGACTGCTAATTTTGTTAATCCAAAAGATATCTTTGCTGCTGAAAAATGACTTATATTTATTCTCTCATCTTTTGATATTACCTAGCCACTCTAGCCTTTGACTTCCAATTTTTTTTTCTCATCACAAGTGCTTGATTCTATGTTTATTTTTGATTACATTTGTGGTGTATATGTTTTTTGATTAATGCTAATGTTGAGTTTGAGTTTCAGGTTCATGTCTATCTCATATGTTTGTGCATATGCTTTGCCATAGCTAACTAAGTTCTTGATTTTAAAGTTTTTGAGTAGGTGATAGCAAGTGACCATGAGTATTGAATTTGCTTCTCTTAGTATGGTGTATGCCGTCACAGTGTTTTATGATATCAAAAGGGGGAAGCGCATACTTGTGTAATATTTATAACTCAATTGGTCTAACTTGATCCTCTAATGTGTTTGTTTTGTGTATTGAGGTTTAAGAAACTGACACAACACAGATTGATCTATTCACACAAGAAGCAATGGTTTGTCATCATCAAAAAAGGGGAATCTGTTAGGTACACATGAATATTTATATTTTGAAGAATGAAAAAGATTGCATCATGGAACAAGTTTAGCAGACGTAATCTGTGTTTAAGAAGATCACTGGTAAGAAGTCATCTGCCAAGAAACGGGGAAGCAAGGCAAACAAGGCTGCTGCTGATAAATGTTAGTACGTTCAATGCAATGCCATACAATGTAATGCAATGCTATACAGTGTAGCTACAAACAATTGAATAGTTTGGCATACGTTCAATGAAATGCAACACTGTGTAGCTAAGAAGGTTTGAATAGTTTGGCATCATTCAAAAAGGGGGAATTTGTCGGACGTTAGAAGTGCTGATGCCATAGTATGTAGAATAGGCAGTGCTAAGCAATACAAAAAGAGTTTAAACCAAGTCGACGAAGGAATAAGTTTCAATAGAGTTTTTCTTATTTAAGAAAAATAATATTTTCTTACCTAATTAAGGAAAGCGTGTTTTCTTATTAAATAAGGAGAACTGTTGGAAAGGTTTGTGGAAGTATGTCAACTAATCCAAATCGATTTCAACAAGTTTGTTAAAATCAAGTTCAACAAAGATTTGTTGAAGAAGATTATATTGTAGCAGTTACATGGCAAAGTTAAGGAGTTGAAGATACGACACCTAAACTAGGTCGAATACGAAGTTCGAGTCGAGTTTGGTGTATAGAAGTTTAATCGCATTTTGTTTAAGGACGAATTCACTTAGAAGAAGGAATCCTATATGGACAAGATTTTCTGGAAGCATAATCTGAAAGGAAAAAACATGTTTATTTTGAACGATTGACAAAGATGCATAATGGAGAAACTTGATTCGAAGGTTCCAAGACTACTGGAAGGAGTATTCCAAACTTACGTATAGCTTGATAATAGTTAGAAAGCTGACTTAATGTTGGAAAACTACTTCCTAGTTTGTTAAGGAAAGAAGTAGCGTAATTTGTTATTGTTGCGGCAAAAACAAATAAGAAGTACAAGTTGAGTTCGACAAGGTTTTGTAAAGGCAAAAACGAAGTTCAAACAAATAAAGATTTGCTTAATTTTTTATCTATAAATAGGGAGCTATTTTCATCAGAAAGATTGGCACACTTACATAGAGAGAAAATCAAAACAATATCAAGAGGTTTGAAAGAGTTTTGATATAAACTTGGGGAGTGTTGCGAGTTAAGTGAGAAGTTGTAAGACTGTATTCAAGAGTCTTGTTACAATTTGAGTTTTTGTGAGTAGGAGTTGTTCGACAAGTTGTGGAACTTGAATAACATTAGAAGATATAAAATCGGGTGGTTTTGTGTCTTTGGTTAGCTAGAAATTAGAGTTTATAATTTCTTAGCTCGGAATTAGAATTTATAATTCCTCTAGGAATTAGAGTTTATAATTCCTTAGGTTACAAAACTTTGTAATCGTTGTATTGTTTGAAGTTTATAAATAATACAAAATGTTGTTCGAATAGATTATCGTTAAGTTTCAAACAAACAGAAACACGTTGGCTGTACGTGTTCCTTTGAGGAATTCAGGAGGGTAGAATTCCAACATATATGTTCGACGGTGAGAAGCAATTGAGTCCATGAGTTATATATTGTGGGAAGTGATGGGTTTCAAATCATTGATAATTCACGGCGGATGTGTTTTTCAATGTCAACGGTTTGGAAGTGGTGGCGTTCCAGAATGGTTGTGTATAGCGTACGTAGGGCCATGTTAAAAGTTCATCAGGGTGAAGTGGCGGCTTATGGTAATGCGTGTATAGGTTGCGGGTGGTGTAGGATTGAATAGGGGTTATTTAGTAATTAACCGGATTGAATAGGGGTTATTTAGTAATTTACCATTAAATTAGGAGTTCGTGCTTTTAAGGTAATATAGAAGATATAGATATATTTATATTGTTATTCATCTTGTATTCCTAAGATACTTAGAACAAAACTTTGATGAACTTGCTAAGAAACAATAAAGTTTAAAGAGTATTATAAAACAAACAATTTAAATCTAGTAGAGAAAATAGAATAAAAACAGATTAGAAAAAATATTAAAAAAAATCACAAAGAAAGAAAATCGATCCAACTGAATGCACAGTGTCCCCTTAAGAAAATTATTCCCCTTAATTACCCGAAATTAATGGAATATATCCTCGCGAGATAGAACGATCTTACTCACTAGTGTATCTATACCTAAAACCACGGTGTCAACGAAACATTCAACCCCAGTAAAGTAAACTTAGAATGCTAGATTTAGTAGTAGTAGTAGAAGAAGTCAATAAAGTTTATTTTACTAAAATTAGAGTAAATTCCTCTTTTTATAGAAAACAAATGGTAGTGTGAAAACGTTCTTATTGTGCCTTACAAAAAATTTCCCAAACCTTTGGAAAAGTCATAAACTTTCAAAAAGGTCACAACTTTTAATAAAAGTCACAACTTATTATAAAAGTCGAAACTCTTCATAAAAGTCGAAACTCTTAATAAAAATCGCAACTCTTCATTTCCCATTCACTCCTTTTAAAAATTCAAAAACCCCCGCATTCACACCTTTATGGTTCTCGTGGGTGTGTTCGTTTCAGTCATGAACCCCTCCTGGTTTCGTTAGTGTATAGAGAGATGGGCTTTTGACAATCATCCTCGTTGAAGTGGTTTAAACTTCACACTCACATAGGTTACTTTTAGATGTTTTATCGCGTAGATTCACTATTTGGTCAAATCTGCCAAACATAGAAAATCATTAAAAACTTTAAGCTTAATTAACTCATTAAAAAGCATTAATGTTGTCTCCTTGTTCCTGATCATTTTCTTCATCATGGGAATGGATTGAGTTGGTTGACAATGTCAAACTGTCAGTCACAACTTTATTTTTCTTCTTGAATATAGCTCTTGGATTATCCAGTCTTATAGATAGAGTTACCGCCATGATGTCATGTCCTAAGTTGTAATCCAATTCTCTTAGATGATCTTACAACTATCTCTCTAGTTAGACCTTTTTGTAAGTTGATCCGACAAATTATCCTTTGACTTTATATAGTCAATTGTAATAATCCACTAGAGAGTAGTTTTCTAACGTTATCATGTCTACGTCTTATATGGTGAGATCTTCCGTTATATATCATGCTCCATTCCCTACACATTGCATCTTGACTATCAAAGTGTATGCATAATGAGGCCAAAAATTTGGGCCAAAAAGAATATCTATCAAGAAAGTTTGGAGTCTTTCAACTTTTTCACCGGCCTTATCTAGAACACTTATCTCAAAAATCATTGTAGAGCTAGCGATAAATGTCTTTTTGGATGATTTCCAAGAGACTGCTCCTCTTCCAAGATTCATTACATATCAACTTGTGGATTTACTTCATTTGATTCCCGTGATCCAATTTGTATCACTATATCTACTTGTAGGATATTTGTATAATGCAAGACATAGTTTTGAGTATGTTTTAAGTACCCCAAACTCTTTTCATTTTCATCTAATGAGTTTGATTGAGATTATTCGTGAACCGAATTAGTTTATTAATAGCATATGATATATCTGATTGTGTACACTTTCTGATGTACATTATACTTCCGAATACTCTAGTATAATCCAATTGTGAGTCACTTTCACTTTCATTCTTTTGAAGTGCAAAACTCACATTATTGGAGTCTTCACAATATTAAAATCCAAATATTTTGACTAGTCAAGTACCTTTTCAATTTAATAAAACCGTGACAATGCTAAACATCTTGGAGTTCTAAGGATTCTTCTACCTAAGACCACATCAGCAACTCCATGATCTTTAATGTCGAAGTTTCTTTCTAGCATATGTTTAGTAGCATCTATGACATTAGTATCTCTATTGATGATCAACATATGACCAATATACAAACAAACAATGACCTTTTGATTTTAATGTAAACATATTTATCAGTTCCATCATTCTTAAATCTATTTACCAACATAGTTTGGTAAAATTTCTTGTGTTATTCTTTGGGCTTGTTTGAGTAATAAAGAGACTTAACAAGTTCATACACTTTTTATTTTTAACCAGGAACCACCAAACCCTCGGGTTGTCAAATGTTCTTTTCGGAAGGAGATTTCCATAACATTCAATTTGATTGTTATAATATTACACATAAATAAAGTTTTATTGGGTCCAATAAAGTCAATATAGTCCAAATGCTTCTTTTACAAAACATGACAAATGAGTATTCAACAATATTCGTGTCTATATAAATAGTTATATTTAATACACATATCTTTTCATGAAAAATAAAAATATTTTAAGTGACACTTTTTCCATAAAATAACTCAATTATTTTGAAAAAGTACACATATAATTTGGTAGTTTCGTTCTAGTCATACAATATACTTATAAACGAGAAACTCAACGACCACAATATCAAATATACTCTAAGAATTTTTTTGGTTTAACATAATAAAAAAGTATCATTGAATTTCATATCTTGTGTTCCAAATTTAAATTAGACACTAAGTCTAATTTTATCAACAACCCCTCAAATTTTCAACATGATCTCAAAAATATATTTCAAGTATTTGAAAAAAGTATTTCCACATATTTTTTTCTCATGCTATCAAATTGTCATTGGAAATATCAATCCACCATTGAAAATATTATTCTACAAAAGAATTATAGTGCTTTAATTACATTTGACAATTTTTACACAATGTCAAAGTTCATTCCATAGAGGCACGAAATCACAAACTCTAAGTCACTGGTCTTTTCCCCTATGTGAATGCATGGATAGCCAAAGTTAAGAGTCTTAAGTGTAATATGAAGTTTACTTGTCTCCTATCCTATTGAGTGTTGTGTGGTCTATACTTGAAAGTGTAATATGGTCTTAAGTGGGTGGATTCCTCAATGTGTTGTTGATAGTCATTATGTGATCATGTTGACCAATTCACACACACACTCACACTTCATACATGCTTAAAAGTAGTAAAGGTGCATGGTGTCTAAATGAAAGGTTGTTCTCATATTCACTAGTGTCTACTAATATGCATGTAAAGTATAAGTATGTGAAGTATGTTATGTATTCCTTAACTAGGATGACTTGATAGGTGTACTAGTATGGGCAAGGGTATAGGAGCTTGTCTATGCATTGTAAATATGTACATTGATAGGATAGTTCCTAGGTTTGGTTTCTATGTATACGAAAGTGAATGTATGGTTATGTTATGAATATGACTTATATGGTATGATGAAGTATGAATGTGCATAGCATTATAGTGGGTTTATATGAAAGGATTACACATATAGTTATACCTATACACTTAGGCATTGATATAGGAACATGTGTGATATTTATGTGTTATGTGAAAGGTTTGCTCACATATATGTACACACACACATGAATGATGATCTAGTAAGTAGAGGGGCCTTGAAATGGGTGCCCAATATTACTCTAAAACTAGATAGGTTCTTGAGTATACTATAAGCATATGAGGATCAAATATCCTAAGTCTATGTTTTATAAATAAATGATATAAAAGGTTTTTCAATAAAAGGGAACTTAGCATAGCAACGAGTGAACATGTAGATGAGGGGGTGGCACCTTCCTAAGAAGGGAAGGCGAAAGGTCCACTAACGGTTCTCATGGGGTGGGTAGACTCATGACCCAAAAAGGGTGTAGAGAGATGTTTCCATGATGGCCCGCAAGTTCCATAAACTATGTTGCCGCATAGGATCTAGCAAGTGATATCACCTAATATGCTATCATGATACTCATGTCTTACCTTGGCAAGTAAGATGCCTTCTTTTTGGTGTGAGGGGATAAAATCAAATTCCATGTTTATCACTCATGGTCTTAGTGTCGGTTAAGGCTATAATTTCCCTAAAGTAAAATGGACAATGTAAGTAAATGACTAGGATCCTAACTAGGATGAATTAAGGGAGGTTACATAGGATAGTTGGAAGTAATGAACCCATCTAGACATTGCACAAGTAGTTCCTTAGGATGTCCTAGGAAGGTGACCTAATGTATATGATTATGCTTATGCCTTTATACATGACATTGTAGTATCTATCTACTTGTTATGAAGATGTGCATGGTCTAATTCTATATGATGTGATATTATCCTTATATGCACTATGTTGGTCTAAATGACTATATGATGAAGGTTGTAGACATAAATGAAGTTGTCTTCACTTATATGTTGATGTATGAATTGAATGTTAAGGTTTGTGGTCTCATGATAGTCTTACTAAGTATGTGTGAGGTTATGGGACTTCACATGTGCATTGAACTAGAAGACTAAGATTGGGGTCATGAGGAAGATCTTAGAATGATGTATATGAAAAGAAGAAAATATATGTGTAAATGGATGCAACTTACTGTAAAGCCAATAGAGTCTTGACTTAAATGTGTCTATGATGTGTTATGCTTCTGTTATGATATGTGTGGCTTGGTAGGTTTTATGTAATCTTTCTTTGTGACCTTAAGGTGATGAATTGCACCAAGTATAACTAAAGGGTTGCTTAGGTGGTTGATGAGTTAAAAGAAAAGGATTCACTGTAAAGAAGAAAGAGCTCACTATGAAGTGACCTCAAATATGGCTTAAATTCTATATGTCATTTTATGTAATGTTTTGCCTTAGAATATGTCTATATGAAGTATATGAATGATATAAATTCTATTGTAGATTTACTCAAAATGGCATGAAGTATGATTTCAAGAAAACGTCCCTTTTAAATGCATGTTTTTGCATGGTTGCCATACTTAGTGCATTCGTGTACTAACTCCATTCTTCTCTACGTTTTACACAAAGTGTAGGTTATGGATTCTTAAAGGATTACTATATGATTGAAGAGCTTGATATGTGATTCCCAAGCTCAAGGAAAGAAATCCTTATGTCCAAGGATTTCCTATGATATGGTTTACTGTAAAGTCTAAAATATTGCACTTATGTTTATGTCTTAAGGGTCGTGTCCTTAATGTATTCTAATGTTGATTGAGTCTAAGATGGAAAAGAGACTTCATGTCTAAATATGTATTATGAATTATGTTTTATCTATATATGAGATGAAGTTTCTAGCATATGATGTGCTATGAAAAGTTTTAAATTTTCCACTAAATATACTATGTCAATGCGATGAATGATAACTATGGTCTTGTATCAGACCTCCGAGTGGTCAAGTACGCCATGTTACTTCTAGGGGGTACTCCCGAATGTGACAAAGATGGTATCAAAGCATGAGGTTTATAAAGTGGTTTTAGGTTCTAAAAGTCTCATATTGTCACGTCTAGTGTAGTCTCGTGTTCATTGGTGGTGAATCGGGACATCATCAAAGGATATGAGAGGCTATAGGGCGATAGAGTTTCCCTTCTTCATCATTCTCATATCGTGCCATAGAACTTAACTCTATAATATCTCTCTCTTATGTTTTCTTGTCCGGTGGTCTTTTAGATGTGATTGCTTTGATGAGATTATACTATATGGTTGAGGGAGAAAAGGTGAGTTTTGATGTTATTTTGGTTTTATGGTTTCATGAGTATGTGTGAAGGTGAATTTTGGCATATTTTGATGATGTGATGCCATTTATGTATATATATGAAGTTTATGTGAAATAGCATGTTATGTTGAGAGAATATACATCACGACATAGTTAAAGCATGTTAGAAGTTATTATGGTTAAGATGAGTTTCTTTTGAATGATATGCTACTATACGGTTTTGCATGATGGTAGCCTAATATTTTGATTTGAGCTTAAAATGCTTGAGGAATATGTTAAATGGTAAAGAAGCATGATGCCTTTTGGATATATGTATGTTGATAGTTCAATGTTGTTTTATATATGTTTTAAAGGTTTAAATGTTCCCCATGTATATTGAGGTTTTTTCTAGTTGCCTAGTATAGATTGGAACCCTTTGTATATACTTTATCCTAGGTTTGAAGATAGTATGATTGTCTTGGTAGGGTGATGATGTGGGTTTTAGTGACCTAGAAGTCACCTTACTGTAATGTTCAACGGAAAGGAATAAATTTTATGGCTAAGCATCCTTGTTGTTTTCCCCTAATGTTGTATGACCTTGGTGTCTATTGTATTGTTCAAAACCTTATGTGGTTGAATAACATAACTTAACTTGAATGTTTGGGGATAATTTGCGTAGGTGATAAAGTTTAGAATGCCTTTGAAGCCCTTATGGTAAATTACTGTAATTCCTTTATTGTTTGATATCTGAAATCCTCTTGAAAATTGGGTTAAGTTTATCTTAATTGAGTTTACCCTAAGTGGGGGATGGTGATGGAAAAGTAAGGTTGTAGATATTTTCTACCTTGTCCTTCTATTTTTGCTAGAGCTTGAAACTAATGAATTCTTAGTAAGCTTGTTCATGAATATAGTCTTGCATAAAGTATTAATTGCATGAACTTAATATGTTTGGTATGTATTGATTGACATTACCTTAAAGATATTGTGAAGATTCCAAAGTGCATGATTTGAAATTTTGATAAAATCCATGTTTTCTCATGTTGAATTGCATCTTAACATGGTGATTGTGCATTTGACGTCATGAGATAAGGTAAGAAACTTGGTTGTAGTCACTTGTGAGGTGTAATGTTTAGCCTCGAAATGAAAAGTTGAGTCTCTTTCAAATTAAATATGTTGAGTCTTTTAAAAACTATGTGACTTGTATGGTTTGGAAAGCATGATTTTAGGCTCATTCTTGAAAAGTGAAAGCATGTTTAGCTAAGTGTTCATGTGTGTGCCTATAAATTGTATTGTTTTTCCCAAATGAGTACTATATTAGAAATTGACATTTTGTGAAATGACTTCCTATTTTTTGTGATGTATTTGGTGTGACTTACCATTTAGACTTCACTAGGAAGAAAACATGAACATGTCTTGGTTTAAAAAGTTGAGAAATTCTCATATTACAGTAAAGATGACCTTTGTGCATTTGCTTGGGTATTAACTCATGATATATGTAAGTGTGTTGAGGAGAAGGACATTCCTCCATGGACACCACTAAGAATGGTATGGTTGAGTATGACCTTCATTGCACTAGGTGTAACTAATAAGAATCCATTGTCAACCTATCTTACTCAAGTCTATGTTCATTGAAGTATGAGTGCCTACTTGTTCTTGAGTGTTGTTGAATGTGACTAAGTGTGACTTAGATATGGTTCTAAGATGAGCTCTTAATGAATGTAATGACCATGTTATGATTAGGAGAAGGATGTTCCTCCTATGAACATGATTAGAGCCTTTGTGTTTGATGCATTAACGAGTGAGTGAATCAAGGTTTTTGCTTGCTTGTGTGCATTGAGCGCTAAAATGATTTGAAGTTGTGTTTCTTGTAATCTTGGTGCATTGACTTCTATGTGATGATGTTAGTAATATGATGAACTTCTATATGATGCATTAAAGTCCTTGTTGTGATTAAAGTGTTCTAAGTGTCATTCGAGGACTAATGTTTCCCAAGTGGGGGATATTGTAAGACCCCCAAAAATGAGTTAGGGTGTCTAGATCCTAACATGTTCATCATAAGAGTATATGGTCTTAAAATGGCTTATAATATGGTATATAGGCAGTGTGTAAAGTTTGAGGTGATTTGGAAATCAAACGTCAAGGGACGACCAAGACGTTCGACGACTAGTCACTTGTGTGTCTCATATGCCTATACATGTTTATAATTGTATGACATGATATTATGAAGTCTTAAAATGATTATAATTATGTTTATATGCAGTATATGTACTTTATTGATGTTTGGAGGTCAAACGTCCAAGAACGTCCAAGACGTTCAAAAGTTAGCCCTTGAGACGTCCAAGTATGTCTTGATGGGGTCTAGCCTGTTTGGACGAGTTTTACGTGTGCATTCTGGGTGAAACTTGCTTGGAAGTTCCTTAAATTTTCAATGTGCATATTTACATTAGAAACATCTGGGTACGACTTCTAAAAGGCCCCGCAAAAGGGCCCACAAGAAGGACCCAAAGGCTGTCGAGACACTGCCTTGGCAGTGTCAATTGACGAGCTCAATGCACGTCCTGTTGGTTGACTGACGCCCCGTCGATGGGGATGCGTCGATTGTCACTTAGCCTTGGGAAGTCTTGGCCACATGACAGCCTCAGACCCAATCAACGGAGGGCACAGAACGGCCCGTCGATGGACCAACGCCCAGTCGATAGAGTCCGTCGATGCAGGCTGGTGCCACTACCATGCACGCTGCCTATTATTGGGGTGAATGGAAAATTCACCCCACGTGCTAACCTAACCCTAGTCGGTTTATTTAAATATTTTTGGGTATATTAGGTTAATAAAAACCGTGAATAGCCCATACTCAATCCTCCATTCAAAAATCAAACCTCCCTCTCCCAAAATATCCTCTTTGAGAACCTCCATTGTAGGTGAAGTCAAGGTCAGATTGTATATTGGATTCTCATGGGTTATTCACATATTTTTAGTGGGTTCTTAATGTAACAAAGGTTTGGTAATCCTTCATTTCCAAGTAAACTTTCACTTGGAGAGTTAATCTCAAGTTTTCAAAGAAGGTTTCATAATCAAATCTCTTGTTCTTCAATCTAGCCATGGGTTCTTTCTAAAAACGTTTTAAATGGTTAAATCATGATGAATTGATGTTAATGTATTGGTTTGAACATGATTTTAACCCAATTGTTTGATGAACCCATGTTCCTTTCCTAAATCGATTTAGTCCTTGCATGGGCTTTCTGATCATGGCTTGTTAATGATTTAATTGTGATCTCTTACATTGAATTGTCTATACCTACTGTTATTTACGTGAATTAATTATGAATTGATTATGAAGAATCCATGTGTATCAATGTATGAAGATTGGAACATGCCTAGCATAGATGTTCATGATTCACTGTAACATTGGTCTTATAATGTATAAAATTAGAATTCAATTATGTTAAATTTTTTGTTAACTACTGCCTATCATGTATACAGATTATGAATCATATGTAATGGATCCAATGTGGATCAAGGCTGGAGGATTAGGTAGTATTGATTCATGTTCTCCTATCTTCTCTAAGGGGCTAATGTAGTTCTATGTATCCCGATTCCATGGTAATTGGTTCATAATGTTGTATAGGGTTAATTGTACCTTAGGTTCTGCCTATAATAGAGTATAATTATGAATTATGTGTTGGTATCCAATGTGGATTGATGCTTCAAGACTCGATCCCTAATTTCTCTTTATTGCAATTTCATGATGCTCACTGTAATCTTGACCTTTGGGCAAATTGTAGTAGGATTTCGTCTAAGACAGGGTATCTTTAACTACTGCCTTTTTATGTGTATTATTGATTAATTGTGAGCATGACTAATTGACAATCAATGTGAGAGAGTTGATAAGAGATCAACTTCCCTTCACATTCTATAAATTGATGATGTAGTGAACCTAATATCATCTCAATCCTGTTATGATAGATGTATGATTTGAGATTATGATAGTATACATTTAGCTACTGTCTTATATTCGAATTGTTGATGAAAGAATAGTAATGGTCAATGAATGACCAAAGGCTAAAGGATTGGTAAGGTTTGCTCCACTTTTCTACTTCTCTACTTCTTTATAGTAATATTGATAAAGTCTTGTATGCTAAATTGTGTAGTATAGTCCACTTATGGTGGCGGTGTTTACTTCTTGTCAACTCATAGATGTGTTGATTATGGCCTTGAAGTCAAATTGATGAATATATGAATATGTGGTGATGAAGACCACTCTATATGAAGTTTATGTCTACTTTCCTATTCTAGTTGTGATCTAGGTTGTATGACTATTGTATAAGAATGTGTATATCCATGTTAGGGTAAAGTGTAGGTGCTGCCAATGATGAGTTAAAATTGTTTAATAATCCCTTACCTATGTACCCCTATGTGAATGCATGGATTGCCAAATTTAGGAGTCTTAAGTGTAATATGAAGTTGACTTGTCTCCTATCTTATTGAGTGATGTGTGGTCTATACTTGAAAGTGTAATATGGTCTTAAGAGAGTGGCTACCTCAGTGTGTTGTTGATAGCCATTATGTGATCATGTTGACAAATTCACATACACACACTCACACCCATACTTCATACATGCTTAAAAGTAGTAAAGGTTCATGGTGTCTAAATGAAAGGTTTTCTCATATTCACTAGTGTCTACTACTATGCATGTAAAGTATAAGTATGTGAAGTATGTTATGTATTTCTTAAATAGGATGACTTTATAGGTGTACTAGTATGGTCAAGGGTATGGGACCTTGTCTATGCATTGCACATGTGTACCTTGATAGGATAGTTAATAGGTTTGGTTTCTATGTATATGAAAGTGAATGTATGGGCATGTTATGAATATGACTTATATGGTATGATGAAGTATGAATGTGCATAGAGTCTTAGTGGGTTTATATGAAATGATTACTCATATAGTTATACCTATATACTTAGGCATTGATATATGGACATGTGTGATATTTATGTGTTATGTGAAAGGTTTGCTCATATATATGTACACACACACATGAATGATGATCTAGTAAGTAGAGGGGCATCGAGAGGGGTGCCCAAGATTACTATAAAACTAGATAGGTTCTTGAGTATGCTATAAGCATATGAGGATAAAATATCCTAAGCCTATGTTTTATAAATAAATGCTATTAAAGGCTTTTCAATAAAAGGGAACTTAGCTTAGCACCGAGTGAACTTGTATATGAGGGGGTAGCACCTTCCTAAGGAGGGAAGGCAAAAGGGTCCACTAACAGTCCTCACGGGGTGGATAGCGTCATGACCCAAAAAGGGTGTAGAGAGATGTCTCCATGATGGCCCCCAAGTTCCATAAACTATGTTGCCACATAGGATCTAGCAAGTGATATCACCTAATATGCTAGCATGATACTCATCTCTTACCTTGGCAAGTAAGATGCCCTCTTTTTGGTGTGAGGAGATAACACTAAATTCCATGTTTAGCACACATGGTCTTAGTGTCGGTTAAGGCTATAGTTTCCCTAAGTAAAATGGACAATGGAAGTAAATGACTAGGATCCTAACTAGGATGACTTAATAGATGTTACTTAGGATAGGTGGAAGTAATGAACCCATCTAGACATTGCACAAGTAGCTCTTTAGGAAGTCCTAGGAAGGTGACCAAATGTATATGATTATTCTTATGTCTTTATACATGACATTGTAGTATCTATCTACTTGTTATGAAGATGTGCATGGTATGAATCTATATGATGTGATCTTATCCTTATATGCACAATGTTGGTCTAAATGACTATATTATGAAGGTTGTAGACATGAATGAAGTTGTCTTCACTTATATGTTGATGTATGAATTGAATATTAAGGTTTGTGGTCTCATGATGGGCTTACTAAGTATATGTGAGGTTATGGGGCTTCACATGTATATTGCACTAGTAGACTAAGATTGGGGTAATGAACAAGGTATTATAATGATGTATATGAAAATAAGAAAATATATGTGTAAATGGATGTAACTGAATGTAAAGCCAATAGAGTCTTGACTTAAATGTGTTTATGATGTGTTATGATTCTATCATGATATGTGTTGGCTTGGTAGTTTGTATTGATGCTTTCTTTGTGACCTTAAGGTGATGCATTGTACCAAGTATCACTAAAGGGTTACTTAGGAGGTTGATGAGTTAAAAGAAAAGGATTCACTATAAAGAAGAAAGAGCTCACTGTAAAGTGACCTTAAATATGACTATAATTCTATATGTGATTTATGTAATGTTTGGCCTTTGAATATGTATATATGAAGTATATGAATTATATAAATGCTATTGTACAAAGGTTTTATGGAGATTTACTCAAAATGATATGAAGTATGATTTCAAGAAAATGTCTCTTTTAAATGCATGTTCTTTCATGGTTGTCATACTTAGTGCATTCTTGTACTAACTCCATTCTTCTCTAATTTTTACACAAAGTGCACGTTATGAATGCTTAAAGGATGACTATATGATTGAAGAGATTGATATGTGATTCCCAAGCTCAAGAAAAGGAATCCTAAGTCCAAGGATTTCCTATGATATGGTTTACTGTAAAGTATTAAATATTGTACTTATGTTTATGTCTTAAGGGTCGTGTCCCTAATGTATTCTAATGTTGATTGAGTCTAAGATGTCAAAGAGACTTCAGGTCTAAATATGTATTATGACTTATGTTTTATCTATATATGAGATGATGTTTCTAGCATATGATGTGCTATGAAAAGTTTTAAATTTTCCGCTAAATTTACTATGTCAATGCGATGAATGATAACTATGGGCTTGTATGAGACCTCCGAGAGGTCAAGTACGCCATGTTACTTCTAGGGGTTGCTCCCCGGATGTGACATTGACAAGTCCAAAACTTAGAGCATTTACTTTAATCCGGAGCAGCTTTCAAAATCTTTTTTATTTGCTCTTCTCTGCTTTCAATTTTAAAAATTTGTTATGTTTTTTTTAAACATTCATGTGGTCTGCAAATATGCTATTTTGGTCATTACTTTTGATTTTAAAAGCTTGCTTTATTATGTAGTAGCTAATTTTTAGAAGTTGATGCTTTATGAGAAGAATCTCTTATATGCATGTTATAAAAAAAATTCATGCATTTTTAATTGCATCATGTAAATGAAGAAATACATGTGTTTATGTATTGGTGCTGACTTTAAAAATTGTAAATTTTTTCACTGCACATAATGCACAGTCCAATTTTTATTTTGAATTATGGTTTTTTTATATTCTATTGGCTTGTGTTATTAAGTGCATAATTTTCACACTGATAGACCAGTAGTGTTTGATAGCTGAAAGACAAAAGAATACTGTTTTCCTTACTGGTTCTTCCCTATTTTTAATCTTCTTCCTTCAATGTATCTTCACTGTGCATTTACAAAATACTCTTGGTTCTAGATTCTACAGAGTAATATAATTTCTATGTTCGAGCACTATATTCTGAAATTTTGAATGATCCTAGATTTCTACATCATACGTGGAAATGGATATTTGAAACGAGATCATGACACACCTCCATAGAATGAAGTAGGTATCATCAAATGTGTAAAGGTGAAGGAATGTTGCCGCACTGAAAAAAAAAATCTGTAATTTACTATTCTCCATTGTTATTTTTGTGTCAGATGAAGGAACATGGCATGTCTCTTGATAATTCAGGTAAAGATTTTGCAATAAGCTTATTACAATTCTATGAATACTTCGACATTTGTTAACTAAATGAGATATTATTGTTTATTACATGAGTATTTCTGAAAAATGTGTAAATAGAGTAAATAGAGTAATGCACCTGCTGCTTCAATTGTTCTTTGGTGATTTCTAGAAACAGAAAAAATGAAACAAAAAAACTGTTGGTATTATAGGATTTACGGTGAATCGGAATTTGCTTCTTCTTTTTGTGGTTTTACAGGTCGCAAAAACAATGTTGATGCGCTCCTGGACTTGAAAACACGAAAGAACAACGGCTTAGACATAGAAATATGCTATAGCATACTAGATATACACATATATCACCGGAAAGAAATCAACTATTTCTATCGATTAGCAAGCTAAAATGGCTGAATAAAAAAAAGGCGACCCTAGCAGAATTCAAATAATACACTATCCTCATTACAAGTTCAGGGTCATGGTGAATATCAGAATACGCTTCCAACTTCTGATCTTTCGTTAACAAGGGACAACGATCGAAAAAGTTAAATCTTTATATAATGTTGCTTGCGTGTGTGTGTGTATATATATATATATATATATATATATATATATATATATATATATATATATATAGGTATACCTTCATATATTAATTGATTTACTATCATTTAAACTACTTTGTCTTCAACCATTTCGGAGGACATACTTTCGCAACTACACAAACAACTACTTGTGCCTCTATCTTTAAAGTAGGTGAGTCGGGAAAGAATCGGAAAATTCCGAATAGAAAAAACTTGGTCGGATATGATAGGTACTTTCCATGTTATATGGTGATATTGAGTAAAAATCAGTTCTCTTCTTTATGACATAATTACCCCGTAGCTAATGTAAGAATTTCTATGATTTGTTAAATTCTTTCATACATAATTACAATCTAGTTTAGGTAAGAATGTGGCTATGATTTATTATCCCAAATGCCATTTAGTTGGATGTCGTTTGAGCTTTATTTCATTAGGAATATGGTTTTTATTTACTTAGAGATGTTTCAAATATATTGCTTCAATATTTTTTAATTTTTATTTTATTAATAAAAAGCATATTCTTTCAGTGTTAATGATAGAATCCAACACAAAGCTCTCTAAACTACTAACTAAATCATGTCTTCTGTTGAAGTAAAGTAAACTGAAATTGGCTTCAAGAAAAAATCAAAAAAGATCTGTTGTGAAGAAATAGAAGTCTATTTTGTATGCTTTCTTTATTCATGACTACTGTTTATCCATATGTTTATTTCAATTTAAGACAATATTAGACAATTATTCATTCATCAAACTTTTCTATGAAATTTGGAGCTTTAAGGATCATCGTCCTTTAAGTTTTAACTTTCTTTTTTTTTTTGTAAATTCCATGACCAACTTCTTAAGGAGCTCAAGAGGAATTCTATTATGGTCACTATCTGTCATGATGGTGTATTCTAGGCTGCTCAACAGAAATGCAGCTACATATGTAATGTTCAAATGTCAAGACGACTATCCTAAGATTTCAGGTTTGTTTACTAAAATAGCTCAAAGTGAGAGTAAATAACTTTCAAGACCATTCTTTTACTGTTGATACACGGTTTTCGTTTTGCTTCCAATATACCATCCGTGAAGATATCAATAGTTAGTAGTGATCTTTGTCACATGTAAATTTAACACAGCTTGCAATTATGTCCGTGAGAGACTAGGTTTATGCAAACCTACTCAATATCCATGTTATCATGCAAATTATAGACAAATAAAAGGTAAGTGATTATTCTACTATCCAATTTAACTTGTCTTCTCTATTTAACAAGTAGACTATACTTGAGCTTCTAGCATATTCATATCATAAATTTGTCTTAGATTGTACATGTAAGATAATTCTTTTGCAATTAAAGCATTAGTACAACTGGATAAGCAATAGAGAATCCTCCCGGTCGTAGGTCTCCTTAGCAAATAATATTAATGACTCCTTTTGACCTTCAATTTTATTATACCTGACAAAATATTTACTGAAATATGCTGGTCAGAGTTCTTTGTTCTCTCTTATTTATAGTTCTCTAGTCATCATTATGCATTATTTTGTTAGCTTGCTCTATCTTAGGATAATTTACAATTATTATGTTTATGGATCTTTCTTTGTTTTTGTGTTTGTTCTTGATAAATCAAGTTTATTAGGAGTTCAGGAGAGAATTATAATCTCATTATGCACAAAGCTCTTTTGTTATTATGTCGCTTGAATGTCTTGATGGTAGTTGTCATGTTAACAATCCTTTGAGTTTCATACCCTAAACACCTGTGTCACTCTAATCAATTACACAAAATCATTGTCACAACCCAACCCACCGGGCTGTGCGGGCACCCACTCTAGCACATAAGTAGGAGAACCCTCATATCTCAATAGAGAAAAAATGCGGAAATTAAAGAAGACAGAAAGCAAGTTAATGAGAATTAATAAATAACACTTTTTAAGTACACTCTTCGTTAAACTGGTAAAACAATTTAACAACCCCAAGTGCGTTTTTAAGGATTTTGCCTCGCCTATCCTGCTGCAGTGGGTTAAGTTGTCGTTGCGGCTTCGTTGCGCTATTGGCATTTGTCCCACTGTAGCGGGACAGAGCCATATTTTTTCATTGACTTTTTTCCTTCTCAAATAACGACGGTACGGTTCGGGTCGTTACAATCATAGTGAAAGTTCACAACTTTGTTTCCTTGTATGTCTCTAATAACATGGATGAACATGATTCTCCCTTTGTGTGCGAGTCTCTGCAACACTTTGAAAAATTATGGTCAATACTTGATATATAAAAGAACTACTTTAGTAATTTTTGTTATTTAAACATTTAACGAAAGATAATTCAGTTTCTTACTTGCTATTTTTTCCTTCTATTTCATTTGGATCCTTGTGGATAGAATGAAAATAGATGAATCTCTATTTGACAAAGGCAATCAAGTTATTGAACTACACAGGGTATGTTATTGTTGTTGTTGACAAAGGTGATCATGTTTTGCCTCTCAAGTATGGTTGCACTTCTATTGATATATGTAAGTGTTCTGTCATTTGTTATCTAGAAATTTGATTTGCACAGACAATTAATAGTATTACAACTCTGTGATTAATTTTGTTGCTTCTAATGATACTAATATTTACATGTATGGCTAAATTCATTACATTTGATCTATAGACAAAGTGCAGATAAAGCATAAGCTTGATGGGTTCAATTATATTGATCATTTTCGACATGATACATGGTGTCATATTAAAAGTGTAATGTTTTATGTCGTAAGAACCCAAAGGTTGAATCCGTGAAATTTTAATGTTGATGATTCCTAGTTTTAGGCTAGAATGTGAGGGCAATTGCTTAACCAATACATTTTATTTCTTATAATACTTAAGCGTGAAAATTACTGCTTACTCGGTCGATACAATTTCAAAATATTGGTAGGCCTTTTTGTGGAATATCGGTGTCGTATATATGAAATATGACCGTCTGAACATGTAAAACTTTATATTTGAAATTCATTGTTTTTCCAAGTGTGGTTCCATCGTGAACCGATAGTTATGAAATGAAAAAGAAGAGGGGCACCATTAAAGTACTTCATAATTTTTCGGTATGTCTTTTGAATTTCTTGAAATTTGAGTAAGCAATCGACTGTTAATAGTATTTCTTATTATTAAATGGCTTAACTTTTCCTTTGGATAATTAATATAGGTGTTCCAACTTTTGAGCTCGAATTTGGTTGTCCCTCTAGTCGAGATTGTAATTTTACATGGGCATGTTTGCTTTTTCATACTGAACTTTTCTGTTTGGATGATATCTGATCTTATGATACCCCTGACTTTTATTCTAGATGAATTTCCACTGATCATTTTCCTTTCTTGAAAAACAGTTGTGCTTTAGGACAATTTGTGCATATTTTGTGCAGGGAATTTTTAAAAGTGTACTAATGGAATCGTCCTTTTAATCTTCTTAAATTTTTCGTTTTCTAGGGAGATATACTTCAATATGTTGAGGGTTCGGTCTCTATAATAAGATGCTTGATCAATATAGATAAATCGTGAAAACCTTAGTTGTGTAATTTTCCATGAGATTTTAACCAAACTAAGCCATTATATAAAGCAATTCACCAAAATAATACGTTTTTCTAAAATTTTACAAAACTAATATAAACTTATTCCACAGTAACGTTTTAGGGTATATTTTATTTTTTAAAAGCTGAAAGCGTTAGATAGATATACGTTACTCACAATAACGTTTTGTACTCTTTCCATATAGCTATTTTTCCTCTACAATTATAAGTTGTTTCATAACTTTACCTTCAATTTAAAAGTTTTTACCTTTACAACGGTAAGTTGTTTCTTCTTTTAACTTCACCTTGCATGTCCTTCCATTCTAATTTCTATTGTGGCCTGGCGAATCCAAGTAAAGTTATTTGCTGTACAGTGTTCTCCGCCTACTTGCCAATGAACCAAATCCCATATTGTTAAGTGGAGAAGGGCAACAAAATGGACCTATTTCTTTGATTTAGAGGGGTTAGACTTTAGAAAATTATCTCATACCTGAAAAGAATGATTATTTTTTGAATTAAATTACAATAGACAACGGAAAGGAAATTAACATAATTGGACATCATGCACAACTGAAGATTAACACAACTGCACAAATAAAAGACTATCCGTTTTTAGTAAAACGTGACTAAAAGTCACAAATTATAAAACGTTAATGTGAGTAACATTTTAGGAGTAAAGCGTTACTTACAGTATTGTATATCAACCTAACGCCGTTACCTTTTTTTTAAAAAAATATACCCTAAAATGTTACTGTCAAATACGTTTATACTAGTTTTGTTAAATTTTTGAAAAATGTATTATTTTGGTAAATTGCTATATATAATGACTTAGTTTGGTCAAAGACTATATCATGACTACTTTACAATGATTTTATTTCAACTCTAACACTGGTCTGTGAATTGCAAGGAAAAATATTTTACTATCCATATCTAAAATTCTTTACGATTGGATGAACAAGTTTATTCGTTATTATTTAGATTATTTTGTTCCAATGAAGATATTGTTGAAGGTATACTTTTATGTACTAATTCGGCATACATTTGCATTAATATTATATATTCAAATGCTTGTGTAAATGCATCAAGTAAGTTTCGTAATATATATTAGCTCTATGTTTATCATGTGCTACTTTTTAATTTTCTTTTAAATTTAATTCCTGCCCTGCACCTCCAGATGATGATGCATGCAAAGATCCACCATTAGAAATATAAATGATGGGCCTGTGCAACTAAATCAAAATGGAGATAACCAGTGGATTGAACTTTGATCTCTGAACAATTACTTGAGATGCCTTTCACTATTTTACATATTTATATAGAGAGAGAGGGGATAGACAAAAAATAAGTGTATTTTGCCTTGAATCTGATGCAGAGTTGTGTTATTAGAAACAAATTCTCATGAGAATTAAATAATTAACTCTCTTATATTTCGGAGATCTTATTCTTCTGGACTCAAAAAAAATCTTTTTCTGCACTATATTGAATAACTATTATGAATACTTACAATGTAAAGTCAACTATCTAAATTACATGTAATTTAGAAGGAAAAACATAATCATCCACGAACATGAACACGAAGAACTGCGAAGTTATAAAGAAACAAAAAAACTTAAACTTATGTAAGTGTTGAAATCGGTTTTTATTTTAACTGCGTTATTTAAGAAATATTTTTCTTCTTGGATCGGTAGTCACTTTAAATTCTCTTGCTAATTTGAAAAAATACTTTTTGTAATCTTGATATTGGTTCGTAATATGTTCGCATTATCTCGATGAAGAGTTACCTTGTACTTTCTATGGAATCCTCACCAATTTCTTCTTGTGGTACCCTTGATTGGTTAAGTTGATTGACCTACAATATAGAGAAGAAAATAAACCACGTAGTGAGATTTGATACAAGCAACATAAGTAGACAATGAGAAAGCTAAATACAGTTTATCATATCATATCATATCATATATTTATATAAAAGAGAACCCTAAACCCGCCTATGTGGTACCACCACAAGCAAGAATTTACTTTTAAATTTATTTATTTCCAAAACTAGTCTTCCTCTTTCATGAAAAGATGTGACTTTTATGAAAATTTGCGACTTTGATGAAGAGTAGCGACTTTGATGAAATGTTGTGACTTTTATGAAAAGTTGTGAATTTAATGAAGAGTTGCAACTTTTTTGAAAAGTTGCTACTTTAATGAAGAGTTGCGACTTCATAAAATTTTTTTACTTTTATGAAAGCTTGTGAACTTTCCGAAGGGTTGCAACTTTTCCAAATAGTTGTAACCTTACTGATAAGCCACAATAAACATTTGGTCAAACAACCCTTTGTTGTCTATGAATAAAACGATTTCCTCTCTTTTTAAAACAACAAAAATATTGATCTTCTTCTTCTACTACCAGAAAATTAAATATTCGTGTGCCTTGCTCCTGTTGTGTGACTTACTGACACCACTGTTTTTTTATCAATAAGTTGGTGAATAAAATAATTCCATTTTGAGAGGATGAAATTCCTTAAACCTTTGGTATTGGAGGGGAATAGGGACATTGTTCATTCAATGGACTAAATTTTTCCCTTTCTATTTCACTCTATTTTTACATATCCGAGTTCTTTTTTTTTGCACTCATTAATTTATGCATATGATATTAATTATTAATTTTCAGTACATGTTTTATACTTTTTTTTTATGTTTCTGCAAAGTTATTTTCTCCAGTTATGTTGAACATATACACATATAGTATGTATATTCATTGTGCAAAAAATAAATATTGTTTACAGTACCAAGAATTCATGTTTTGTTATTCTATATTAAATTCTATAACTTAAAAGTACTATATATAAGCTTACATATTATCTATTTTTACATAAAAATAAAAATTTCTCACTTATCAATTAAAGAAATTCATCATACAAGTTCAAAAATTATAATTGATGTCATGTTCAAGCGTAATTTCTTTTTTCAATATGTTAACAAATTTTTGAATTTTCTCCTATGAAATATATCACTATTGTATAATCTATGCAAATTAAATGTTTCTTTTTATTATGAAATGTTTTTGTATATATATTCTTAGTTTTTTCTTTGTTTTCCTTTTAATGTTGATTAAAGAACGAATAATTTATTATTTCGTGAATAATTCATTCATTAGAGGTTCTTGGGTCATGCGATCATAAAAAATAATCAAATTCATGTTGGAATATTGCTTGTATTATTTTAAGAACCTACTTTTCATTATTTTTAAAGTATGAATATTAGTAAAAAAATTATTTACAAGTTCAATGCAATTATTATTTTTGACAATAGTTTATTTATAAATGAGGAGCTTGACTACATTGATGTTGCATTTTCAATAATGGTCCTTGGAACCTACAACAAGAAAAAAAAACTAGTAACATTGTCTTGGACTGGTTTGACTAGTTCTTTTGCATTATTGAGCAGACAACAATAATTGAACAGACCAATTTATTTGAGTACTCATTTTTCTTGCATTATTAGGTGTAGAGAGGTCTTCTATTCCGATTTGTTGATTGACTTGTTGTTGAAGTTCAAAGTGTTTGATTCTTATAAGAACAGAGCATCTACTATTGTGACCTAATTTCACAATATCCACACTTTTTATTCTGTCTTTTAATTCTTATTATTAATCTATGTTTTTCAAAATCTTATTTTTTTAGTTGTCTCATCAATCTCTCTCTTTTTTTGCTTTTCTTTTGTCTACCTAGTTGTGCTTTGTATATTGGTGGAAATGGGGATTCAATCTATGTCTTAGGCTATTGCTCAAAGCTAACCATTGGAAAGATTGATGCACTATAACTCTTCATGTACTGATCAATTGTATCGCATTCATGACATATATTTAGGTTTATCCTTCATAATTCATAAAGCTACAATAGCATGATTATAAGGTATTTCTATTAGGTCTTATTTCTTACAAGAAGATATTTTCTCTTTAAGATGAAAATATCTTCAATTTTATAATGGAGTTGATTGGATCTAATGGAAATACATTTAGTCACTTTAGGCTTATTTTCTTCTAGCTTCAACATGATTATTAGACAGATTCTCTGGAAATAGTTTATCATTTTGTCTTTTTTCTTTTGCAGTTTTGACAATATTTAGATTCTACTTGATTCAATTATTATACAAATATACTTATTTTGTTACATTAGATGTACAATGTTTAATAACTCGCACAAATGGTATAATAACACATCACATTTTGAGGAAAGAGAAAAAAACTTAAGTCTTTTGAATCTAATTTTAACATCTCTTTTATATTCATGGAGAATTCAGATTCTATAATTTCTCTAGCAAACTTTATAAGATATTCTACGGTGTTTGTCCTCCAAAACCTTCAATCTTAAAATTATTATGTTCATACAAATTTTGTGTGCAACTTTATTATTATCTCATGAGTGTTGGAATTAAACCCTTCTATTTATCATAAATGAAAATCCATATAGAAGAGTTCTGTGAGATTCATATGTGCCCTCATCAAGAAGAGTAATAAACAACTCCATGTATCTTTTAGCTCGCCTTCTATTAATGCAAATGCAGCAGAATATAAGGTATTGTTTCCTTCAATTCCTATTTTTGTCAATGGTGGAATCTCTTTTTGGTGCCCTTTCAAATGGAATCCATCAACCCCTATTATAGGTAGACATCTAGCTAAAATTATTGTTTACAAGCTACTAAACATATATAGTGTCTCAAAAGAAATAGTGTACCATTTACCATTATTTTTTGGATCTTCATCCAACTTCATTATGCATGTACTCCTTGGATTACTGCTCCTTAGATCTGCACAGCAATCCTTAACGTATCAAATTGATCTTTTTTTTTGTTCCTGTAATTAGATCAAATGTGTTACTCTTTTTCATGAGTAATGATACAATTATGAGTCCTCATCACATGATTTTGAAATTCTTTCACTCCACAACTTGAATTAATTCTTAATTCTTCCACGTACTTCTTAGCTAATAATTGTAACATCTCATAACTTGAAACAACTAAGAATAAGCTAAGAAATCAAGAATAATCAAATTTGGGAATAAGTAGGGAAATCTGGAAAATCTCCAACTTTCAAAAGTGAGTTTTGGTCATTTTCAAATGGCTATAACTTCCAGCTTATGAGGAGTTTGGATGAGTTCTTTATATGGTTGTAGACCTTGGTAATATCTTTCTACGCTGCAAAGTTTGCGCAAATACGATGTCGTATGAGGGAGATATGTCTTTCGGAAGTTGGGTTGTTAGACTGAGAAAAGTCCAATCCAGATTTTAGGAAGGTTAAAGTTTTCTTTAACCCTAGTATTTCCTAATTCGTCCAATTCAATTTTAACAAATTAAGAATGCTTAGGCCTTGGGAGAAAAAGAGAGAAGAAGAGGAAGATCAAGAATCATCCAAGAACATCAAGATCGTTGTGTGGATTTCGTCGGGGGTTATCCCTATCGAAGTATGTGAGATCATTTTGTGTTGGGTCCTTTCACCCACACCCCAATTTGATTCAATTCATCAAGTTAGAGTTTATTTGAATGATGAACATGGAGGTTCTTCATGAAAAATTATGAAATTCTTGTTGGTTGAATTGTAGTTGATCTATAGTAGATTTGATTCATGTTTCCGGACTGTTTTGGGGTCTAATCTATTGGGTAATGAGGTATTTAGAGATACTAAGTGTTTGGTGTGGGATCCATTGAAGTTTAGGAGGTTTAGAGATAAAAATGGAGAAGAAAAGTTGGAGGTCCCGTCTGTTACACCCTGGGGCATCGCGCCTGCCAGAGCCCCTCAAGGCAGGCTTTGTCTGACAGGCCCTGGCGCGCTGCGTCTCTCAGAGCGTGCCAGATCAGAGTCTGTCCGAGAGGCTCTGGCGCTCCGCGCCTCTCAGAGCGCTAAGGTCACTTGGAGACCCCCATCTTTTCCTATCTTTCTCTACTAGTTCCTAAGTGATGTACCTATCAACGCTCTAAAGTACATCTAAACATCATGAAATCATCCATAAACATAAAATCATGATCCTTGAATCCATAATCCAATTCAAGGGAAGTTAATATCAAAGTCAAAGAAGTTAAGAGTTAAGTTTAAAAGTTAAGAAGAAAGTCAAAGTAAGTTCCTAAAGCATTCAAGAGTCTTAAGCATTCAAGAGTCTTAAACAAACATTTTAATTTTATTTTAAGGTTCAAGTAAGGAGTTGAGTTAAATTCTCAAAAGCTATAGGGGAGCTAAGTACTTTTAAATTTTGAGTAAGCAAAGAGTATAAAGTTAAGTTTTATTTCTGAAGAGTTATAAGGGAACTAAGTAGTCACTCTGAGATTAAACAAAATGTTTTTAAACTTTTGAGAAAGAAAGGAAGCTAGATTTCCACTGATCCTATGGCTAGTTTTAATAGTACAAGGAAGAGGAAACTATGATTTCCAACAGAGCTTTTTTTATATAAAAAAAAACTATATTTTGAGCACTAATCTCAATTCAAAGAATCAGTATGTTACCGGGGTATACATATACATATACATATATATATATATACATACATATATATATATATATATATATATATATATATATATATGTATATGTATGTATATACATATACATATATATATATATATATATATATATATATGTATATATATATATATTGGGAGTAGTATTGAGCACCGATGTGGAGATGCGACTCAAATCTCCATGAAAATCATGTAGTCATCATGGGTAGAAAATGATCATACTTTTTAGATGAACCCTCTTCATAGTTACTAGTGTATCCACTAGGAAGTCTAGGTCCTATACTATGGCAAGGTTAGGATGGCGGTGCAGCGTGGGCTGAGTAACGTTATATCATCACTATAGCTCTTAAGTGATGGTTGTCGGTTAGAGAATCTCCCACGGAAGTATTGTATTTGCATATACACTAGTTATATTATATTTTTACATACATCCCAGCTATTATTTGTATACTTGTATACACTCAAAGTTTACAGTATATTTATGTCAGTTTCTTTATATTGCGTTTACTTATAAACAGTATATATTGGATAAGAGTTAGTAAATCCTGATTTAAACAGAGTCAAGCTAACTGTTCTTGTCACACCCGAAGAATACCCCCGAGACGCTGACATGGGACCAAAGACCACAAGTGATCACAAGTTAACCCTATTGGCATGATCATGGGCGTTCTAAAGAATATAAATTGTTGCGGAAGCTAAATCATACTTAAAATTAAAAGAAGGGGAATACCATATGCTAAAACTGATATATATGAAAACTGATGAGTTTAATACAAAGAAAATATTAGCTCAACACTAAGCTGGAACTAACTATGTCTGAAAATAGCCTCTAAACTGGACTAGAAATACTGGGACAAGCCCCAGCTAAGTCTAGCAAAACTGAAACTAAAGGACTAAATACTGAAAAGAAACTCATGACTACTGTTCTCAGAGAATGAGGACTCACAACTGAATCTGCTGAACTAGACATCGAAATTCGATCCAAGCGCGATCTGTATGCTGAGAACCTGAACCTACATCACGAGAAGATGTAGCGCACGTATGCATCGATACTTCAAGGTACTGGGCATGTAGGATAAAGTAAAGTTGAAATAAAACATAACTGAACAAGCACAAAAGCAAGTATAAAAATCTGAACATGCTATACTGAATTCTGAGCTAACTAGATGCAATGACCAATTTATAACATGCTGAAACTAAATATTGAATATACTGATAAATGGTCAATGTAAGAGAGTCTAACTGAATTGTGGGAGCTACTAATAACCGATAATAAAACCACATGAGCTAAATGTGGAGTCCGATGTATTCGCATCATCGAGAGGACTCAATATACCCTACTAGAGGTATAAAGGCATGATGGGCTGATCACTAAACTGATTGCCCACAGAGGGGACTTACAACCTACTTGGCTAGTATTCTGGGACTAATTGGGTACGCTGAACCCTAGTCCAACTCGGTATTATGCCACTCCCAATGAATTATGTAATTAACTGATTATGACTGATTTTCTAAAAATACTGGATAACTCAAAACTGATCATGCAAACTGAAATGCAACAATTAATCTGATAATGATTCATTAATAACTGAGGCATGTCTATCTGAAGTAACTAAAATATCTGACCTAGCATGTGTAATTCAAGAACTAAAGAAATACATAACTAGGATTCTGAAATTCATGCAATAATTTGAGTAATAACATGATAATCTTATTTGGAGCATATAAATAATAAATTCATGAAGTTCTGTCAAAGTTCTAGAAACTCTAGGTCTAATCATGATATGAGAATCAAGAATCTGACTGAAAACTAGGGACCCAATGGGTGAAAGGAACCCACTAATTAAATACCACATACTTGTTGATGAAATTAATGGAAAAACACTTAAGTTTCGGGGCTGGAACTGCTGGAACCTTGTTGCGTTCTTGAACTAGGGTTCTTGACCTTTTTCTCCTTTCTTGCTTCTAATTTTCTAAGTTTTGAATAATGATTTTAGAAAATTTTTAGTTATGTTCTAGGCTTAAACTGACTAAAACCTAATGATTTAAGGTCAAAACGTTGTATCTTGGGGTTGAAACGAAGTGGGAAAAGACCAAAAGACCCCTAAGTTTATTGCTCTCGGACCAAACGATGTCCTGGACTGACGGTCCGTCGTTCGGGTCCTTAGGTTGGGTCGGTTCGACTATCCTTTACTAAAACGGTCATAACCTTTTACTCTAAGGTCTAATTTTAGCAAGGTCGGTGTCTATGGAAAGCTAATTCAATTATATATATGTTGGTATGTCATGGGACACGAATTCATTTTTTGCTAAGAGTTATGATCAATTAAAGTTGACCCAATTGCATCCCCCCCCCAACTGTCTGCTAATTCCCACACCGTAGATCGAACGATGGTCCGTGCTGGTCATCTATCGTTCATGTCATAGGGTGGGTAAATAAAGTGTTGATCGACGGACACAGACTACAGACCGTAGTCTGACCTACGGACCGTAGGTCTTTCCGTCGTTCGACACTTAGTCAAATTTTTATGTGCTGAGATTTTGGGGGTTTCAGACTCAATCGAAGGATGTGCAGGACAGACCGTGGGTCAGGCTATGGTTCATCGATGCCAACGGTCGATTGCCCCTGCAGATTTTATAAAAAACTGGTTTTTGGTCTGTTTTTTATACGGGGTGTTACATTATCTTCCCCTTGGGAACATTTGTCCTCGAATGAAGACTAAACTAGCTGGAATAGAGGGAGATAGCCGCAAACCCTACTACTAAGCACTGAGAGCTGACTTTCTGACTGAATTGAGTTCCGAGAATATGCAAATACGCTGAAAATGCAAGTACAAAATGAGGGAACATGATTCTAAGACTAAATTCACTCTTGAATGACTGAAAAACTGAAGAGGAACTATTACCTCAAGCCGGAGTGGAATCGGAAGAAAAAAGGTGAGGATACTTGGCTTTCATGGCTACTTCTGCTTCCCAAGTAGCTCCCTCTACGGACTGACTCCTCCACTAAACCTTGACTGAAGAGACTTCTTTGTTTCTCAACCTTCTAACCTGACGGTCAAGAATCTCAACTGAAACATCCCAATAAGAAATACTATCTTTCACCTCCTCACTCTCTAATGGCACTATAGAGGCTGAGTCACCCACACACTTCTTCAAGAGAGAGATGTGGAAGACCGGATGCACTGCCGCTAAGTCTGTTGGCAACTCTAACTCATATGCCACCTTGCCAATCCTTTTCAAGATCTTGTAAGCGCCTACTTATCTAGGACTGAGCTTCCCTTTCTTGCCAAATCTCATCACCCATTCATAGGTGAGACTTTCAGAAAAATCAAATCATCAACTTGGAACTCTAGTTCCCTTCTCCTTACATCTGCATAAGATTTCTGACGACTTTGGGCTGTCTTAAGTTTATCTCTAATGAGTTGCACTTTCTCCATCGGATAAAGGACTGAATCTGGCCCTATCAAAGCTGCTTCACCTACTTCAAACCAACCAATATGAGATCTACATCTACGCCCATACAAAGCCTCATAATGGGCCATATAAATGTTGGAATGGTAGCTATTGTTGTAGGCTAACTCAATCAGAGGAAGGTGATCATCCCAACTACCCTTGAAATCGATCACACAAGCTCTCAACATATCCTCTAGGGTCTTAATGGTACGCTCTGCATGTCCATCCGTCTGTGCATGAAATGTTGTACTAAGGTTAACTTAAGTACCAAGACCCTTCTGAAATGACTTCCAGAAATGAGAGCTAAACTGATGACCTCTATCTGACATGATAGACAAGTGATCCCCATGTAACCTCACAATAAAGCTTGGCATAGTCCTCTTCCGTATTGTAGTCTTGACTGCTAAAAAGCGAGAAGACTTAGTCATCCTGTCAACTATCACCCAAATGGAGACATGTTGTCCGCGAGTACGACGTAACCCTGTGATGAAATCCATATTGATCACGTCCCACTTCCAAGTAGGAATATCGATCTCTTGAGTCATACCTCCTGGTTTCTGCTATTCTACCTTGACTTGCTGGCAATTGAGGCACTTACTCACAAAATCTGCTATATCCCTCTTCATGCCATTCAACCAAATAGACTTCCCGCAGATCGTGCTACATCTTAGTTGCACCTCAATGCATAGAATATCTGTTGTTATGGGATTCTGCAAGAATATGTTGTATTAACTAGTCTTAACTAGCCCACATCAGGAACACACAATCTACCCTAGTAGCGAAGTACACCATCTCCCCTTGGGAGAAAACCTCTACTCTTTGATTGTGGACTGCACCCTTAATTCAAGAAAAATTGGATTACTGTCTTGCTTTTCCTTAACCTCCACTACCAAAGAAGATTCCGCCCCATTCAGAACTGTTACACCACTGTTTGATATACTCATAAGGCGAACTCCTAAGCAGGCAAGCCTGTGAACATCCTTCACTAGATCATTCCTTTTTTCCTCAACATGGGTTACACTACCCATAGATAATCTACTAAGAGCATCTGTCTTACCAGGATGGTAATGCACACTAATATCATAATCCTTAAGGAACTCAAGCCATCTCCTCTGCCGAAGATTTAACTCTTTCTAGGTGAACACATATTGAAGGCTTTTATGGTCAGTGAACACATCTACATGAACACCATACAAGTAGTGTCTCTAGATCTTGAGTGAAAACACCACTGCTGCAAGATCGAGGTCATGAGTTGGATAGTTTTTCTCATGCACCTTAAGCTGTCTAGAAGCATAAGCTATAACATTATCTCGTTGCAGCAACATACAACCAAGGCCAACTCTGGATGCATCGCAATAGATCACATAACCCTCTGAACCCTCTGATAGAGTCAAGATAGGAGCTGTAGTCAATCCAGTTTTTAATTCTGCAAAGCTTTTCACACAATCATCTAACCATTGAAACTTGACCAACTTCTAAGTCAACCTAGTTAATGGTGAGGCTATGGATGAAAATCATTCCACGAACCTTCTATAATAACCGGCTAGACCTAAGAAACTTCTAATATTTGTAGAATAGGTAGGCCTGGGCCATTGTTTCACTGCTTCTATCTTATGTGAATCCACTTGGATCCCTTCGGTAGATACAATGTGACCAAGGAAAGCAACGGATTGCAACCAGAACTCACATTTACTAAACTTAGCAAATAACTAGCGATCTTTGAGAGTCTGTAGAACAATTCTCAAATGACTCGCATGTTCTTCCTCATTCCTATAGTAAATGAGGATATCATAAATAAAGACGATAATGAACAAGTACAAGTACTGCTTGAACACTCTTTTCAACAAATCCATGAAAGTTGCAGGAGCATTGGTTAGTCCAAACGACATAACTACAAATTCATAATGACCATACCGAGTTCAGAATGTTGTTTTTGGAATGTCACTATCTCTGACTATGAGCTGATGATAACCCGATCTGAGGTTATTTTTGAGAAATGGCTAGGACCCTGAAGTTGGTCAAACAAGGCATCAATCCTGGGGATGGGATACTTATTCTTGATTATGACCTTGTTCAATTGTCTATAGTCAATGCACATTTTGAGAGAACCATCTTTCTTCTTTACGAACAACACTGCTGTACCCCGTAGAGAAATAATTGGTCTGATGAAACCCTTATATTGAAGGTCTTTCAACTGATCTTTCAATTCCTTAAGCTCTCCTGGAGCCATTCTTTTAGTAGGAATGGAAATAGGCTGGGTATCTAGAAGGACATCAATTCCAAAGTCGATTTCCCTTTCGGGAGGAACTCTGGGAAGATCTTCTGGAAACACTTCTGGAAACTCACTAACTATTGGAACTGACTCAAGAGTTGGGGTTTCAGATCTAGATTCTTTAACGCGAACTAGATGATAGATATAACCCTTAGATATATTTTTTCTAGCATTATGGTAAGAAATGAATCGACCCATAGGCGCTAATCTACTACCCTTCTATTCTAAGATTGGTTCCTCTGGAAACTGAAAATGAACAATCCTATTTCTACAATCGACTAAGGCATAAACATGAATGTAACCAATTCATGCGTAGAATGACATCAAAGTCTGCCATTTCTAATTCTTGAAGATCTGTTGAGGTGACTTTCTGAGAAAAGTGATAGGGCAATTTCTGTATACCCTTCTAGCTATAACAGGGTCACCGACTAGAGTAGAGACTGAGAAAGGTTCTGACAGAGTTTCTGGACTGACACTGAATTGGACTTCTATGTAAGGGGTTACAAAAAAAAGAGTAGCCCCTGGATCAAACAATGCATAAACATCAAGGTCAAAGACTCGTAACGTACCAGTGACTACATCAGGAGAACCTTCCTGATCCTGGCGAGCCTGAAGAGCATACAACATGTTCTGGCGCTGATCACCACCTGTACCAAATGAGTTACCCTGCTGAGTCGGGCGACTTGCTGGTTCTGATGAAGTTGTAGACTGAGCTCTACCATTTCCACCTCCTTGACCCTGTCTAGAAGGACAATCCCTCAACATGTGACCAGACTGACCGCATCCAAAGCATCCTTATTTTCCAACGAGACACTCGCCCGAATGGTTTTTACCATACTTAGGGCAAGTGGGGTAAGTCTTGGTGCTTGAAACACTTCCCTGAGACTTAGAGCCTAGTACTCTAACCTTCTGGTTATACCTGTTCTTGGAAGAGGGAACACTAGCTTACGAAGGGGATGGAGCTGAAAACTTTTGCTAACTCTAGGAGCGATTTCCACCAACCGATTTCTGCTGAAAATAGTGATATTTCACAGTCCTAGCCTTCTTATTCTCCTTAGCCTGTTCCCTAAGCTTATCACTCTCAACCTGCTGAGCATGAGTCATAAGCCTAGAGATGTTCATATCTCCCAACAACATAGCATTTCTTCACTCAGTTTTCACCAAATCTGACACTCCATACAAGAACTTATTCATCTGAGCCCTGGAGTCAGCAACCATGTGAGGAACATATCTGGAGAGTTGGTTAAACTTGAGTCCATACTCTTGGACTGTCATGTTACCCTGCCTTAAGTTCATGAATTCCTGGTCTTTTGCTTCTCTCATCTCTATTGGGAAAAACATGTCCAGAAAGGCCTCACTAAAGCACTCCCAAGTAATAGGAGCTGCATTTCACATCTTTTAGCTGGTATGATGCCAACTCAACCCGATCTTTCCCAGTAACCTGCATCACCTCAAATATCTTGTTGATCTCGTCCAAGGAATTCTGAGGTCCTTACTAGTCTGTGTTCCTAAGAACTCAGGCAGATTTATCCTAACAAAGTCACGGACCCTGGCTGCTGCTGATCCACCATTTACATTCATAGGAACTTGAAACCGCTGATTATTCTAGTCGGCGACACTCTAAGCCAACATCTGAATGGAACTTCTGAATTCAGCATTGGAGACTTCCTGATCTGGGACTGGAGGATCTACGTTTGCATTTCTTGCATTCACATTCCTGACGTTAGCTCTACAAGGAGGCATGATCTGAAACATAAATGTAGAGTTAGAATGGAATTAGATCATACCTTACGCACGATAAGAGTAACAAGAAAGTGAAGTTTTTCCTAGAATACTTCATAGCCTCCCTATAATTAGTTGTGGTGAACTTCACACCCATGAAAAGAACTCTACTTGGTGCAGATTTTCAGACATCCTAGGACACTTAAACCTAGTGCTCTGATACCAAGTTTGTCACACCCCGAGACTACCCCCGAGACGCAAACACGGGACCTATTACCACAAGTGATCCCAAGCTAACCTTGATGGCATGATCATGAGCATACTAAAGAATATAAACTATTGCACAAGCTAAAGCATACATAAAATGAAAAGATGGGGAATACTCATACGCTAAAATTGAGATATATGAAAACTAATGAGTTTAATACAAAGAAAATATTAACTCAACACTAAGCTAAAACTAACTATGTCTGAAAATAGCCTCTAAACTGGACTAGAAATACTGGGACAAGCCCCAGCTAAGTCTAGCAAAAACTGAAACAAAAGGACTAAATAGAGAAAAGAAACTCATGACTATTGTCCTCGGAGAATGAGGAGTCACCACTGAATCTGCTGAACTGGACATCAGAAATCAATCGAAGCACAATCTGGATGCTGAGAACCTGAACCTACATCAGGAGAAGATGTAGCGCACGTATGCGTCAGTACTTCAAGATACTGAGCATGTAGGATAGAGTAAAGCTGAAATAAAACATAACTTAACAAGCACAAAAGCAAGTATAAAAATCTAAACATGAAATACTGAATTCTGAGCTAACTGGATGCAATGACCAATTTATAACATGCTAAAACTGAATATTGAATATACTGATAAATGGTCAATGTAAAAGAGTCTAACTGAATTATGGGAGCTACTAATAACCGATAATAAAACCACATGAGCTAAATGTGGAGTCCGATGTATTCGCCTCATCGAGAGGACTCAATATACCCTACTAGAGGTATAAAGGCATGATGGGCTGATCACTAAACTGATTGCCCACAGAGGGGACTTACAACCTACTTGGCTAGTATTCTGGGACTAATTGGGTACGCTGAACCCTAGTCCAACTCGGTATTATGCCACTCCCAATGAATTATGTAATTAACTGATTATGACTGATTTTCTAAAAATACTGGATAACTCAAAACTGATCATGCAAACTGAAATGCAACAATTAATCTGATAATGATTCATTAATAACTGAGGCATGTCTATCTGAAGTAACTAAAATATCTGACCTAGCATGTGTAATTCAAGAACTAAAGAAATACATAACTAGGATTCTGAAATTCATGCAATAATTTGAGTAATAACATGATAATCTTATTTGGAGCATATAAATAATAAATTCATGAAGTTCTAGGTCTAATCATGATATGAGAATCAAGAATCTGACTGAAAACTAGGGACCCAATGGGTGAAAGGAACCCACTAATTAAATACACTTACTTGTTGATGAAATTAATGGAAAAACACTTAAGTTTCGGGGCTGGAACTGCTGGAACCTTGTTGCGTTCTTGAACTAGGGTTCTTCACCTTTTTCTCCTTTCTTGCTTCTAATTTTCTAAGTTTTGGATAATGATTTTAGAAATTTTTTAGTTATGTTCTAGGCTTAAACTGACTAAAACCTAATGATTTAGGGTCAAAACATTGTATCTTGGGGTTGAAACAAAGTGGGAAAAGACCAAAAGACCCCTAAGTTTATTGCTCTCGGACCAAACAATGACCTGGACTGACGGTCCGTCGTTTGGGTCCTTAGGTTGGGTCGGTTCGACTAGCCTTTACTAAAACGGTCATAACCTTTTACTCTAGGTCTAATTTTAGCAAGGTCGGTGTCTATGGATAGCTAATTCAATTATATATATGTTGGTATGTCATGGGACACTAATTCATTTTTTGCTAAGAGTTATGATCAATTAAAGTTGACCCAATTGCATCCCCCCCCCAACTGTCTGCTAATTCCCACACCGTAGATCGAACGATGGTCCGTGCTGGTCATCCGTCATTCATGTCATAGGGTGGGTAAATAAAGTGTTGATCGACGGACACAGACTACGGACCGTAGTCTGACCTACGGACCGTAGGTCCGTCCATCGTTCGACACTTGCCGAGATTTTGGGGGTTTCAGACTCAATCGAAGGATGTGCAGGATGGACCGTGGGTCAGGCTACGGTTCATCGATGCCAACGGTCGATTGCCCCTGCAGATTTTCTAAAAAACTGGTTTTTGGTGTTTTTTTGTACGGGGTGTTACATTATCTTCCCCTTGGGAACATTTGTCCTCGAATGAAGACTAAACTAGCTGGAATAGAGGGAGATAGCCGCAAACCCTACTACTAAGCACTGAGAGCTGACTTTCTGACTGAATTGAGTTCCGAGAATATGCAAATACGCTAAAAATGCAAGTACAAAATGAGGGAACATGATTCTAAGACTAAATTCACTCTTGAATGACTGAAAAACTGAAGAGGAACTACTACCTCAAGCCGGAGTGGAATCGGAAGAAAAAAGGTGAGGATACTTGGCTTTCATGGCTGCTTCTGCTTCCCAAGTAGCTCAATCTACGGACTGACTCCTCCACTAAACCTTGACTGAAGAAACTTCTTTGTTTCTCAACCTTCTAACCTGACGGTCAAGAATCTCAACTGAAACACCCCAATAAGAAATACTATCTTTCACCTCCTCACTCTCTAATGGCACTATAGAGGCTGAGTCACCCACACACTTCTTCAACAGAGAGATGTGGAAGACCGGATGCACTGCCGCTAAGTCTGTTGGAAACTCTAACTTATATGCCACTTTGCCAATCCTTTTCAAGATCTTGTAAGCGCCTACATGTCTAGGACTGAGCTTCCCTTTCTTGCCAAATCTCATCACCCATTCATAGGTGAGACTTTCAGAAAAACCCAATCATCAACTTGGAACTCTAGTTCCCTTCTCCTTACATCTGCATAAGATTTCTGACGACTTTGGGCTGTCTTAAGTTTATCTCTAATGAGTTGCACTTTCTCCATCGGATAAAGGACTGAATCTGGCCCTATCAAAGCTGCTTCACCTACTTCAAACCAACCAACATGAGAGCTACATCTACGCCCATACAAAGCCTCATAATGGGCCATATGAATGTTGGAATGGTAGCTATTGTTGTAGGCTAACTCAATCAGAGGAAGGTGATCATCCCAACTACCCTTGAAATCGATCACACAAGCTCTCAACATATCCTCTAGGGTCTTAATGGTACGCTCTGCATGTCCATCCGTCTGTGCATGAAATGTTGTACTAAGGTTAACTTGAGTACCAAGACCCTTCTGAAATGACTTCCAGAAATGAGAGCTAAACTGATGACCTCTATATGACATGATAGACAAGTGATCCCCATGTAACCTCACAATAAAGCTTGGCATAGTCCTCTTCCGTATCTGTAGTCTTGACTGCTAAAAAGCGAGAAGACTTAGTCATCCTGTCAACTATCACCCAAATGGAGACATGTTGTCCGCGAGTATGAGGTAAGCCTGTGATGAAATCCATATTGATCACGTCCCACTTCCAAGTAGGAATATCGATCTCTTGAGTTATACCTCCTGGTTTCTGCTATTCAACCTTGACTTGCTGGCAATTGAGGCACTTACTCACAAAATCCGCTATATCCCTCTTCATGCCATTCAACCAAATAGACTCCCCGCAGATCGTGCTACATCTTAGTTGCACCTCAATGCATAGAATATCTGTTGTTTTGGGATTCTGCAAGAATATGTTGTATTAACTAGTCTTAACTAGCCCACATCAGGAACACACAATCTACCCTGGTAGCGAAGTACACCATCTCCCCTTGGGAGAAAACCTCTACTCTTTGATTGTGGACTGCACCCTTAATTCAAGAAAAATTGGATCACTGTCTTGCTTTTCCTTAACCTCCACTACCAAAGAAGATTCCGCCCCATTCAGAACTGTTACACCACTGTCTGATATACTCATAAGGCGAACTCCTAAGCAGGCAAGCCTGTGAACATCCTTCACTAGATCATTCCTTTTTTCCTCAACATGGGTTACACTACCCATAGATAATCTACTAAGAGCATCTGTCTTACCAGGATGGTAATGCACACTAATATCATAATCCTTAAGGAACTCAAGCCATCTCCTCTGCCGAAGATTTAACTCTTTCTAGGTGAACACATACTGAAGGCTTTTATGGTTAGTGAACACATCTACATGAACACCATACAAGTAGTGTCTCTAGATCTTGAGTGAAAACACCACTGCTGCAAGCTCGAGGTCATGAGTTGGATAGTTTTTCTCATGCACCTTAAGCTGTCTAGAAGCATAAGCTATAACATTATCTCGTTGCAGCAACATACAACCAAGGCCAACTCTGGATGCATCGCAATAGATCACATAACCCTCTGAACCCTCTGATAGAGTCAAGATAGGAGCTGTAGTCAATCTAGTTTTCAATTCTGCAAAGCTTTTCACACAATCATCTAACCATTGAAACTTGACCAACTTCTAAGTCAACCTAGTTAATGGTGAGGCTATGGATGAAAATCATTCCACGAACCTTCTATAATAACCGGCTAGACCTAAGAAACTTCTAATATTTGTAGAAGAGGTAGGCCTGGGCCATTGTTTCACTGCTTCTATCTTATGTGAATCCACTTGGATCCCTTCGCTAGATACAATGTGACCAAGGAAAGCAACGGATTGCAACTAGAACTCACATTTACTAAACATAGCAAATAATTAGCGATCTTTGAGAGTCTGTAGAACAATTCTCAAATGACTCGCAGGTTCTTCCTCATTCCTATAGTAAATGAGGATATCATAAATAAAGACGATAATGAACAAGTACAAGTACTGCTTGAACACTCTTTTCAACAAATCCATGAAAGTTGCAGGAGCATTGGTTAGTCCAAACGACATAACTACAAATTCATAATGACCATACCGAGTTCAGAATGTTGTTTTTGGAATGTCACTATCTCTGACTATGAGCTGATGATAACCCGATCTGAGGTCTATTTTTGAGAAATGGCTAGCACCCTGAAGTTGGTCAAATAAGGCATCAATCCTGGGGATGGGATACTTATTCTTGATTGTGACCTTGTTCAATTGTCTATAATCAATGCACATTTTGAGAGAACCATCTTTCTTCTTTACGAACAACACTGGTGTACCCCGTAGAGAAATAATTGGTCTGATGAAACCCTTATATTGAAGGTCTTTCAACTGATCTTTCAATTCCTTAAGCTCTCCTGGAGCCATTCTTTTAGTAGGAATGGAAATAGGCTGGGTATCTAGAAGGAGATCAATTCCAAAGTCGATTTCCCTTTCGGGAGGAACTCTGGGAAGATCTTCTGGAAACACTTCTGGAAACTCACTAACTATTGGAACTGACTCAAGAGTTGGGGTTTCAGATCTAGATTCTTTAACGCGAACTAGATGATAGATATAACCCTTAGATATCTTTTTTCTAGCATTATGGTAAGAAATGAATCGACCCATAGGCGCTAATCTACTACCCTTCCATTCTAAGATTGGTTCCTCTGGAAACTGAAAACGAACAATCCTATTTCTACAATCGACTAAGGCATAAACATGAATGTAACCAATCCATGCATAGAATGACATCAAAGTCTGCCATTTCTAATTCTTGAAGATCTGTTGAGGTGACTTTCTGAGAGAAGTGATAGGGCAATTTCTGTATACCCGTCTAGCTATAACTGTGTCACCGACTAGAGTAGAGACTGAGAAAGGTTCTGACAGAGTTTCTGGACTGACACTGAATTGGACTTCTATGTAAGGGGTTACAAAAAAAGGAGTAGCCCCTGGATCTAACAATGCATAAACATCAAGGTCAAAGACTCGTAACGTACCAGTGACTACATCAGGAGAACCTTCCTGATCTTGGCGAGCCTGAAGAGCATACAACATGTTCTGGCGCTGATCGCCACCTGTACCAAATGAGTTACCCTGCTGAGTCGGGCGACTTGCTGGTTCTGATAAAGTTGTAGACTGAGCTCTACCATTTCCACCTCCTTGACCCTGTCTAGAAGGACAATCCCTCAACATGTGACCAGACTGACCGCATCCAAAGCGTCCTTATTTTCCTGCGAGACACTCGCCCGAATGGTTTTTACCATACTTAGGGCAAGTGGGGTAAGTCTTGGTGCTTGAAACACTTCCCTGAGACTTAGAGCCTAGTACTCTAACCTTCTGGTTATACCTGTTCTTGGAAGAGGGAACACTAGCTTACGAAGGGGATGGAGCTGAAAACTTTTGCTAACTCTAGGAGCGATTTCCACCAACCGATTTCTGCTGAAAATAGTGATATTTCACAGACCTAGACTTCTTATTCTCCTTAGCCTGTTCCCTAAGCTTATCACCCTCAACCTACTGAGCATGAGTCATAAGCCTAGAGATGTTCATATCTCCCAACAACATAGCATTTCTTCACTCAGTTTTCACCAAATCTGACACTCCATACAAGAACTTATTCATCTGAGCCCTGGAGTCAGCAACCATGTGAGGAACATATCTGGAGAGTTGGTTAAACTTGAGTCCATACTCTTGGACTGTCATGTTACCCTGCCTTAAGTTCATGAATTCCTGGTCTTTTGCTTCTCTCATCTCTATTGGGAAAAACATGTCCAGAAAGGCCTCACTAAAGCACTCCCAAGTAATAGGAGCTGCATTTCACATCTTTCAGCTGGTATGATGCCAACTCAACCCGATCTTTCCCAGTAACCTGCATCACCTCAAATATCTTGTTGATCTCGTCCAAGGAATTCTGAGGTCCTTACTAGTCTGTGTTCCTAAGAACTCAGGCAGATTTATCCTAACAAAGTCACGGACCCTGGCTGCTGCTGATCCACCATTTACATTCATAGGAACTTGAAACCGCTGATTGTTCTAGTTGGCGACACTCTAAGCCAACATCTGAATGGCACTTCTGAATTCAGCATTGGAGACTTCCTGATCTGGGACTGGAGGATCTGCATTTGCATTCCTTGCATTCACATTCCTGACGTTAGCTCTACGAGGAGGCATGATCTGAAACATAAATGTAGAGTTAGAATGGAATTAGATCATACCTTACGCACGATAAGAGTAACAAGAAAGTGAAGTTTTTCCTAGAATACTTCATAGCCTCCCTATAATTAGATGTGGTGAACTTCACACCCATGAAAAGAACTCTACTTGGTGCAGATTTTCAGACATCCTAGGACACTTAAACCTAGTGCTCTGATACCAAGTTTGTCACACCCCGAGACTACCCCCGAGACGCAAACACGGGACCTAGTACCACAAGTGATTCCAAGCTAACCTTGATGGCATGATCATGAGCATACTAAAGAATATAAACTATTGCACAAGCTAAAGCATACATAAAATGAAAAGATGGGGAATACTCATACGCTAAAATTGAGATATATGAAAACTAATGAGTTTAATACAAAGAAAATATTAACTCAACACTAAGCTAAAACTAACTATGTCTGAAAATAGCCTCTAAACTGGACTAGAAATACTGGGACAAGCCCCAGCTAAGTCTAGCAAAAACTGAAACAAAAGGACTAAATAGAGAAAAGAAACTCATGACTATTGTCCTCGGAGAATGAGGAGTCACCACTGAATCTGCTGAACTAGACATCAGAAATCAAATGAAGAACAATCTGGATACTGAGAACCTGAACCTACATCAGGAGAAGATGTAGCGCACGTATGCGTCAGTACTTCAAGGTACTGAGCATGTAGGATAGAGTAAAGCTGAAATAAAACATAACTTAACAAGCACAAAAGCAAGTATAAAAATCTAAACATGAAATACTGAATTCTGAGCTAACTGGATGCAATGACCAATTTATAACATGCTGAAACTGAATATTGAATATACTGATAAATGGTCAATGCAAGAGAGTCTAACTTAACTGTGTGATCTACTAATAATCGATAATAAAACCACATGAGCTAAATGTGGAGTCCGATGTATTCGCCATATTGAGAGGACCCAATATACCCTACCAGAGGTATAAAGGCATGCTGGGCTGATCACTAAACTGATTTCCCACAGAGGAGACTTACAACCTACTTGGCTAGTAGTTCTGAGACTAATTGGGTACCCTGAACCCTAGTCCAACTCGGTATTATGCTACTCCCAATGAATTATGTAATTAACTGATTATGACTGAGTTTCTGTAAATACTAGATAACTCAAAACTGATTATGTAAACTGAAAATGCAACAATTAATCTGATAATGATGCATTAACAACTGAGGCATGTATATCTGAAGTAACTAAAATATCTGACCTAGCATGTGTAATTCAAGAACAAAAGAAATACATAACTAGGGTTCTGAAATTCATGCAATAATGTGAGTAATAACATGATAATCTAATTTGGAACGTATAACTAAAAACTTCATGAAGTTCTATCAAAGTTATAGAAACCCTAAGTCTAATCATGATATGAGAATCAAGAATCTGACTGAAAACTAGTGACCCAATGAGTGAAAGGAACCCACTAGTGAAATCCCACATACCTGGTGATGAAATTCTCAGAAAAACACGTAGGTTTTGGGGCTGGATATGCTGGAACCTTGTTGCGTTCTTGAACTAGGGTTCTTGACCTTTTTCTCCTTTCTTGCTTCTAATTTTCTAAGCTTTGATTAATGATTTAACTTCGGTAAGTTTAAGTTATGTTTCTAGGCTTAAACTCACTAAAATATAATGATTTAGGGTCGAAACGACGTATCTTGGGGATTAAACAAATGGGAAAAGACCAAAAGACCCCTGAGTTAATTGTTGTCGGACCAAACGACGACCTGGACTGACGGTCCGTCGTTCAATCGACGTTCCGTCGTTCAATCGATGGTCCGTCGTTTGGGTCTATTCGACTGGCCATTACTAAAATGGGCATAACGTTTTACTCGAAAGTCTGATTTTAGAAAGGTTGGTGGATATGGAAAGCTAATTCAATTATCTATCTGTTGGTATGTCACTGGATAGGAAATTTATTTTTTTCTAAGATTTATGATCAATTGAACTTGACCTAAGTGCATTCCCCCCTCCCCTTATGATCTGCTAATTACCACCTACGGTTAGACTACAGACCGTAGATTGAACGATGGTTCGTGCTGGTCATCCGTCATTCGTTTCAGAGGGTGGGTAAATGGGGTGTTGATCGATGGACAGAGACTACGGACCGTAGTCTGACCTACGGACCTTAGGTCTGTCCGTCGTTCGACACTTCGTCAAATTTTTCTGGGCTGAGATATTGGGGGTTTCAGACTCAATCGACGGATGTACAGGACGGACCGTGGGTCAGGCTATGCTCCGTCGATTGCAACCGTCGATTGCCCATGCTGATTTTCTGAAAAAACTGGTTTTTGGTCTGTTTTTTATACGGGGTGTTATAGTTCTTTCTTACTCCTTTTCAAACTTAAGTTTTGTTTAGACTTCCCACTAGCATACTCAAACATTTAATGTATTGATGTCAGTTGGCCTGCATATTCTTATGATGCAGACGCAGGTATGATGCAGACACAGGTAGTAGTCAGGGTCAGCACGCAACACTTCGTTAATGCAGATTGAGCTCCAGAGTAAGTGGTGAGTCTCCTTGTATTCCCGAGGACATCCTTTTCATTTGCTTTACTAGTTTAGATTATTAGGATGTTGTGGGTTTTGTCCCAACATCCATCTCAGTCAGTCAGTTTAGAGGCTTCATAGACAGTTAGTAGTTCAGTTTTAGAGTCTCTTTTGTTTTATAACTTTGTATGTTAAGTGTTGAGACTTAAGTTCCATTTTGGCCAAATTATTATATGTAGTATTTCTTTGAAAACATACTTTGGTTATTGATTGAGTTGAGTTGAGTCTTTCTCTGAGTTAAGTAAGTCAGGCCAATGGTTCGCTTGGGGCCAGCAATGATCATCGAGTGTCGGCCATGTCCAGGGTGTAGGCTTCGAACGTGAAAAAAATAGAGTCAATAGTCTTATTATTTCTTTGATTACCACAGGAATGGTTCGGGCCTATTGCCATAATCTTGATCAGACTTTGATGTAAATAGGAATAATTTGAGACTTTACACCTTATAAATTTCCCTCAACTATGCACTTTGGTTCTTCTGAAACTTGATGTTTTTGTAAGAACACAACAAATGCCTCAAATACCCACTGAAATTCTTTGGTATTACTCAAGATCATATCAAGCGCAAATTACTTAAATTTTGGATCCTTCAAATTTCTAGTTGGATTGAAAATAGTGGATACTTTAAGATTTTTTTCATCAAAATCTCCATGTAAACTCATTAATTTCTCATCTTATGTAGCACAATAAATAATCATTTTTTAAATGTCATTGGAAAAATATGACCAACATATTAAAGGTAACTCCATTATCCATTGATATATATTTAAATTAATTTTTTCTATTTTTTTCGTTAAGGCAAACCTATTCAACAGTAGAGTCAGTGATTTAATCAAAAATCATATCATCTTCTTTCCAAAAATAATCAGACTCATTAAATGACTCACATTCTTCACATGTGGCGTCACAGTAATCATTTTTCTCTGTTACATCCACATCTATCAAACCTTCTCCTCCTTGTAAAGGGTTGACCTTGGAATCTACTCCAATCATAGTTCCATTGGTCCTTTTTGGTGTGCTCACAAATACTTTTTGGTCTTAGTAATGGAATCTTCATCCCCCTTGAAATAGTCATAATATTCTATATGTCCATTAACATAGTCCATCACTGGCTCAAACACCCACCAACCATTATAGTTTAGTTTATTTGGCGTACACATTTGAATCTTCATCTTCATATGTCGTCAAAAGAAAAAGTAGAAACTATTCATTGTTATTATAATTAAAGTTCTCTATAATAAATATCTTGAATAGAAAATGTATGACACAAATACAATACAAAAATATGTAACAAATTAAGAAAATCTAAATTAATTTTGAATTTGAGTTATGATAACTTCAGTTCTTAAAGAGTTGACTTATATGCATATGATAGTTTATGCTTACTCTGCATTTATTTGTATGTAATTCTGAATTTTCACTTTCATCTATTGTTTGAAAAAAGAAAAGAAAAATAGGTCCTTATGTTATTATAATAAGTAGAACAAACACAAAATGTAATTTTTCAAAAAATTTAGAATATGCACTACAAATATTTGATTATTATAACTCTGGTAGCTTTTTAAGAAATGGTATTTTATTCTTTATGTCAAATATTATATACAGTAGGCATTATGTAACTCAAACTTTTACTCAGATTCTTGTAAAATTAAAGATTTTTCCTTTTTGATCAATTAATATTATAGAAATAAGTTAAAATTAAATCAATCGAGTATTTATATGTCGGTGTAAATATATGCACACTCTTGCAATAGAATTTCATTGGAAAACATAATTATATTGTTTCTGTTCAATAGGCTCACTAAGTTGTTTTATATGGTGTAGGAAGACTGACTAAATTGTATCCTCATATAAGAGGGGAGGCAACTAAAGAGAAAAATTATTCATCAACCAACAAACATAAAAAAAAGTCATGTATTAGAGGATTACATCTAAATTGAAGAACGGTAGAGGGTTGGGATATGATTGTGTACTTTTGTATGAGAAAAATAATTACGAACGAATTTATAAACTTGGTCTATGCTTAGTTTTCTTCTTTGTATAAAACAGTTTCTTATTGCAGTACTAGAATTGCCCTTAATAGAAGTAACATAACTTTGAATTGATTTTCATTGTTAGTAGAAGAACTAAAATTACTTACTTTGATTAGTTAAAGGATAAATATGAATAATGAGGTATCTTAAGGAACAAAATCAAAATAAGACAATCACACAGGGACAAAAAAATAATTATTTTCTCTACTAAATATTATAAGTTCACATTCATATATATTAACATTATAACCATGAGTAGGGGTAAGCATGGCACGATATTTTAAAAATTGGTATGGTAATTTTGGTATTCGGCATCCAAAATATATATCAGTATCATACTAAATTAACTTGGTATAATTTGGTATTTTTTATTTTAGTATATTACAGTATGGTTATTTGATAACTCTAACTTGTTTGACTTCGACTTAAAATGTATTCATATAATAAAGAATTATAACTTAATTAAAAAAAATCTCAATCATATTAAACAAAAGACTATATTGTTAAATAATTTCAAAAAGAAAAAACAAAAAAACCTTTCACGCATGATCGAGTAGTTAAAGATGAACTTTAAAAAACGTTGCCTAAAATTACTATAGCCTTATATAATTTTACACCGAAAAATTTATTCACTAACATCTAAAATCTAACTTGAGTTATGTTGTGAAATTTTGAGTTTTGAATGTAGGATTATTTTTTGAATTTTGAATGTAGGATTATAACACCTCGAAATGATTCTTTAGACCTTATCTCTTCCCTGTGAATGAGTTGGCTTTGGAAGCTAGGCTCGGATAGAACGTAAGATATATTCATAGTTGATAAGTCCTCCACGGCAGGGCTTCTCGCTTTTCATGAATTCCCCCCCCCCCTCTACTTATTTGAGTTTTCCCACATTTTACTCTTCTTGCTTCTGACTCCAGCTACCACCTAAATGTAATACTATCTACATCCTGGAATCTACATCCTGAAAGAAGGTCAAATAGTGTCTCATCCGACATTCCCTCACTAAGGAATGCTTATTCAAACCATATGTGGGAATTTGAGAATTTTGTTCTTTATCTCTTTCTCCTTGTTGGAAGGCTGTTTATGAGCGTAACACCTCGAAAATTTCTACGTTAAGACTTGAACGATTCTTCATGAATAAGATCATACTGAGTGATTAATTATTCTTAAGTGTTAAGGTCAATTTTTTAGTGTAGGAATGATTTTTTATATGAATTAAGGGCACAAGAAACACCAATCACAAAGTTGAGTTGAACGTTTTTTTACCGATTGAGTTTTCATATGAGATTTACTTCGGTAAACTTCAAACGATCATATCTCTCGGCACATAATGAATTAGGTGGCCCGTGATCTATCAATTTAAAGGTCTTTGAGTCCTATTTCCAACTTCAGTACCAAGCGTACCTCTTTTCGAATTTGAAGTAAGACCTTATAACCATTTTAGTAAGCCCCTTTAAGTAAGACAAATGTTCACGGTTGGCTATATGGCCCATAAAGATTTTCACGGACCGTGGAGCCTTAAACAGTCCATGAAACCTTCCTTGAAGGGCTCTCCGTTATCTTTTTAAGTTGGGGACGTTTTGTTCATTCCTCTATGAGATTGATACTTAAAGTACATCATTTTAACCCCTATTATAAGCCTAAACTACGACATATTGTACCTAATTAAGGACTTTGAAAGTGTTAGTCAGTTTCTTTTACGTTCATTAACACTTCAATTCATTAATAAGCATTCTTCGAGTTTCGTTGATTTCTCAAAGGACTTCCTTCTTCTAGGTATGGAGGCTATTATAGTGTTGAATTAGTTCATCCTCACGCTCAACATCTACGTTCACATCAGTAAAAGAGTAATCTAGGGTTCTATCCTTAGATTTGAGTATTCTTGAGAGGATTTGATATTGAGTTTTGAATTCTTGAGTTACTGATTACTGAATGTTATTTCCTGATTATTGTGTTGTTATATCTTGCATTGAGATTATTGAGTTGATTGCTCGTGTCTATTTTTTAGCATGAACCCTATTTTCCGAGTATTCATTGAGGTCTTATTAAGAATCTTGTAAACAAAACGTGATTGTTTAAACTTAGTTTTGAGAAAGAGCTTAAACAAGACTTAAGCAAGAGTATAAGGAAACTAAGTATTTCCCAAATGTTTCATTTTTCCATGAAAAAGATAATATATTTTTTGAGAAAAGTTAAAAGAGTTTTTAGAAAGATTGAGCAATTACCACTTTTAAGAGATTAATTTGAGCAAATATCTCAAACCAGAGAAATATTATGTTTTATACTTCGAGCAAGAGTATATATTAATGGGGATAGTATTGAGCAACGATATGGGGGAGAGTTTAGAAAATTCATAGCCCCAATAAACCTTGTTTTTCCAATATGGTTGCAAAATCATACTTTTTAGATGAATCATTAGTTCTTACGAGCAGAGCTTAGTGGATCCACTTAGTTGAGTGGTTCTATACCCAAGCATAGTATTTGATAGTTCTGACAAAATGGACAAGACGTTGTATCATCACGTAGCTCATAGTGATTGTTGGAGGTCAGAGAAATCTCAATAGAATTAAGTGTATTTTTATATATCACTTATTAAGTTGAGTTTAGATATGAGAAAGTATTTTGTAAAGCTTTAAATTATTTAACTCCTTTATTTCTTTATATTCATCTTGAGTAGATTGTTATCTATTGTAGTCCTTTCATTGAAAGATTTCACCTCGGCTATATTACATGTTTGTACATTTAAATGTACTTATGTCATTCGACCTACATCATTTTATGATGCATGTCACATACCGAACCTACATCCTTCATATGGACGGAAAATCATTGTTATTCCCCAAGAAAACCTTTGACCTGATTCAATACTCAGCGGGAGACTTACTGTAATACCCCAGAATTGTTTTTCGAAATAGGACTCGAACCGTTAATCGTAGTGAGTGATATTTTACCAAGGAATTAAATATTTCTTAAGAATTAAATTCATTTCACAAGATTTAGCACCTTGAGTTCCAAAAATAATTAAATTGGAAATAACAAAAATCTTAAAATTTGGAGAGTCAAGCTAAGTATGAGTTTTGGGTCAAATTCAAACGACCATAACTCCTAGCACATGATGCGTTAGGTGTGCCAAAATATACCATAGGAAAACTCTTTGAAGTATCTTTCCAAATCTGCCGAGTTTGCCAATGTTTGAGTTAGGATGAGTGAGATATGACCTTTTGAAGTTAGATTATCCAATTAAGGAAAGTTAGCCAAAAATAGTAAGATGTATTTTGGTCCTTTTTTTACCCAATAAGATTTAATCCGACTTTAGTACTATTTTAGGGGTCTAATCTTTTTAGGTATCATTTTAAATACTAATATATACCTAGAGTTTTAGTTGATAGTCCAAGAAGAGGCAAGAAAAGAAAAGAAGAGAAAAGAGGAGAAAAGATGAAAGGAGGAGGCGTACATCAACGTTCTTGAGTTTAGTTGCGGATTTTCGTCATGAGTCTTATTTCTAAGAGGTATGTAAGCTTTGATAGTATTGGGTAAGTTCACCCACACGCCAATCATGTTATTTTTTCAGTGAAATTTCATGCTTAAAGTTTAAAGATTAGAGTTCTTGATGAGTTCTTGAAAAGTGTTCTTGAAATTAATTCTACATCTTGTTGTGTTGGGTTTTTGATGAATTATTGAGATGAAATTGAGTAATTTGAGTGTTGTTTCAGTATATTAGAGTGTAATTAAGTTAAGTAATTTAATCCAATCGATTGGTCAAGAAACTATTCGATTTTAGGTGAGTTAGGGTGAGAAAATGAGCAAGGACATTTGGCAGAATTTCAGGGTTGGGGCCTGGCCCGGTGTGCCTTAAAGAGTGCCCCAAACCCTTTTCTGTACTCCAGGGGTTTGTGCCCCGTACCACCCATAGTCCCAGGGTCACCTTCCCCATCCTGGTTCGGTTGCTTCGTTTGAGCTCATTTAAAGTGTATCTTCACTCCTTTTGATTCTAAACACATAAATCATTCATAACATGAATCATAACCTTAAAACTATAATTCAAATTTAAGGTAAAGTCAAGATTTAGTTTTGAGAGTTCTTTTGAACCTTTTAAGAGAGTCCATTCAAGTCCTTTTGAGGAGTATTCTAGAACTTCTAGTAACTTGTTTCAAGACTCAAGTAAGTGAGCATGAGAGTGAGGAGAATGTATTCATGAGTCAGCAACATCACCTAGATCCTTCATATCATGAACCATAACTCATGAGTTCATAATTAACACTCAAGAGAGAGTTAAGAGTAGAGTTCAAGAAAGCCTTTAAGTTAAACTGTGAATTCTTAAAGATCCATCATTGATTTGACGTATGTTTTGAGGAAGTAAGTAAGAGAATGATATGATTTTTATACATGATTTCGATCTAGTTACTTAGAACTTCGAGTTAAGTAGTTCATGCCCATAATTCCGCATGAACCCTCTTAATCGAGCTTGAGTTATTGAGTTAAGTAGTTCATGCCCATAATTCTGCATGAACCCTCCGTGTCGAGCATTCTTGAGATGAGTAATATCATTGACTCCTTGAGTTTTGGAGTTTTTGAGTTCAAGTATTGAGTTTTATGCATGTTTATTGAAAACCTTGAATTGATTCGTTTATGTTCATACTTCGACATGAACCCTATTTTAAGAAATCTTTTTACAAATTGTTTGAGAACTTGTTTTAAAGAATTGAGCACTGAGTTGAGAAAGAGTAAAGTTTAAGTTCTGTTCTTCAAAGAAGTATATGAGAACTAAGTATTTCCTAAGAGTTTATAAATGTTTTCACATTTAAGTTAAGAGGAAACTAAGAGTTCCAAAAGAGTTTTAAGAAAGAAAAAGGAACATAGATTCCAAGAGGGCTTTTTAAAGCTAAAAATGGTGGAGCAAATTATCTTAACCTAGAGGAAAGAGTTTATTTTAAAAGCATGAAATAAATTATACATTGGGAGTAGTATTGATCACCGATGTAGGGATAAGAGTTAATATTATTTCAAGTCTCTATATAAACAATGTAGCCATCATTGGTATTAACTGGTCATACTTTTTAGATTATCACGTGAGTATAGCCAGTGGATCCACTAGGTTGAAGATATTCTATGCGACAACAAAGTATAACACAGTTTTGACAGCATGGGTGATACACTATATCACCATGTAGGCTCATAGTGGTGGTGGTTGATGTACCGTGGTTTCACGGTACTTTCAATGTTTTTTCCCTTAAGTTTAGTGTGTGTCTAAGGCCTTTTTGTAGTAATTTTAATGTCTTTTTATCTGTATTTGCAGGAAAACTGTCCAGAATGGAAACGCTGAAGATTGTGCTTAAATCAGTGCAGAAGTGAGGACCTATGGAGCCATCGACGGTCCGTCGACCTGTTGACGGGTCCGTAGGTGATGATCGTCGACTGGGGGTATAGGCTGCTGAAATCAAATCGGGGAATTCTAACCAAGTGTGGGGCTACGGAAGGATCGACGATCCATCGATCAGTCGACGGACCGTCACTGGCAAGTCGTTGATGGTAACAGAAAGTAGTCCCAGTACCCGATTTGAATAAACCACTAAGTATGGAGGAACGGAGGCCATCGACGGACCGTAGGTCTACTGACGGACCGTGTTGTTCGTCCGTCGATGGTAACAGAAAGTGTTGAAAAGTGGAGGCTGAAAAAGATTTAAAGTATGGACCGACGAAAGTTGTCGACGGTCCGTCGTTCCATCGACGGTCAGTTGGGTCGTTGACTGCACACGCACTTTTGACAGATTTTTCCTTATTTAGAACTCCTTTTTATTTTAGGACTTTATTATTATAAATAGGACTTAAAACCTCGTTTTTGAGGTTAGACTCTTTACTATTTTTCAGATTTTTGTTATTGGAACTAAAACTTTGGTCTTTGGCAAATACTTCAATTTTCCCGAAATCGTTTCTTTCAATATTTGAAGTAATTCAAGTGATATTTCTGGGTTTTCTTAAAACTTGTCAAAGTAAGTACATGATTTCTTGTTTAACAATTATGAATTGTGTAATTCTTAGCATGGGTAACTAAATCCACAACTAGGGTTGTGTGAACCATGGGTAATTAACAAATCAAAACTAGCTAAATAACAATTCTAGAATAGTTTCTTACATGTATTGATAATTCTTTTGTTTAGAAATCCTTTTAACAGTGGCCAACGTTAGAACTCGCCTTGTTGCTACTTTTCGGACCAAAGAGGTAGCTAATAAGAAAAGAATTATCAACATAGATTTAGTATACACTATCTAATGGGCTAGTTTCAATTGGTGGGAAGTAGTAACTTAGCCATACATTGAATATAACGCTTAATATGAGGTAATAATAAGGATTAATAAAGTAAACACACATAGCCGGACCAAGGTGGAGAGTGAATTTCCCTAGTTGCCGGACCAAGGAATTAAGGATACATAACTTATCACTTTGCATGCAAGATATTAGGAAAGAGTTGTTATAGCTAGAATTACCACGTTATGAACCTATGGGGAACACTTACATCCTAGTTTCTCTCATCACTTGATAAACACTAAAGTTTTATTCTTGCTACTTGTTTACTTAGTAATAATTGAACATTTTTGTTACATAAAACCCCCTTTTTAGTTAAACTATTTTCGGAAAGGACTTGACTAAATAGAATTAATCGTAGATTAAAGTTAAGTCTAAACCATTTTCCTTGTGGGATCGACCCCAACCTAACAATTGGGTTCTTTACTTGATACGACCGCTTATACTTCCTTAGGGATGTATAGTTTGAGCATATCAAATTTTGGCGCCGCTGCCGGGGAATGTGGTTTTTAGATTAACTTTAAGCACATTACCTAATTTTAGTTAACAATTTCTTGATTTTACTTTTTCTTTTTATTTTTTGTCTCTCGCAGGTCTAGTTTTAGTGTATGCCAAGTACACGGATTCGAGGAGAACCCATACTTTCACCCGATCCAAAACTAAACCGTACACTTTGCAGAATGAACAATCCACGCAACACGGCAAATCTTGAGGATGAGTTCAACCGGCAACTTCCACCGCCAATTGAAGCTCATAATCAAGCGTTGGTTGACAATCCCGGTGAAGGTGATGTGAGGAGGCAACCTCCTGCCCCACGCCCTCAAGAGCACTATAGGGGAAATGTTAACATCACTGACTCTGATGGGCCACTTGTTCTACCTCCTCTACCACCAGTTCATGCTTTTGTGGTAACTAGTAGCTTGATGCAGATTCTCACAGCTCGAGGTTTGTTTTCGGGGCTACCATCTGAGGATCCACATGCTCACATCGCCAAACTAAGGTTGATGTTTAAGAGTTGTGTAGGGAGGCCTGGACGTCATTGGATTAAGAGTGTTTCCTCTCTCACTGACGGGAGAGGCTGCTATTTGTTTTACTGAGTTGCCCTACAAACCAAAGAAATTGGAGTTAGACATGAAACATCGCGAGTCTCCACCCGCGAAACCATCTATTGAAGAGGCACCAAAATAAGAGCTTAAGGCTCTACCACCTCATCTGAGGTATGTATTCTTGGGTAAATATGACACTTTGCCGATAATTATTTTGTCAGATTTGAAGGTGCAACAAGTAGAGTGTTTGGTTGAAGTGTTGAAGAGGTTCAAGATAGCTATTGGGTGGACTATTGCGGATATTATTGGGACCCCTCCCAGTATTTGTTCACATAAAATCCAACTCATGCCTGATCATAAGCCAAGTATTGAGCACCAGAGACGTTTAAATCCACCTATGCAAGAGGTATTGAAGAAGAAAATTATTAAGTGGTTGGATGCCGGAGTCATATATCTGGTCGCTGATAGTAGTTGGGTATGCCCTGTTCAGTGTGTGCTCAAGAAAGAGGGAATAATTGTGGTCCCTAATGAGAAAAATGAGCTTGTTCCAATGAGGCCGGTGACCGGATGGAGAGTGTGTGTGGATTATCGGAAATTGAATGCATGGACTGAGAAGGACCATTTTCCTATGCCATTCATGTATCAGATGTTGGATAGGCTTGCAGGAAAGGGGTGGTATTGTTTTCTTGATGGTTACTCGGGTTACAACCAAATCTCTATCGCACAGAAGATCAAGAGAAAACCACTTTTACTTGTCCTTATGGAACTTTCGCATTCAAGAGTATGCCCTTCGGGTTGTGTAATGCACCGGCTACTTTTCAGATATGTATGATGTCCATATTCTCCGATATAGTGGAGGACACCATTGAGGTATTTATGGATGATTTTTCTGTTGTTGGTGACTCGTTTGATCATTGTTTGAGTCACTTGGCCGAAGTCCTCAAAAGATGTAAAGATTGCAACCTTGTGCTAAACTGGGAAAAATATCACTTTATGGTGAAAGAGGGTATTATATTGGGCCATCGCATCTCAGAGAAGAGTATAGAGGTTGATCGATCTAAAGTCGAGGTGATAGAGAGACTTCCTCCACCGATCTCTGTAAAAGGTATGAGGAGTTTCCTTGGACATGCGGGTTTCTACCGGAGGTTCATCAAGGATTTTTCAAAAATTGCACATCCTCTGTGCAAGTTACTTGAAAAAGAGTGTAAATTTTATTTTGATGAATCCTGTCTGAAGGCATTTGAAGAGTTGAAGGAGAAGTTGGTGTCTGCGCCCATTATTATTTCTCCAGATTGGAGAGGTTATGTGTGATGCTAGTTGGGTTGCTCTTGGTGTAGTATTGGGACAAAGAAGGGATAAAATCCTTCACCCAAATTACTATGCCAGTAAGGCCCTTAATGAAGCTCAGAAGAATTATATTATGACTGAACAAGAGCTACTTGCGGTGGTATTTGCCTTCGAAAAATTTTGCTCTTATTTGCTTGGCACGAAAGTTATAGTGCACAATGATCATTCTGCCTTGAGATATTTGATGGCAAAGAAGGATGTGAAACCGATGTTGATTAGATGGGTATTACTATTGCAAGAGTTTGACTTTGAAGTGAAAGATAGAAAAGGGACCGAAAATCAAGTTGCCGATCACTTGTCCAGATTAGAGGATGAAGCTATGCGAAAGTTGGGTGAAAAGTCTTAAATTGATGATACTTTCCCTGATGAGAATGTATTGGCCGATTATCATGATTTGATTCCATGGTTTGGCAGATTTTGCAAATTACTTGGCTAGTGATCGTCCCATCGGACTTGTCCTTTCATCAAAGGAAAATTTTCATGCATGATGTGAAAAAGTTCTTTTGGGATGAGCCATATCTATATAGGAGTTGTGCCGATGGGCTTATTCGGCGTTGTTTGCCGGAAGTAGAGATGTTGAGTGTTTTGGAGCCATGCCACTCCTTGCCTGTGGGTGGGCATCATAGTGGTATCCGGACTGCCCATAAAATCTTGCAATCTGGTTACTATTGGCCAACCATCCACAAAGATGCTCATGAGTTCGCCAAGGCATGTGATAGGTGACAAAGAGATGGAGGTGTTTCTAGAAGGCAAGAGCTCCCTTTAAATCCCATTCTTGTAATTGAGTTGTTAGATGTATGGGGCATTGACTTTATGGGCCCTTTTATGAGCTCTCATGGGATAAAGTATATTCTTGTGGCGGTTGATTATGTGTCAAAATGGGTGGAAGCCATATCACTTGCAAATAATGAAGGGAAGAGTGTCATTGCATTCTTGAAAAAGAACATATTTTCCAGATTTGGCACCCCAAGGGCCATTATTAGTGATGGGAGATCCCACTTTTGCAACAAGTTGTTCAAAGGGTTATTGGAGAAATATGGGGTTCGCCACAATGTGGCCACTCCTTACCATCCTCAGACTAGTGGGCAAGTTGAGGTATCAAACAGAGAAATTAAGCAGATTCTGGCAAAAACAGTGAATGCGAGTAGAATGGATTGGTCAAGGAGGCTTGATGATGCTCTTTGGGCCAACCAGACAGCATACAAGACTCCCATAGGTATGTCTCCATACCAACTTGTATATGGGAAGGCTTGTCACTTGCCAGTTGAGTTAGAGCATAAGGCCATGTGGGCAATGAAGAAACTGAAGATACATTGGATTGAAGCAGCGGAGCAGAGGTTGAATGGGTTAAATGAGCTTTATGAGTTTCGCTTGAAGGCATATGAAAGTTCAGTCCTCTACAAAGAAAAGATGAAGAAGTACCATGACCAAAAGATTGACAAGCGCGACTTGGTGGTTGGGGATTTGGTGCTTCTGTTCAACTCTAGGTTGCGCTTGTTTCCGGGCAAACTCAAGTCCAGATGGACTGGTCCATTCTTGATCACTCAAGTATTTTCTCATGGTGCGGTTGAGTTGGAGAACAAGGAGGGTGTAAGGTTCAAGGTGAACGGACAAAGAATCAAAATCTACCTAGGGCATGAGGAAAATGCGAATGAAGTGGTTGAGGCATATCATCTTGATAAAGTCTGAGTAATCGAGATTCATGTGTCGTGCCGCGATGTTAATTCAAGTGCTGGTTGGGAGTCAACCCAATATGTATCCTCTAGCCAACCATAAGTTTTTCTTGATTTTCTAGGAGAAAATGCATAATTTTGGTTTTTACTTAATGTCATGTATGCATTTTCTTTAACTTTCTTTTAGAAGTGTTGGCTAGAAGTAAACTAGGGTCCGTGTCTAAAAAGTGTCCAGAAAATACAAAAAGATTAGCTTATTGGGTGTTCGATGTGCAGGGACCAAATTACCGGAAATCTGCAGAAATTGGTCTGGTGCACTGATCTACGGACCAATCGACGGACCGTCGATGGAATCCGTGGATCCCAGGTATGATTTCTAATTTTTCTAAGTTAGGGCAAAGTCGATGGAACAGTTGACGGACCGTCGACGGGGAATCGTTAATTCCCCAGACCCAATAACCTGACCCGACCCAACCGTCTATATATTGATTTTAATCTTTTCAGTTACCCCCCACCCTTTCAAATACCTTCCCCAACCGTTTCCCTCCCCATTTCCTTCAACTCCCTCCTACTCACTCACACATTTACTCCCCACTAATCAATTCTTGCTTTCCCATCTTCCCCAAAATTTCACTACATCCCAAAACCTCTTACTCCCCACTTCCCAAATCTTCTTCTGTCTTCCTTCCTGTCGGTGTTCAAAGCTAGGCTCGGTGTTGTTTCGTGCACAAAGTCATCTCCCCATTCACTCCACTACAGTTCACAGGTATGTTCATCTCATCTGCTATTGATTTCATGTCTTTGTTTGGAAACCTAAACGTTAGCATGCAAAATTGATGAAATATGTATGTGGGTCTTGACTTCGGGACGAAATTGCATGATTAAACTATTTAACTTGGGTCCCTAGTCCCTTAGAATGATGGGAAGTGAATGGGTTGGGGGTGTTAATGTCTAAATGAATTGTGTTCTGAGTTTTGTAGTTTTTTTTTCTGACTTAGGGCTTTTTAGTACTTAGATTCTAGGATTGAAATTGCACTACTCGATGCCCTAGGAATGATGAAATGGTGTGTTAATTTATATATGAACATAATGTGTCTTAATATGCTTCACATTTCAATTGGGGGTGCCAAATATGGCTTACCAAAATCTGTCTCTGACCGACAGTACGAGACCACGTCTACAAACCGTCGGTCAATTGACGGACCGTCGATAGGGTCCATCGATGACTACCCCCAATTTTAATCAACTCTGGAACAACGGACTAGGACTACGGTCCGTCGACTGATCGACGGACTGTCCTGCACACCCGTCGACTCTAACAAAACCCTGTTTGCTGAGGGTCTAAAAAATTTGTCTAAGTGCCTACCGACGGAAGTGATCTACGGTCCGTCGTTTTATCAATGGACCATCCTGCACGTTCGTCGTCTTTAACAGAACCTTATCATGTCAATCATTCTATTTTTTTTTTCTAAGTGTCCAACGACGGACTAGGTCTACGGTTCGTCGGTTGTTCAACGGACCGTCCTGCAAGACCTTCGTCCTCAACAGAACCTTTGTTCCTAAATCCTTCAAAATATTTGCTAAGTGTTCCCTGACGGACCGTCTGTAGTGCCCGTCAGTCAGCTCTGCAGTTCTGAACTTGACTGTGTTTTGTGTTTTAAATTTGATCTTGCTTCTGTTGGGTGTGTCAGATGTTTACAATGAAACTAATAAATCTCCTTTGCAGGTACCAATGGCCCCCAAGCAAGACTTAGTCCACTCTCGAGGACGCTCCAAGTCTGTCTCCCCTTCACACCGACTGGTGATTGGCTCGTTCGACGATGAACGTGACCCCGAATACGTGCCACCAGGCACCCATACACCGTCACGTGTTGCTAGGACCTCTCGGATCATGCCCAAGAGGGTGGTGTGCGGTGTAGTCACTGCCTCCCAGTCTGATGAGGAGAGCACACTGACCGGCACACCGTTTGGGTCTGCCGCGGTTTCTGAGGGTGCGTCTGGATACGAGGAGGCTTCCGGGTCTGAGGGAGCGTCCGGCTCTGAGGAAGCTTCCGGGTCTGAGGCACTGTTCCTGCTGCACCTACCTACTCTGCCTCGGATGATGAGGCCGATAGTGCTGACTCTACTCCAGCACCCCCGTTCGACGTCCTTGCACCAGTTGCTGATCATCCCAACCGGTGGTGTGTACAAGGACAATACCAAGTGTACAAGGATGCGAAGCTGCTTAATGACAAGGGGGTCATGACTCGGACTCTGACAGTCGAGCGGCAAGTTCTTACAGAGAGTCTCCACTCTGTCCCTGATATACATGCTATTTTGACCAGCCATCGACTAGAGTGGATGGCAAGGAGCGTTGGATGCTACAGCGAGGAGGTGGTGCGAGAGTTCTACGCTTCTTATGTAGCTACTCTCCGGTGTTTATTGGATAGGCGGTCTAATCCCGCCAAACAGGCATCACTTGATCATGTTCGAGTTCGTGGCCGCAGGTTGGACATCTTTGTACCCTCTATTCGTTGTTTCTTATACGATGCTGATGCAGATGCTACCAGGGAGTCCCCTACCCCCGAGTTTGACTATCGGTTGAAGCTGATTAAGGAGGGCCATTTCCAGCGTAATACGGGGGTGAGAGAGACCACCAAGAGGTGGATAGCCCAGCATTTGTCCGTGGATGGTTAGGGTGCAGATTGGGTGCTGGACCCCGAGGTGTTATAAAGAATGCTAACCTCACATTCACGGCCAAATTCATCTGTCTATTGGTCCATCACTGCCTATCCCCCACTACTGCATACAACATTCTTACATAGGATTGAGCAGTATTGGTAGCTGCTATGGTTGCAGGGTTCAAGGTGGATGTTCCGAGACTGTTGCTGGCAGTCATTCATGAGACGGAATTTAAGGCCACCACCACGTACCCTTTTCCGTGCATGATTTTCGAATTGTACAGGTCTGCTGTAGTGCCCATATGGCATATTGATGTTCTCAGGACTCCTACGGGGACAGTTGCTATCGGTCTCATCCGGGATGAGGTCAATGAGGCGACACCCAACAGAGGGCCCAGAGTGGAGGTGCAGCCGCTAGGAGAGAATTTGGCTGACACGGTAGAGCAAGCTCAAGGGGATGATCAGGCTACATCAGAGCCTACGGCACCACCCCGGTTGAGTCTATCTCGGGTACTAGCACAGCTCCGAGTTCCTCTCGCTCCACTTCATCTGCAGCGCTGGTCCTGATTGCTAGGGTCCATAAGTTAGAGGTCCAGATGGCCACACTGCTGCATCATATCCAGCCGTGGATGCAGAAGTCCATTGCTGAGGTGGAGGAGCGGATCGAGAAGAGGATTGCCCAGCAGACTGAGAGGCAGATTATGGCAGTCCACCAGCGCCTTGACGCCTTCGAGTTGAGAGTTCTCGCTCGGCCAGCCCCTACTATTGACTTGACGACTCTCCAAGCTGTTGTGGCAAGTCTGAGGGCTGATATAGATGCCATTATGGATACGGGTACCTGATCTTGAGGCCACACATGCAGAGCCTGCTGAAGATACGGTGCTAGCTGCACTGTTCCAGACCATCGTTGCGCCACCGTCTCCACCACGTGAGCATGCCAAGAGGCAACAGACCATAGAGGGTGATGAGGCTCATGCTATAAAGAGAGAGCGTATTTAGTTGGAGGCTGCGAGGAGAGCCTCGTTGATAAATGAGGAGGCCAGGCATATGAGGGCTCATGAGTTGGCTGTTGGGGCATCTAGCTCCAGGATTGTTGATGTTGCGAGGAGCACTACTGAGGGTGTTGACATTGCTGCGGACACTACTGATGGTGTCCCTCCTACTGATGGAGAGGGTTCTGGGCAACCAGACTCGCCCGCTTGTTGATATTCGGCGCTATGCGCCTCAGGTTTGCTTCACCTACCACCTTCTTATTATATTTCTTATGCATTGGGGACAATTGCATGCTTTCTTGTTGGGGCTGGGGTAACTGGAAAGTGGGTGTTAGGTTAAAGTCTGAATAGCCCAACTCACGATCCTCTCTTGGGGTTTTCTTGCCTATGTTCTTTTCCCCAAGAAACTGATTATTTTATTTTTGAACCGGCATGTTAGTACCTTGTACATAGTATGTGTGAAATCTGAAGCATGATGGCTAAAATACAATGATATCCCGTTCTAAAATGAATGCTTGCATGATTAGGCATAATTGAATATTGAATGTGTTGGCTCTAAGTATGACATAGAAATACACCATTGCATGACCCTCGATCTAACGCTCGAACTAGGTGTCCGATAATCTGGTAGGATAATGAGGTGTTAAGTGAGTGTGAGGAAAGTTGAATAGTCCAGCGTTGGTACCTAGCTAGAACTTGCACGGTTAGTCCTGTAAAAAAGTAATCTGTGTTAGTCAAATTAGGAAAGGCCCTTGTTCAAATTAGCCAATTGTTAGCCTAAATAAAAGAAAACCAAATGAAATTAATCCTTGTTTGATCCAAATATCTTGAGCTTACAATGAACTTTTCTTTTCGACCCCACCAAAAAAAAATGTGTATAATGTGTTGGCCCTGGTCCCTCCTTGGACATGTGCACCTCAACTTAGGCCAAAAGTATAAGTTGAGGATGGCTAATGCAGAAACCGATCTCGGCTTGGCCCTGACCGAACCTTGTGTATTGTGAAGTTGAGGGTGGCTACTATGAGTAATAGCCCGAAAAAGGGGGTTGAAAGGATTAATGGCAAAGAAAAAAAAAAGAAATAGTGAAGAAGAAAAGTGACTCAATCAAAGTAGAAAGCAAGTGAAGAATTTGAAGAAATAAATAAAAATGAAAATAAAAGAAGAGTCATTTGCACAAAAGAGAAAGGAGAAAGCAAGGCAATGAATACAAGAAAAGGAAGAGTAGGGCATAATAGAAAATAAAAGAGGTAGGATGCTTAGCCGTAATGTCAAGGAGGGCAACAAGTCACTAAAATGAATCTACATGTACCATACCTGACCCTGAGCCTACGTTACAAGCTAAGAAAGTCCTATCGTGATCCTAAGATTCTAATATGATGAACTTAAGCAGTGAAAATAAGGGCAAGCCTATGGAGACAAGTACCAACTAGGTGTGAAATCATTTTGAGCGTGAGTGTTAACTAATGATCCTTATACCCAAATTTGAAATCACTGAGCGAAAAAGGAGGATATCTTCTGAAGTGACAACACTAGTTGCAATATTGGAAAGTTGGTTCCTTTGTGAGAGATAAAAGAATAAGAGGTGTCGGCGTAGTGAGTCTGTGTCATGGTCTGATCCACATGAATGAGCCTAAGAGTAATATCATGCATAAAAACAATGAAAATAATCGGGATTGATAGCCAGATGATTGTGAAAGCTTAAATAAAGATACCTTTGTACAAAGGTTTTGTGGTGTGTCATAGTGCATCGCTTGAGGACAAACAATGTACCGTGATTTCACGGTACTTTCAATGTTTTTTTTTCCTTAAGTTTAGTGTGTGTCTAAGGCCTTTTTGTAGTAATTTTAATGTCTTTTTATCTGTATTTGCAGGAAAGCTGTCCAGAACGGAAATGCTGAAGATTGGGCTAAAATTAGTAAAGAAGTGAGGACCTACGGAGCCATCGACGGTCCATCGAACTGTTGACGGTCCGTAGATGATGATCATCGACTGGGGGTATAGGCTGCTAAAATCAAATCAGGGAATTCTTACCAAGTGTGGGGCTACGGAAGGATTGATAATTCATCGATCAGTCGACGGACCGTCACTGGCAAGTCGTTGATTGTAACAGAAAGTAGTCCTAGTACCCAATTTGAAGAAACCACTAAGTATGGAGGAACGGAGGCCATCGACGGACCGTAGGTTTACTGACGGACCGTGCTGTTCGTCCGTCGATGGTAACAGAAATTCCCTAGTTGCTGGACCAAGGAATTAGGGATACATAACTTATCACTTTGCATGCAACATATTAGGAAAGAGTTGTTATCGCTAGGATTACCACGTTATGAACCTATGGGGAACACTTACACCCTAATTTCTCTTATCACTTGATAAACACTAAAGTTTTAATCTTGCTACTTGTTTACTTAGTAATAATTGAACATTTTTGTTACATAAAACCCCCCTTTTAGTTAAACTATTTTTGGAAAGGACTTGGCTAAATAGAAGTAATTGTAGATTAAAGTTAAGTCTAAACCATTTTCCTTGTGGAATCGACCCAACCTAACAATTGGGTTCTTTACTTGATACGACCGCTTATACTTCTTTAGGGAAGTATAGTTTCAGCGTATAAGTTGTCCGTTAGAAAAACTCCGTAGTATTAATTTCCTCAAGGGGTCTGCTTACTATTAATGGAGGTATTGGACTTCATTCATGTATTGCACAAGTAGAGTTTGAGAGGGAGCATGATATGTCTTGTATGATATTATTATCTTGAGTTAACATCATATTTTTAAACAGTTTTTCTTTATATTGCACTTGTTTTAAACTATTTTCTATTGAAATGAGTTAAGTTAAGTATCATGAGTTGAGCATTTCGAGTTTAGTACCTTAAGTTGAGTATCTTTAGTTGATATGTGCTTCATTGAGTCAAGTATCATATCTTTGAAGTTGAGTACTTAATATTTGAGTTGAATATCTAACCTTTGAGTTGAGTATCTTATTCTTGATTTGAGTTGATTTGAAAAGAGGTAAGCATGTTTTCTTTTTATCAAGTTCAAACTTATTTTTATGCTATAGAATTTCATGCTCGTACATTCCACGTACTTAGCCATTTGGCCTGCATCGTTTGATGATGCAGACAAAGGTATTGCGAATCATCAACAGGAGCTTCGTTGATACATCCGAGAGTTTGAGTTAGCTATGTTGAGCCTCCTTGCTTCCGGAGGATTTCATTTACTTTTTTAGTTTAGTTAGGGGTTCGTGGGTCTTGTCCCGACATCCATCATTATCAGTTAGAGTCTTCATAGATTGTCAGTTTAGTTAAAAAATTCTGTAACATTCATTTATTTTATTAAATGATTTAAAGACTAAAGTTGTTAATTTATGGTTAGTTGAATATATTATTTTTATTCAAAGTTGTTCATTTCATTCTTAAGCTTTTGTATGCTTAAGTTTGTCTTCCGCTTGTAGTCAACTAGGATGAGGGTTCGCTTGAGGACCAGCAATGGTCTTCCAGTGCCGGCCACGTCCAAGGTGTAGGCTCGAACCGTGACACTTACTTAACAATATATGACCTCAATTATCAAATATTAACTCAAACACTAAATATAAATAACTTTGAATATTTGAAGTATTAGACTAACCATAGAAAATCAACGCAGGTCTTAAACATTAACAGTGGAAATGGGATTGATTCCTCAAAACACTACTATCTATGAAGTCTCTGATAACTATGATAGACATCTAGAAAAGACCCACGACACCTTAATAAGATTGAAAATAAAAGTGGAATCCTCCAGAAGCAAGGAGGCTCATCAAAGAAAACTGAAACAACAAGTGGTATCAATGAAGTACATGTTGATGATTTACATCACAAAAAGATGCATGCCAAATGACATCAGTAGATTGAATTTATGAACATACAAGGGGAACTCTAAAGCAGAGACATAAGCTTGAACTGATTAAAAAAAAGAACATACTCACTTCAACTCAAGGATACTTAACTTAACTGAACTCAATTATGGATACTCAAATCAATTCAATATAAAATCAACAATAAACATGCAGTAGAAAGAAAGCTTTTAAAATAGTAGATAATAACTCAATGTATATAAAAATAGAATAATAAACTCTTTGCTCTAAATTGTGAGATTCTCTAATCGACAACCATCACTATGAGCTATGTGATGATACAACGTCTCGCCCACCTTCCAAAATACCTTGCAAGAGTATAAAACATCTTCAACTAAATGGATCCACTAAGTTATGCTTAAAATCAATAATTAATCATCTAAAAAGTTTGTTCATTTACCCATGTTAGTATACATAGTTTATGAGGATTTTTAATTTTCTGAACTCATCCCCATATCAGTGCTCAATATTACTCCCAATAATGTCTATATCGCTCTCTCTTTATATATATATATATATATATATATATATATATATATATATATATATATATATATATATATATATATATATATATATATATATATATATATATATATATATATATATATATATATATATAAAGAAAACGTAACTCCTCTTCAATTTTTAGATAATTATTCAAAAGATTTCTCTTAAAAGAGATGATGTTCAATACTCCTTATAAACTAATTTAGAAATCAGTGTTTCTCTAATTTTAGGTGTAAAAGTGTTACATACTTGGAAAACTTAGTCTCCTCATACTCATTTTGAAAAATTAACTCAACTTTCCTCATACACATACACATTTACTCAATTCCTAATACAAGTTATAAATGATTGTAGAAAATTTCTCAAAATGATTCAAAGACTTTCTTTCACTTTACTCGTAATATTTATTTTGATTTGAAATGAAGATTTAAGAGTTATAATTTTGAATTTAGGATCTCTCAATGATTTAGGAAGTGTAGATATATGATGATAAGGAACGTGTGAAAACTAAAATTAGAGAACACTTGCGCTACGCGAAGGGTGAATTATATTTTTGGTCGCAAAAGTAACTATTGAGGCAGAGAACTTTGTATCGTCTTCGTGAGGCATATAAAGGAGTCAGTATCTGAAGAATTAAAATCTTAAGTGTCTCCGTGATGCGGACATGGGCGCAATTTGCCCGATCTTTTCTTTCTCACCAAACTTGACCCAACTCATACCCAAAGTAACTTTATCGTCCAAATTAACACATTTTACAAACTCAAAACAATTTTGATGAAACCCATATAAAAATCTATCAAGGGACACAACTTGTTTGCAAAACCCTCACCTCAAGAAATCAAAGACCTCAATTTATCAATTTAACTCAAGATATTCTCAAGAACTAAATAATAATCTTCAATAATTAATTCATGGGTAAAAATTTGCATGATTGGAGTAGGGGCAAACAATCCCAACACTATCAAAGCTTACATACCTTGAAAGAATTAAGTTCTTGGCGATTTCCCTGAAATCTTGAAAACTTCCTCTTTTGTTCTGTTGAACTTTGCCCTAGTTTCATGAATGTTTTAGAATCAATCCCAATTTAATGATCTGATTCGACACCTTAACTTAGGAGGGAAAACGTGTTAAACTAGCGGGGTAAGGAAAAGACCAAATACCCCTCTTTAAAATAGATGATTTTCATTAACTACAAGTTGTACTCAAATAGACATATCTCCTTCATCCAAACTCGAAACATAGAAAACTTTGTTGCATTGAAAAGAGTACTCAATGACCTTTGATTTGATATCTCATGGGCCACCTAAATCATCTTGTGCTAAAAGCAATGATCATTTGAAGTTGTTCCAAAACTCACAATTTAAGAGTAACTTGAACAAAATCTCAGTTTAACTCTTTCAAATTTAGTTCTTTCAAGATTTAGCTCTTTCTAAGAACGAAATGTTATATTATCTCTCCCTTGGGAACATTCGTCCTTGAATGATATCACTCTAAATAGAACTGGAGGTAGGAGCATCTAACACTCAAATCAAACACCCAACAAGCGATTAAACACAATATACCATATCTATATCTATATCTATATCTATATCTATATCATCTATCTATATTACCTTAAAAGCATGAACTCATAACTTGAATGTTAAATTACTATAATATCCCTAATTTAGTTTGTCGCTTTTTTGATGAGTTATGATATTTCTGATAGGTTGTGACTTTTTTCAAAAGGTTGTGATTTTTCCAAAGGATTGTGACTTTTCCAATGAGAGATGAGTTTTCCAAAAAGGGTTGTGACTTCTTCGAAAGGTAATAAATAAGACACAAAAAAACACTTGTTCATACTAGCCTTTGTTGACTATAAATATAGGGGTTTCCTCTCATTTGTCAACCACAATAATTTTTTTTAATCTTCTACTCTTGTTCTTGCATTTTAAAAATTTCATGCGATTTATTATTGTTGTTTCAGTTTGAAGTTTAGTAGAATATGAGGTACTACTATATTCTAATGAAGTAGATTTTTCTATCTTAAGAGGGTATATTCTTTAACCTCGAGTACTTGAGGAAACGAATTCTCATGATATAATAATTTTTTCGTAGTATAAACATTAGTATGCAATGGTGCAATATATGAAGTTAATATGATATAGTCTACATTTGTTTGTTTTTGTTAACAATTTATAGATGTCGTTTTTTTAAAAAATTATTAAACTTCTCTAGAGTTAGAGAATTGTCACGATTTGAATTTTTTATGGTTAAGACAAAAGAATGACTTTATTTATCGATGCTACTTATGTAATTTAGATTGTCAGGAAGTTTGCCTTAAAATATTTATTACTATATAAATATTGCCCTTTTGTTTTACTAGTTTTTTATTTCTTAATACTTAGGTATTTTCGGCGAAGAAAAGTTTATATTACTTGTAATAACACCAGTTGAAGTTTCCATTAATTTAATTATTATTTTTGTCAAAATTCATTTGTTTTTGTCAACAATTTCTCTTGTGATATAGATATATGTCTGTGAATATCTTTTTCCAAAATTATTTAACTTCTCAAGAGTTAAAGAATTGTCACGACTATGTAATTTAGATTGTCAAGATGTTTGTTTCAAAATAGTTATTACAATATAAACATTGCCCTTTTGTTTTATTGTTTTAGTATTTCTTAATATTTCAGTATTTTCGACAAAATAAAGTTCATATGGCTTGTAATAACGTTAGTTCATGTTTGTAATAGCTTAATTTTATTGTAGTCTAAATTCATTTGTTTTGTTAACAATTTCTCTTGTGATGTAGCTATATGTATCTGAATATATTTTTTCAAAATTATTAAAGATCTCTAGAGTTAGAATTGTCACGATTTGTTTAAAAATATCGAGTTCTTTTTTTCTAAAAAAAACAAAGTACTCATAACTAATGTGAAAATATTTGAATATATATATATGAATCATTTCATATTTCATATTAACCAAATAAATTTTATATTCAGTAATATGGAAAAAACATTTTCATTTTGTCCATATACTAAATTAAAATTTTATACTATAAAAAATAATAGTATCATTAATTAAAAGTCCTATTTATTTATGTAATTACCAAAAATTTATTAGAAATTCATCTATTGGACAATAATTCTTTATCTATAACATTATAAATTCTCTTAGTTATTACTAATTATAGCAAATGTTATTCACACTCTTTTACATTCTTTAGTTATAATATTATAAACTATCGTCATGATCTCATTAATTATTTCTATCTTTCATCTTTCCTTATATAAATTTTTACCAATAATTTTTCATATTATTATAACTCCCCTATATATGTGATAACATAGTGTTGTTATTGTTCTTTGACGGATAGTGCTAGGTCGAATAAAATAAAAATTGTTTACAAGTATATGAACTATATCATTGTTGGATGTAGGATAAACAAGTGATTATATATATCATTTCAAATAGAATATATTCTTTAATTTTAGTTTTATTTTTTTGGTAAAAAAAATAAAATTAAGTCTTTCTAAGTTAAATATGGATAGTCAGATAAATATCTTTAATTTATATACACGGTCAATCAAGAAGTCAAATTTGAGAGCCAACAAAATAAATGTCATTTATTATGATATAACTTATAAAATAAAAATTATTATACAAAAATAGTTCTAAAAATAAAATGTAGTTGTTCTCCACCTATTCATATGACATGTAAAGAGATTAAGTGAAAAACACATGCAAATCACATTTGGTTAGATGACAAGAAAAATACACAAAAATATCGTCTATAAGGTAATATTAGAGAGATACAACTAACTATATGATTGAACACATCAAATTTAAATAAACATATACATTATTGCATTTACCTAATAAAAACATTCATTGGTCATCTTCATAGGTTCGTGTGAATAAGATATATATATATAGATATTGGAACCTCCCAGATGTGAATATATGTGGGTATTTCTTGTTCATATCTTCATCAACCTCCCAAGTAGCTTCTTCAAGAAACTGATTCCTCCATAACCTCCTTAGTTCTCAACTTGTGAACCTAACGATTAATTATTTCAATGGGTACCTCCTCGATAGGTTGTCCTTAATATCAATAATCTATGTAGGTATAACAAAAGAAGGGTCGTCCATACACTTTTTCAACATTGACATGTGGAATACCGAATAGACCGCTGCTAACTCTGACGGTAACTCTAACTCATAAGCTACATTTTTAATTCTCTTAGATATTCTCTAAGGAAGAATATACCAGGGACTAAGTTTTCCCTTATTACCAAATCTCATACAACCCTTCATTGGTGAAACATTCAAGTAAACCTAATCATCAACCTCAAACTCCAAGTCTCTCCTCCTAACATATATATAGGATTTTTGACGATTTTGCGTTGTTTTCAATTTTATTGAATGAGCTTAACTTTCTTTATAGCTTGATGACCAAGTCTGTTCTTATGAAATCATCTTCTCCAACCTCAAACCATCCAATAGGAGATCTACATATTCTCCCATAAAGAGCCTCATAGGGACCATCTGGACTCTAGAGTGATAGCTATTGTCGTAAGTAAACTCTTTGAGAGGTAAGTGATAATCCCAATTACCTGTGAAATCTATCACACACTCCCTCAATATATCTTCTAAAGTCTGAATCATACGCTCTTCTTAACCATCATTTTGTGGATGGAAGGTAGTACTAAGGTTCACGAACCCAAACCTTTGTGAAAAGACTTCAAAAATTGTTTGGTGAATTGTGCACCTCTATCTAAAATGATGGACACCTAAACTCCATGAAGTCTAACTATATCTTCAATATAAAATCTGGCATAATCTTCTGGTTAATAAGTAGTCTTTACCCGTATGAAAGATGATGATTTAGTCATCCAATCTACAATCAACCAAATCGAATCATGTTTCCTGTGAGGTCCTGGCAAACCATTAATGAAATCCATGTTAATCCTTTCCCACTTCCAATATGGAAGGTCTATGTTCTAATCCATACTACCAGGCCTTTTGTGATTGATGTATTGTGGTTTCACGGTGCTTTCAATGCATTTTGCTTAAGAGTTGTGTGTGTCTGAAACTTTTTGCAGTAGTTTTAACATGTTTTTGTGTTTGTTTGGCATTAAAGATGTTCAGTTTGAAAACGCAAAAGGCAGCTTAAAAAATGCAGAAGACAATCTACGAAGACCATCGACGGTCCGTAGGTTGTGACCGTCGATGGGAAATTAAGACTAAGGGAGAAGATCAGGTAAATCCGAATAAGTGTGGAACCACGAGAGCAAACGACGTTCCGTTGATTGATTGACGGACCGTACTGGTGAACTGTCGATTGGTTTAGAGAAGATTCCTGACTTTTCAAGATTCTAAGTGTGGAGCGATGTAGGAGCATCGATAGACCGTAGATGAGTCGACGGACCATACTACAGGTATGTCGTTTGATTCAGAGAAAATGCTAAGCCGATGAAGAAAAAATAATTCTAAGTCTGGATAGACGGAGGCAGTCGACGGACCATCGTTCCATCGACGGTCTGTCAATGGGGTCGTCGATTGAAGTCGCGTCAACTGAACAAACTTTCCTTATTTTAATTCTTTTTTCTGTAGGACAATATTTTCTATAAATAGGGGATTAAAACCTCGTTTTGGGGGTTAGATACCTTAGTATTGTTCTATTTTGTGTTGGAGATTATTGGTTGCAAACTTTTAGCAGTTAATCAATTTTCTGATTAGTGTTGAAAGATTTTCTTGCAATTTCAAGTTGAATTTCTGGGTTTTTCTTATTGTTAAGTAAGTTTATGAATTCTTTCTTAAAAACCATGAATTGTGATCTTGTTTGCATGGGTAACTAAATCCACAACTAGGGCTATGTAAACCATGGGCAATTAACAAAGTAAACCTAGCAAATAAGAAATTCTCAAATAGGTTCTTGCATGTATTGATAATTCTTTCGCTTAGAAGTTATTTTAACAAGCACGCGTTATAACTCGCCTTGTTGCTACTTGCGGACCAAGGAGGCAGGAATAAGAAAAGAATTATCAAAATAGATTTAGTGTGATACTATCTAATAGGCTAGTGTCAATTGGTGCGAAGTAATAACTAAGTCATACATCGATAATGATGTCTGATATGAGGTAAAGGTAAGGGTTAGTAGCTTATACACACGAAGACGGACCAAGGTACGAGGTGAAATTCTTCAGATGCCGGACTAAGGATTTAGAGATACATAACTTATCACTTTACATGCAAAACACTGCACTAGGGAAGAATTGATATTGCTAGGAATACGATGTTATGAACCTATGGGGAACACATATACCCTAGTTAGTCTCACAACTTGATAAAAACCCAATATTTACTTTTGTTTACCTGTTAACTTAGAATTGTTTAAGAAACTTGTTTCATAAAAAAAAACTTTAATTACTTGCTTTCGGAAATACCTTGGCTAAATAGACATGATTGTTAATTGAAGTTAAGTCTAAACCATTTTTCTCATGGTATCAACCCCAACCTACTAGTTGGGTTCTCTACTTGATTACGATAGTTTATACTTCTTTAGGGAGGTATAAATTGAGTGTATCACTGATCTGCCTTGAATCGTTGGCAATTCGGGCGCTTAGACTTTTGGAGCGTATCACCAATAGACTTCTCTCATCACGGTACATCTTTGTCGAACCAGAATGGATCAAATATCTGGAGCTATGATCTTCCTCCCTTGTCCTCTCTTGGATTTCATCCATCTTTGGTACACAAAATCTACCTTGATACCTCAACACCCCATCTCACCTTTGTTCAGAAGCCATCACTTTTTGCTTATGAACATTTGCCTTCAATTAAAGAAATACATAGTCTTGGTCTTTTTTCTCCTTCACTTCAGATACAAGTGTTGATTTAGCCCCATTCATCACCACCACTCCACATTCATTGGAATCCATTAACCTTACTCCCAATCCTGCAAGTTTGTGCACAACTTTACCTAATTTCTCTTGCCTTTCTCAACATAGGTTGTACTACACATAGACAACTAGCTCAAAGCATCAAAAATAAAATACTCATGTCATAATCCTTGAGTAACTCTAACCCCCCACCCCTCTGTCTAAGATTAAAATCTTTACTAAACACATACTAAAGACTCTTGGGATTTGTTAACACATCATTATGAACACCATATAGATAGTGACGCCATATTTTCAAAGCAAACACTACTACATCCAACTCGAGATCATGAGTTGGGTAATTCTTCTCTTGAATATTAAGTTGCATAGAGGCATAAGCTATAACTTTACCATTCTGCATCAATACAGAACCCATTCTAACTCTGGACGCATCATAATACACAACAAAGCCTTGTCTACCCTCCGATAAGGTCAACACTGGAAGTAGTCAATAGCGTTTTCAATTCCTAAAGGTTTTTCTCAAAAGCTTTAGACTGTTCAAATTTCACTGTCTTCTAAGTCAACTTTGTTAATGGGGATGAAATAGATGAGAACCTCTTGACAAACCTTGTATAATAATCAGTCATTCCCAAGAAACTTCTTATATCAGTTGGAGATGTGGGTTTGGGCTTATTATGCACTGCTCCAATCTTCTGAGTGGCAGATCAAGCCCTTGACCAAAAATAATGTGGTCTAAGGATGACACTAACTCAATCCAAAACTTACACTTGGAAACTTCGACACACAGCTCTCTATCTTTGAGAGTTTGGAGAACTACTCTAAGATGACTAGCATGATCTTTCTCATTCCTCGAATAAATTAAAATGTTATCAATAAACACGATAACAAACATATCAAGATATGGTTTAAACACAATGTTGAAAAGGTCCATGAATGTTGTGGGAGAATGAATCAAACCAAAGGACATGACTAGAAACTCATAACGACCATAGCAGGACTTGAACATTGTCTTCGGGATGTCACTTTCTCTTACTCTCAATTGATAATAGTCGATGTGATGTCTATCATAGAAAAGCAAATGGCACCCTAAAGTTGATCTATAAGATCGTCAATTATCAAAAGGGGATAATAATTCTTTATAGTAACCTTATTCAATTGGCGGTAATTAATACACATCCTACGAAAATCATCTTTCTTCCTCACAAATAAGACCAGAGCGCCCCAAGATGAGACATTGGGTTGAATTGAACCTTTATCAAGATGGTATGTTAACTTCTCTTTTAACTCTTTCAACTCAAATGGAGTCATTCTATTGGTGGAATGGACATATGTCGAGTATCAGGAAAAATATCTATGACGAAGTCAATTTTCTCTCTCAGGAGGGACTCATTACACTAAATAGGTAGAGTTTCAACACTAGACTCATTAACTCGGACTAAGTGATAGATGCATCCCTTGGAAACTAACATTCTGTCCTTAAGGTATGAAATAAACCGACCCTTAGGCACTACTGAACTACTACTCCACTCGATAACTGGCTCATTAGGAAATTGGAACTTAATTGCTCGAGTTCTACTATCAGCTTAAGCATAAAAAGCATGAAGTCAGTCCATACCTAGAATAACATCAAAGTCCACCATGTCTAACTTGACTAAGTCAGCCATGGTGTCCTTGTGATTGATAGAGATGGTACAATCATGATAAAGTCTCTCAGCTAGAACAGACTCAACAATAGGTGTGGAAACACTAAAGGGCTCAAGAAGTTGCTCGAGAAGAATATCAAAACCCATAGAAATATACGAAGTCCGAAAAGATAGACTCGCACCTATATCAAACAATAAATCTACATCAAAAGTAAAGACTTTGATAATACCAGTGACAACATCAGGTGAATCATCTTGCTCTTGGAGACTGGTGATAGCATCTTAATGGTTTACTCCTCTGCATGTCCTTGAAGTAGCTCCTATATGTGCAGCTTTGTCTACCAGAGCCGCTAAAGAAGATTAGGCCCAATTGTCCCATTACCATTATTTTGCATGTGCTTGGAGAACTCTCTCATGAACTAATTTGGAAAAAGCCAAATCTGAAATTTTACAAGTTATGCTTAAGTTGTGAGTTTTATGTCAACTTTAAATGGCCAAAACATTCAGCGCATTATGAGTTAGGAGGCCAATAAGATATTACATGAAAGGTCTTGGAATCCTCTTTCTAACACCACTGAGTTTGCTAATATCGCGTTCAGGTGAGGGAGATATGCCGATAATGTATTTTGCTCGTTTCTTATTATTAACTATCTAAAACACATTTAATCATCACGAGATCCTTCATATCATAAATCTTACCTCTTGAATTCATATTTCAAATTCAAGATAGAGTTAAGAGTCAAGTTTGAGAGAGTCTTTTGAGATGTTTTTTACAATCTTTTTAAACTTGTTTTAAGACTTGATTACTTGAGTTGAGGGATAATAAAGTTGATTTTATTTTTTTAAATGAATATATGGGAATTAAGTACTCCTAAGAGTAAATGTTTTTACATTTAATAAAAGAGTAAACTTCGATTTCCAAAAGTGTTTATGAGGAGTTTTGAGTACTATCTCTTCTAAGAGAAATATTTTGAGTAATAATCTCAAAATTGAGGAAGACGAAATGTTTTTTTGAAACATGTGAGCTAAGTTATATTTTGGGAGTAGTATTGAGCATCGATATGGGAAAAAGTTCAAAAAACTCACCGCCCCCATAAACCATGTAGCCAGTGTGGGTAGAAAGGGTCATACTTCTTAGATTATTCCTTATTTCTTTTTAAGCATTAGTGGATCGACTTAGTTGAAATGTTGTATCATCACAGAGCTCATAATAATGGTTGTCGATTAGGGAATCTCCAAAACCGAGTTTATTTTGTATTTTTACACACAAATATAATCATATTGTATTTTCCAATACATTGAGTTGTTCTCTACTACTTTAATACCTTTTCTTTATATCACATTATTGTTATTACTTTTATATTGAAATGGATGAGATTGAGTTGAGTTGAGATGATGTAAGTTGTTTCTTCAAATCCAGTTTAAGCTTATGTCGTGTTTTAGACTTTTTTCTTGCATACTCGTATATTTTATGTACTTACACCATTTCGTCTGTATCTTTCATGATTCAGATACAGGTAACGAGGATCATCAACCACCGCTTCGTTGATCTAGTTGAGTTTCAGAGTTATTTGTTGAGCCTCCTTCCTTCTAAAGGATCCCTCATTTATGTTTTCTCATTTCATTTTTTTTACTAGGATGACGTGGGTCTTTTCCCGACTTCCATATTAGTTAGTATAGGCTTCATAGATAGATAGAAAGTAGTAGTTCAACAACCTTAGATTTGATATCTCATGGGCCACCTAACTCATCATGTGCTTAAAGTTATGGTCATTTGAATTTTTCTCAAAACTCACAATTTAAGAGTAGCTTGAACAAATTCTCAATTTAGCTCTTTCCAATTTAATTCTTTCTTTCTAAGACTAGGGTGTACAATGCAAATACAGGTGTTCAGAATAATTAAGGTGCTCCGTTGAGATCACTCTCCACTCGAGATAGTTTTGGTGAGCCTCCTTGCATTCCGGAGGGCTTCACATTTGCTTTCAATATAGTTGTTTTGAGGCGTGGGGGATCTTGTTCCGACACCTATCTTAAACATTAGAGGATTCATAGATAGATAGAGTTGAGGAGTCACTTTTCCTTGAGATGTTTTTGTAAACTAATATACTTAAGTTATTGAGTATTTTACAAACAGTTTGAGTTGGGTATTTGATTTCAGTTTAAATGTTCAAACATTGTTTTTGAGTCGTTCCTGTTGTAGTTAGCCAAGATGAGGGTTCGCTTGGGGACTAGCAATGGTTATAAAAATGTTGGCTACGTCCAAGGTGTAGGCTCGGATCGTGATAATATATTACAATAAAATTTTGATGTGGCATATGAAATTTTGATATTTATTTTATAAATATCAAATACAAAAAAGTATCGAAAGACATGTCAAGTGTCATTATATTTCACACCATGGTATAATTTTTTAAAATATTTTATTCAATATATATGGGTATATGGTATATACCATAGAAAGTCTATGCCTATATGTGAGTATAATACTAAGAATATATAGCAGTTAAAAGATCAAGTAATATTGATTAACTAAATACAGAAATTTACCAATACTTCGATCCTCGTCATATTTTCAGACAAAACAGTAGCCTCAACACATATCATCATGACTACAAAAGATGAAAAGTAAAACACATAAATCAATTTCCCAAAAACTATGAAACAAAAAAACACAAAAAAGTTAGAATCCAACATGTAACATACATACTAGAAAATTATAAAACGAATAATACATAGTCAATATTGTTTACTAAAGCTTCAAATTACAACATATCGAGCTAAGAATCAAATCAATATTGATTAAATTTTTTTGGCCTTCATTAAATGATCCTATAATAGGCAAAAATAATTTTTGTATTTCCTCAAATTTATTTTTTTATTATTAATTTTTTCTTTAATTGAATTATATCGAAAATCCTAAATCAAGAACTTCAAAGTCGATTAAAATTTTAACTTGTATAAATTATTCCCTTATTTAAAGGGATGTTTATTCTTTTCGAATTAATAAATAAAGAATAATGTTTCCTTGTAGAAATAAGTTATGTGCATATTAAAATGCTATAGTGCATGTAATTTTTTATTTTTATTTTTTTGGTAACTGTAATGTTTTATTACCAGATTTTTCAATATGTACAAGTTTTGGATACTCTGGATGTAGACATCTTCCACTCTCAGAGCCCAGCTACTTCAAATAAAACTTCCTGCAGTTCTATTCTAAGGATATTAGTTAAGCTTTTGCATAAAACAAATAAATCTAGGTAGCATATTAGCTCTACAATGTATGTCGTGTATGATTGTTCTAGTGATCAACTCCATGCTCCTCTCCTTTTTTTGAAAAATCCTGTAGTTCCTCTCTTGCCAAATGTAGTATATTGTTGTTGCAAGAGTTATTCTATATACGTCTTCTTGTATAGTTTCGTTTGACGCATGCACTATCGCCCATGTCAGTTCCTCATTCCATCCATTGCTGCCTCTATTTATTGCTAACCAGTGTAGAAGCTTTTGCCATATCCCTTTTGAGAGTCGACAGGAGAAGAATAGATGCTGGTGGGATTCAATTTCTTCCTTGCAGAGTGGACATATTACTTCACTTGTGATCCCCCATTTTCCCAATCTATCTCTGGTGTATAATCTTCTCTGAATAGCCAGGTACAATGCAAATATCCATTTAGGATTTCCTTGATTATTGCATGTCATTCTTTTCCAGGGTACTTTTATATACTCCCCTCTCAGCCTCTTATACATTTCTTTAATACTATATTCTTCTGCCTCCAAACTTTCTGCAACCTGCAGGCCATTTTCTTCCAGCCACTTTCCTACTTGCATGATTTTTCTCACTATCCAAGAAGCCTGATTTGCTCTCACTTCCCATGGTCTCCGACCTTTCAGGTAGAAGGTATGTACCCAAATAATCCATAATTTATATTTCTTCTTGCTTAATTCACACAGGTGTTTCAGCAGAGTTGCTTTGTTCCACACATATATATCAGTAATATTGAGTCCATCTGCAACTTTTGTCCAACAAAGTGTATCCCATTCTATAAGAGTCTTTCCTTTAGCTTGTACCTCTCCATTCCATAGGAACCTTTTGCATATAGTCTCTATCCTTTTGAGGATTTGTTTTGGTAGCAGGAAAATTTGTGCCCAGAAAGCTTGCGCAGCTGTTAAAACACTATTAACCAGTTGTAATTTTCCCCAATATCCTGTCTATTAAAGGTTGACATTTCCCTACTGTCAGTTTCTTTGAACTCAAAGGCACTCCAAGGTATCTAAAAGGGATAAGTCCTTTTACAAACCTGTTTGTTGGAGAATTAATTGTTGCATATCTTCTGACACTCCTCCAAAGTAAACACAACTCTTGTCCTGATTTGCTTTGAGGCCTGATACATTTGAGAACTGCTGGAAACACTCATACAGGAGAGTGCTTGATGTTGTGTCTCCTCTACTAAACAACAGCAGATCATCAGCAAAGCTTAATTGTATGATGTGCTCTTTGTGACATCTAGGATGATATTGAACATTGGATTCCTTCTCAGTGTATGTAATTTACTACTAAGTAAAGTTAAGTTTTGTGCACATTAAATTTTAGAGTATAGGTATGCAAGGAAGTAATAGTCTTCGTTCTAGAGAAAAAGGGTTAACTTGCACATATTATTTTACTTTAAGAGTTATTACTTAGAAGTTAGAACCATTATTTTGTAATATCATGTTCCTTATCATACGTTGGATTTTGGATTCGTATATTTGTCTATTTCATATGCATGTATCTTAAGGATGACACATATCAATTAATGTATCTGATTAAGATATGTAAGTGACAGTCATTAATAAGGAGTGTGTCTAATCAAAGCATATAAGTGAAAGTCATTAATAGAGAATAAAACACACTTTGTAACAACTTTAAAAGATATGATATATCACAACTCCTAAAAGATCAAAATAATCATAATTCTTCGCTCTCATTTTTCGCAACTCAGCAGAGTTTTGGCTTCTTAAGTCAGAGACATGTACACTTTATAAAATTCACGAAGTCTTATTCAGATAAACGTGTATATTTTTTCAGATATATGTATACATAATTAGATACATCAAAAACTAAATAATGTGTCGGATGTGTTTTCATATACAAGAACTCTACTTAGATATAAGTATAAATTTTGTTAGATACTTTAGTCATATACACTGATAAAAGTTAGATACTTTATATATCTTTTAATTCATAAACATGTACACTTTATCATATTCATGAATTCTTATATACGTTCGTATATTTTGTTAGATACATACACACTTAATTAGATACATTTATAAAAATAGATACATATAATTTTTACTCAAAAAATGTTTGATACATTAATAATTTGTCAAATACATGCGTAAATCTTCACTTGTTGTTTTCACAACAATTGTTCTTTTGAAGAAAAACAATAACAATTTCTGATCTTTCTGTAAACTTTAAAATTTCCTCCCTCTGGTCGTTAGTGACATCAAAATTCACTATCTATAAAAAAAATATTTAGCCATGCAATTTTTATGTCGTTTTTCAATCAACAACAATCGACATTTACATATTGCACTTCCTGCATAGAGAAAGAGTTCAAGACTATTTGTATGCTCTCCTTTCACTTATTTGTTACATAAATTCGTCGATATGCACATTTATCTAAGAATTTAAACCCTTTCTCCAAAAATAAAGGTAGATTTAATTTAAATTTAATGATATATAAAATATTTGTTTTAAGCATATTGTTACTTAGAGGAAATTAAGGCATGATATATTACTGATAATTTTTCTTAAAATAAGCACAACACATAACCTTTACAAGTGAATCAAAAAATATAAATGAGCAAAAAGGCACTTATAGCAAAATTTACTTAAACCAAACCTCATAAGAAAAACTAGGTGCAATGATCTGGTGAATCCTTGTACTTGTATCAGTTTGTATTCTCAAGTATCCTTCTACTTACCCCTGGTCATCGTGATCCATAAACTCAATTAAAATAAGACTTTTAAGTCCCTCCAACTATGTGTGTATCTCACTCTCCTTTATGTAATTGACATGTCGTATCCACGTCAGATATATTAATGTTGTATCATAATTATCATAACTATTTTTAAAAATTATTGACCATAATTATTTAATATAATGTAAAATAATAACATTTTAATTTATTTTGGCATTTTTTATAGTGAAATTTCATACATTCAATTCTCCCTATTATCACGACCAAAATCGACCGGAGAAAGCCATCGTTGCCATCGCTATTTTGGTCGGCGAAATCACATATACTTTCTCCCTCACCCATCTTCATCACCGATGCACACCATCACAATTTATTTTCTCCTCCAACCTCCACAAAAACAACAACCTAAGCCACCGCACCACCAGATCTTGCCGAAAAACCTCTTCACCGCTATAAATGTACCCTCACCCACCTCGTTCTCCTCTCCACTAGACAATGTCGCCTCTCTCTCACACTCTACTGTGAAACAGTGGTGGCGTGCATCAACAACGTCGCTTGTCTCTCCCAAGACACTGTGATTTAGTGGTCTCCAGTGAGCGCTGGTCTCCGGTGCATCAGTTGTTGTTCTCTAGCGAGCGCTAGTCTTCGATGTTAGTAAATTGTGGAGAAGATAAAAAAAAATTGTTCAGGCGTAAAAATGGCCAAAAAGGAAGGGGTAGTAGGGAAACGGAAAAGACCTTTTAATTAATTGTTTTTAAAAAATATTTTTTTTTTAATTTAACTAGGTAAACTAACCGCGCTTCGCGCGGTGGTAAAGTTCATCTATTAACTTACATCTCTTTTGATTTTAATGAAATAACATATGACCATTTGAATTGACATCTCAGCAAGTCCTTCAAAATCATTGATGGTACTAATTTGCATTGTCAAAAGACATTTTTACTTTTTTTTTTTATTTCGAGCAGTACATTCAAAACATGTAAAGCTTTGCGATTTTTAATCTAACATAAAAAACATGTTTATTTATGTTGGGTCTGACTAATTGGATCCATGAAAATAGACATTTTAACATTAATACAATATGCATTATGTTTGTGACCTTTATTTGATAGTATATGAGAATGTTATCACAGTGCCGTCATTATATTTTTGCGGGATAATATATAGACATACACTTAATCTTGACTTCAAATGTTAAATTAAAAAATACTCTGATTTCGAGTCTCTATATCTAAATGCATTAATTCATCTCCTCCATGTTAATTAAACACTCCCACTTGTAAAATGATACTCTTGTAATGTGTATAATTTTTTATTAAGTAGCAAATGAATCTTTTAAAAATGTGGTAAAGCACTCGTTATCTTAATTATTTTTAAATATAACCGAAAATACCATTTGCTAGAAATATTTCAATTAATACTTTGAAAATGCAAGTATTTTCTATTTTCACTTACTAAAATACTTTATTTGCCTCAAATGTTTTCGCTATCTTCCTCTATATTAGATATGAGTGAATTTGAAAGTATTGTCCTTAATTTAATACACAAATGCTTGAGCGTTGTTGCATACGTGAAAATGCTGAAGACAACTCTACTGGATGAAACATCTTTAATTTACAAAAGTTTGTCAATATGTTATATTCTTAGTCTATTTGGTTTAACTGTTTTGAGAATAGAGATATTGAATAACTATAGTTTTATTTGAACTTGAAACATAAATAGGAAAAAACATGAAAACAAAACTAAGCAATTAGTAATTAGTTATATAAAATAATCCTACGATATGTGAATTCACCTATTATGCGGACAGTCTGCCCTCACAAATTAATGAGATTCGAACATTGTAACTTCATTTGTAACAAAGACTACAAAAGAGAAAACAAACAGAGAAATTCCAACTACCCTTCATCGTTTAAACACTGGACAAAGAGGAAATAACATATCATTTTTTTACTTGTCTTACAATTGTAAAAGATAATGCAAAGTAAATAGGCAATACCTCACTCGATGATTGTAAAATTGTCAAGCTTCATGCAATGTGGTTATGCATTAAAATTTCAAAGGTTCAAGTGCACTACTTCAAATTCCTTGAATATGTCAGCTTAAATGCCAATCACTATTTCCTTAACCTTCATTTCTTTTTGCATGTTATCTTGCTTGAGTGTCTCAAATTACATCTGACCACAATGATCCCATGCTTTTTCGAGTCCCAAACTACAGACTGCAAAATCACTTGTCAACCAAAATAATCTGCCTTCACAATTCAATGACGCTTCAACAGTAAAAATTCAGATAGAGCAAAAGTTATACAAGAGTAAGCAAACTGAGAAACTCTAAATTTTCTTCTTTCACTACGTATGCATGTTTATAGACTTTGAAAAATGTAACTTTAGTTTTGGCGTTAATTTAAAAGTAATACAAATATTAAAATAAAAATAAAAGGATATAGAAATGATGTAAAAATTATATATTGTATCCTCAAAATTTATTTATTTTATTTTGTTTGGTTTTATTTAGAAGGAATAAATATGTTCTTTTAATGTTAGAACGAACATTCAGGCACGAGAAATTTGCTTATCTCAACTAAGAATGAGGTTCCACATGTTTGTAGATACTTAAGAAACTCAAGGATGCGGTTACGCACCTTGGTCAAACTATTTTAATATTATTTTCATTAATTTATTAAAAAGAAAGTTGGTTCAATTAAGAATGTGGTTGCACATCTTTCTTTTTTTTTTTTTTGAAATATTTAAAACATTTCAAGGATGTGGTTACACATCTTGGTAAAATTATTCTGACATATTTTATTTAATTAAAATCAAGACGTGATGCATAGAATATTAGGTAACACACTCGAGAGAAGAAAACAGTTATGCTCTTAAGTTATTTATATGTCAAAAATCGAGAATGCAGTTATGCATCCGATTCGAGATTAATAAAATTTCAACAATAAAATAAGAGCAAATTTATGGCAAGTAATAATATATTCAAAGAATAATAATAATTTAAGTATAAGTCAATAAAAGCGACCGTGCTAGAACCACGGGACTCGAGAAATTCCTAATATCTTTCCCTCAGTCAACATAATTTCTTAGTCGAATTTCTGGTTCGCAGACCAAACAAAGAGTCATATTCTTTTGATTAGGGATTAAACAAAAAAAAAGATGACTTGGAACACTACAACTCAATTCCAAGTGACGACTCTGAAAAAATAAAATCATCCCTAATTCAATAACGTCACTTAAATTGAAAAAAAACTTACGCCGCATGCGCAAAAGGGGTGTGACAGGGGGTGGAGAGAGGGTTGAGGATCGGGGTGAAAAATAAAATTTGAAGTAGAAAATATTTTTTAAAAATAAACTTAAAATATTTTTTTAAGGGGGAGGGGGGCTTGATGGGGGTGGGACCGGGGGGGATAATAAAATTGAAATTAAGATTATCTTTTAAAAACAACTTTTAATACTTTTTTGGTGAGGGGTGGTCGTCATGGAGGTAGGGGGTTTGGGGTTAGGGGTGAGAGTGGGTTAATATTTGAAGTTAAAGTTTTTTTTGAAAACAAGCTTTAATTAATTTTTTTTTGGGGGGTGGGGGTTGAGGGGTTGGTTTAAAGGTAGGGACAAAATAAATTGATTCTTTTCACCAAAAAGAATGTAATATGAAAATGTATTTCTTAAGTTTTGAAGGGAAGTCGTTTTCCTTAAATTTGAGAAAAATGAATTGTTTTAAAAAACATTTTTCAAAACATTTAACCCAACCAAACATGAGAAAATTAAAAAATATGTTCCTGTATACCAAACACACCCATAATATATAATTACTATTTTTATTGAAAAGATGACGTAAGAACACAAATATGTGACACTCCATGTGGTTACTATACATTTTTTTTCTGGGAAAAAGGATAAATATACCTATGAAGTATCGTAAATGGTATGCAGATACCCTCCATCATTCTTTTGAAACACTTGTGCCCCTACCGTCTAAGAACTAGAGCATATATACCCTTTAATCTGACGGATATACAAGTGTCATAATCTTATCCATAGATCCGGCAGTTATTAAATATATGATTGACGAATAAGATGGCGCCACATGTCCCTATTTGGTTTTTCGGTAGAGTGAAGGGCACATATGTTCTAGTTTTTAGACGGCAGGAACACCAATATCCCAAAAGTGTGACGGATAATATCTCCCCCCTCCCTATTTCCTCTCTTGCTTGCCTCTCTCATCGATTTGCCCTTCTCTCTCACCTCCTCCTCTCAAATTCTGCAATACAAATAAACTATTAATAATCAATAATAAAAATATAAATAGTAAAACAAATGCAATAACGATACACAAGGTAACAAATAATTATATTCGTGATACAATTGTCAATTAGATATATAATTATCGATCAAATATACAAATTAATTGTATCTCTCTCAACTTTCTCTTCCATCTCCTAGATATCGTTTTCCTCTCTCCTCTCTCTTGTAATCTTGCTAGTTTCTCTCCTCCTTCTAGTAGCTAGTTTGATACAAATCAACCGCATCAATTGTATTCGTGATACAATTCGATCAAATATACAAAATAATTGTGTCTCTCTTTTATCTCTAAATCTCGTTTGGTTTTTTCCTTCCTCTCGTATATAGCTATGAATCATAATTAAACAAACTATAACTGAGGTATGAGAAGTCTGATTATGTTTTTAGACTTAGCATTTTTAAAAATTTCCTTTTTTTTTATTGCCGTCTTCGCCAGTTCTGCAGGCCATTTGCATTCTTGAATTAATGATTAAATTTCATATATTGTTTTTGGCCTTTCTCTTCAATGATTGAGATAAAATGGAGTTTTCTTTACTATGTTTTCATGTAATAAAAACCAATATATATTCTTGTAAGTCAAAGTTTAGGAAATTCCTGTTACCAATCTGTGTTATAAAACCAGAAATTACTGATTCTAATAAATTGTTCAAAAACACGAAGTAACTGAAATTTATAGAACCAGTAAGTGATATGAACAGAAAGTTAATTTACAAAAACTAAAATCTGTAAAAACGTACCAGAATCTGGAAAAATCTTTTAAATCAGAAAAAGATCAAGTGGTAGTAAATGAAGCTTTTCAAGTGGCTGCAATGATCGAGAAGTTGCCTCCTTCGTGGAACGATTTCAAAAATTATCTAAACCACAAGCGTAAAGAAATGAAGCTTGAAGATCTTGTGATTCGGCTCAAGATTGAGGAAGATAACAAAAACGCCGAAAAGAAGTCGCGTAAGAGTTCAACAATCATTGGAGTTAATATTGTTGAAGAAGCTCCTACCAAAGACAAAAAGAGAAAGAAGTCCAATGGGCAGAAGTCAGAACAGGCCAAGAAGAAATTCAAAGGCAACTGTTACAATTGTAGCAAGGCTGGTCATAGGTCTTCTGATTGTCGTGCTCCAAGAAAGGACAAAGACAAAGGCAAAGGCAAAAGTCAAGCAAACATCGTGGAGAAGTGCAGATGACTTGTGTGCAATGATCTCGGAGTGTAACTTAGTTGGAAATCCCAAGGAGTGGTTTCTCGACTCAGGTGCCACTAGACATATTTGCTCTGCGAAAGAAGCCTTTGCAACGTACACTCCTGCTGAGTACGATGAAGATTTGTTCATGGGAAACACAGCAACAGCAAGGATTGCAGGAACTGAGAAAGTAATGTTGAAAATGACATCCGGCAAGGTGTTGACTTTGAACAATGTTCTGTATGTCCCTACTATTAGGAAGAATTTAATTTCTGCTACACTACTCGTTAAGAATGGGTTTAAGTGTGTCCTAGTTAGTGATAAAGCTATAATAAGTAAGAATGAAATGTTCATAGGAAAGGGCTACCTCAATGAGGGTCTTTTCAAACTGAATGTAATGGTTGTTGACAGTATTAATAAAAATTCTGCTTCTGTTTACTTATTAGAGTCAAACGATTTATGGCATGCCCGTTTGGGACATGTAAATTACAAAGCCTTGCGAAAATTGGTTAATCTAGAAGTATTGCGTGATTTTAAATGCGATAAATCGAAATGCGAAATTTGTGTGGAAAGTAAGTTTATTAAACATCCTTATAAGTCTGTTCAAAGAAATTCCAAAACTTTAGACTTAATTCACACAAATATATGCGATATGAAGTCAACACCATCTCATGGTGGGAAAAAGTATTTTATAAATTTTATTGATGACTGCACTCGATTTTGTTATGTATATTTGCTTAATAGTAAGGATGAAGCAATTGATGCATTTAAGCAATACAAAAATGAAGTGGAGAACCAATTGAATCTAAAGATAAAAATAATTCAGAGTGGTAGGGGTGGAGAATATGAATCTCCTTTTGCAGAGATATGTTTGGAATATGGTATTATTCATCAAACTACTGCACCTTATACACCACAGTCAAATGGTTTGGCAGAACAGAAGAACAGAACATTAAAGGAAATGATGAATGCCTTAATGATCAATTCTGGTTCACCACGAAACCTTTGGGGGGAAGACATCCTTACAGCTAATAAAATACTCAATAGAGTACCCCATCGAAAAACACAATCAATTCCATATGAGATGTGGAAAGGAAGGAAACTCAACTTGAAATATTTCAAAGTGTGGGGGTGTTTAGCCAAGGTAGAGGTTCCTTTACCAAAGAGCGTTAAAATTGGACCCAAAACAGTAGACTGTGTGTTTATTGGATATGCTGTGAACAGTAAGGCCTGTCGATTTTTGGTTCACAAATCCGATAATCCTGAGATTCATATTAATATGATAATTGAGTCAGATAACGCAGAGTTTTTTGAAAATATTTATCCATATAAAACTGAATGTGAGTCGACAAGTGAAAGACCTAAACGACCACGAGAAGAATCAACGGAAAATACACTAACTAGTGAAAATCTTAGGCGAAGTACTTGCCAACGGAAACCTGCTTCTTTCGGACCAGATTTTGTGGCACTATTGCTTGAAAATGAGCCTCAAACATTTAAAGCAGCTATGTCTTCATCTGAGTCAACTTATTGGAAAGAAGCAGTCAATAATGAGATCGAATCAATTTTAAGTAATCACACTTGGGAATTGGCTCATCTTCCTCCAGGAAATAAACCTTTAGGATCAAAGTGGATCTTTAAAAGGAAAATTAAACCTGATGGGACTATTGACAAATATAAGGCTAGACTGGTAGTCAAAGGGTACAGACAAAAGGAAGGTCTGGACTACTTTGACACATACTCTTCAGTAACAAGGATAACATCAATTAGGATGTTAATAGCACTAGCAGCAGTGCATGATCTTAAAATCCACCAAATGGATGTAAAGACAGTCTTCTTAAATGGAGAGTTGGAGGGAAAAATTTACATGGAACAACCTGAAGGGTTTATAGTTCCTGGCAAATAAAAGAAAGTGTGCAGACTTGTCAAGTCACTTTATGGACTCAAGCAAGCTCCCAAACAATGGCATGCTAAATTTCACCAAATAATGTTGGAAAATGGATTCAAGATTAACGAATGTGATAAATGTGTTTACATTAAAAATTTTATGAATCATGAAGTCATTGTTTGTTTGTATATTGATGACATGTTAATAATGAGTAAATACATTGACGATATAAATGCTACTAAGCGCATGCTGTCCAGCAAGTTCGATATGAAGGACTTAGGAGTTGCTGATTTGATCTTAGGGGTCAGGATTATCAAAACTCCCCAGGGTCTAGCATTATCTCAATCTCATTATATTGAAAAAGTATTGGATAAGTTCAAGTACTTGAATTTCAATGTTGTCAAAACTCCAATTGGTTTAAGATGTACATTTAAAAAGAATGAAGGTCAAAGTGACTGTCAATTGGAATATGCCAGAGTGTTGGGAAGTTTGATGTATATTATTAATTGTACGCGACCAGATATAGCATGTGCTATTAGTAAACTGAGTCGGTTCACTAGTAATCCGAATCAAACTCACTGGATGGCAATGAAACGTGTGTGGGGTTATCTAAAATATACACAACATTATGCTTTGCATTATAATAAATATCCTGCTGTGATTGAAGGATATAGTGATGCAAATTGGATCACTGGGTCAAATGAAGTAAAATCCACGAGTGGTTATGTGTTCATACTTGGTGGAGGAGCAGTCTCTTAGAAATCGTCCAAACAGACATGTATTGTTCGCTCCACAATGGAATCTGAATTCATTGCTTTGGATAAGGCTGGTGAAGAAGCTGAATGGCTCCGAAATTTCCTAGAGGATATTCCATTCTGGCCCAAACCTGTTGGACCTATTTGCATACATTGCGATAGTCAAGAAGCAATAGGTAGGGCAGGAAGCGTTATGTACAACGGAAAGTCTCGTCATATACGACGGAGACATAATACCGTAAGACAACTACTCTCTAGTGGAATTATCACAATTGACTATGTAAAGTCAAGCGATAATGTGTCAAATCCACTAACGAAAGGCCAAGTGAGAGAGGCAGTTGAAAGATCATCTAAGGGAATGGGTTTACGGCTTAGGACAAGGCAGCATAACGGTAACTCTATCTAGTAGACTGGAGATTCCAAGAGCTAGATTCAAGGAGAAAAACAAAGTTGTGGCTGACGGTTCGACATTGTCAATTAACTCAATCCATTCTCATGATGAAGACAATGTTCAGGAACAAGGTTAAGACTTTAAGGCTTGTTAATGAGGTAATAAAACTTAAAGTTTTTTAATGATTTGCTAAGTTTGGTAGATTTGACCAAATAGTGTATCTACGAGATGACACGGTTAGAAATCACCTATATGAGTGTGAAGTGGAAGCCGCTTCAAAGAGAATTTTATGTCAAAAGCCTATTCTCTATACACTCATGAAACCAGGAGGTGTTCATGGCTGAAACGAACACAACCGTAAGAACCATAAACAGTAAAGGGTTAATTGTGTGACATATGGTTGTCTAGATATACACCAAAGCTCGACGGTTCAAAGATATCACATCTACCGATTGACTGAGTATATCCGACATATGTTCACTACGGAAAGTCCAAGGGGAAACCTACTTATCCAGATGCAATTATCCTTGCCTGTAAAGTACACAATTGTCCGTGCATTCCTATGTTATTACCATTCCCCATCAATGTGGGGGATGGTTGGGTATGTAGCAAGAATTGATGGGAAAGAGAGGGAAAGAGAGGAATTTGAAAAGTTGAGAACTTGAAGAGTTTGGAACTTGAAAAGTCCTCTTATGCTTTAATGAAAAGGCATTTGTCCCTCATCGGTGGTGGAAAGAAAAATAAGAGAGTTTAAATACAGAAACACTGCTATTAATTGTTAAAAGGGTTGGAAAGAGGGACCCCCCTCGCGCCGTCGTCTCGTCTCGGCTACGGCTACGGCTTCGGCTTCGGCTACGGCTTCGACTTCGGCTTTGGCTTTGGCTTTGGCAAATGATCGAGAGATTATTTTTAGGACAAAGTTTGTTTTAATTATTTAATTATTTAATTAATTAATTAAATAGCCAAAAATGTTTTCAATTAATTAGTTGATAACAGAAATGTTTTCAATTTTTTAGTTGATTAACCCGACCCAACTCGGATCCGCGCGCGACCCGTTTTATTTGAACTTTTCCAGTTTTATTTAAATTTCCCTCCATGACTGTTCTGAAAGGTTGCAACTTTCAGGAACAGTCATTACCATTTGAAAGGTTGCAAACTTTCATCAATGGTCGTATGGATTCTGAAAGGGTTACAACCTTTCAGAACCTATTCTTCTTGCCTATAAATACCATTCATTCTTCAGATTATTCACTTACGAATTTTCTGATCTTCTTCTTCTTCTTCTGCACCCATTTTTCTTCGTGTACTTTCCTGCTGTGCATTGGTTCGCTGACAGTAGAGCTTTTGGTATCTACACTCTGCTGATTAAGATCATTTTACCCTGGGAGGTTATATTTCAAATCAAACCTCGGATACTAGAGGGGAATAATTTTCTTAAGGGGACACTGTGAGTTCAGTGGACTTGATCTTTTTTTGATTTAAAAGATTTTTCCAGATTCTGGTACGTTTTTACAGATTTTAGTTTTTGTAAATTAACTTTCTGTTCATCTCTCTTACTGGTTCTATAAATTTCAGTTACTTCGTGTTTCTGAACAATTTATTAGAATCAGTAATTTCTGGTTTTATAACACAGATTGGCAACACATTTTATATTGAAAGTAGAGGATAAAAAAATATAAACTACTTTATAGATGAGTCATAAATGTGATAAATAATAAAAACCTGCATACATTTTCATTGCAAAAACAATTATTTCGAGACAGATTCACTGCAACCCCAAATTCCGCTCACCAAAAAATGATTTCTACTGACTAAAAATAAAATTACTCAATTGATGAAGGGTGAAGATCCCTGCTACCCTGAATAATAGTTGTAAAGAAAAATAGATAAGGTAGTAGGTATTTTATTGAGTAAAAGAATAAATCTTAGATTTTGATTGTACATTCATTTTTCTTTTTTTGAAATCATATGAGACTTTGATTTATAAGTAAAGGAAAAAGTCTGTGTAAATTTACATAGAGAATGAACATGGTGGAAATTTACCTAAAGAATCAACATAAAATTACCCACACTTCCGAAGGGAATTTAATAATACTTAAAATCTATCGGTCACTAAAACTAAAACACTATATTATCTTACATAAAAGATTAATAATATAAAGGAAAATGAAAATTATTACATCTTATCATTTAACCTTAATTACATACGCATAAATTAATGATGGTAACATACATACCAAGATCTCTAACATAAGCAATGACGTCACTGAGCCACTCAACCTGCGCAATGTACACAAATATAGAATTGTGAAGAAGAAGAAAAAAAAAGAAAAAGAGGTTCAAAATTTTTGTTGTTTTAAAATGAGAGGAAACACCTCTATTTATTGAAAACAAATGGTAGTGTGAACAAATATTTATTGTGCCTTATCGGAAAGATTATGACTATTTGGAAAAGTTGCAACCCTTTAAAAAGGTCACAACCTTTCATAAAAATCACAACTTTTCATAAAAGTCGCAACTCTTCATTAAAGTTGCAACTTTCATAAAAGTGACAACTTTTCATAAAAGTTACAACTCTTCATTAAAGTCGCAACTATTCATAAAAGTCACATCATTTCATAAAAGAAGATGACTATTTATTGGGTAAGTCTTCATAAAAGACGTAACTCTTCACAAAAGTCACATTTTTCATAAAAGTCACATATTTTCAAGAAAGGGAAAGATTATTTTTGTAAATAAATAAATTTAAAAGGAAATTCTAGCTTGTGGTGGCGCCACGTAGGCGGGCCTAGGGTTCTCTTTCATATAAATATATGATTTTTTAAATCTAAAAAAGTTATTCAGACGCCTTATATAATTAAGGTGCCTGAAGTCACACACTTTCGTCAACTCAGTCATCTTAAAGACTCATAAGTCTGGTCAATGGTAAGAAGGATTTGTTAAATTGTGTTTTATTGAGTTTAAGGGTCCAAATGACAAAAGATTAAGTAGAAGGGTTCAAAATATAAACGGATACAAGTATAAGGATCTATCAGACCATTTCACCAAAAAACTATAAACATATCTTAATAACATATAGTTAAACCATTCTCCTCCCCAAAGAAGTTCTATTCTTTCTTTTCCATTTGATTTCTAGTAAGTTGCGGGTGCCATTGGCAAACTTTTGATTTTCAAAGACGTTGGTAATGTGCATTAAATTTCAATAGAAAGTTAGACATTTGCATTGATAATGTGTTTAACTATAAACTAATAATTCAAAAAAAATATAATCGAGAGAAAAGAAAAAGAGAAAACTTATTTTTTGAAAAACTCTTTTATTTATAGAAAAAAGTTTATTGGTCTCAAAATGATTACTAACTCTTTTAGGGTTATTAAATTTTCTCCAAAAAGCATACAAAAATAGAAATTTTCATACTATAATAATATATAGAGTTGAGGGTCAAAAACTAAACTATCCCGTCTTTTGAATTTCATACATGAAGTTTTTATGAGAGAGAGTGAGTTCCACTTGAACTATCATCCAATAGTAGCGAAATATACCTCGACTAATTTATGATAATGTGTGTGCACTTTCTCGTTTGTTTAAATATTGTGTCATGTAAGACTCCACGTGGAAAAATAATTTCGCTGTACCAAATCTAAATGAATTAATGTTAAGTTGAAAGTTAAGTTTACGGTTAAAATTATCACCGTATAAATTAATTTATTCCAACCGTGGCATCCATCAGCATGTTCTCCATCTTCTTTGTCGTGATCTCGTTTCTGCCGTTGCATCGATATCTCTAACTTGAAAGGGAAGAGTATAGATTTTTTTAAAAGTCAATTAAAAGTATGTTAATAAAATTGAATATTTCATCAAATAGAAGTGTTATATATGCTAGGTGGATGAATATTTTACGAACAGAAACGCATAGAAGCATATATAGACAATGATTTGATCTAGTCAACGACTAGGTGTGTTTCGGTAACTATTGAATGATAGTTCACATAAAAAAAACTTACAGTTTCAATAATGTAAGATGGATACATATCAAGTAGTGTGTCTAATAAAGAAATATAACTGAGAGTAATTAACTAAGGAGTGTATCTAATTAAGAGATATAAATAAAAGCCATTAATGAAGGAGAAAATGTGTTTCTAACAACTTTAGAGGAAATGACATATCACAAATCCTAAATTAATCAAAAAAAATAAAAAATCTTCTCTATTATTTGGTGATTCAAAATTTTTTAGACTTCTTAAGTCAAAAACATGTACACTTTTCAAATTCATGAAATCTTATTAAGATAAATATGTTTATTTTGTCATGTTTATGTATACATAATATGATACATTGATAAAAGTTAAATAATATCTCAAATACATGCAAGCAACATATATTGTCATATACAAGAACTCTACTTCGATATAAGTATATATAATTCGTCGGGTATCTAAAATAAAATACATAATGTCTTAACTCAGAAATATGTATCCTTTATCAACTTCATGAACTCTTACCCAGATATATTTGTATATTTTTTACATACATATACATTTAATCAGATATACTAATAATATTAGATACATATAATCGTAACTCAAAAATGTGTAACATATTTCAATATTGTATCAGACATATGCATAAATCTCCACTTATTGTCTTCACAACAATTGTTTTTTACCAATAGACATCATATTTGTTCACCTTTCTACAAACTTTAGAATATCCTCTGTCTTGTTGCTAATGACATTAAGAATCACAATCGATCCTTTATAGAAAATTATCAGTGATGCAATTTTTTTATATCGTTTTTCAATCAACAACAAGCCTTGAAGTAGGGCTAGCCAACAAAGAGTTCAGTAGCACTAACAAGTTAGAGAAAACAAGAGAACAAAAATAGTTATGAACTATTTCTTCATGCTGAAGATGGAATAATAGAGGTGAGGGAGGGAGAGTGATAAATAAAATGTGGGAGGAAAATTCTTGGAGTGAGTGTGTTGATTTGGAGTGAGTGCATAAATTTTCAAAAATAATTAAGTGAGTAGTTAATTAAGGATTCTATTATAGGCTAATTTCAAAGAATAATATATCTAAATTTATCTAACTTAAAATATGGTACAAACTCTTAATTAATGAGAATATATGCAATTATTTTATAACATAGATAGAATTAGTATATATGGTATATAGATGTATGTTTAATCGAGAACTCTTAACAATATTGATTCTACAAAAACAAACTCTATTTATATTTTCAAAAATACCCTTTAACTTTTATTTATTTGTTGAGTTTACCCCTTATCATCAAAGTTGAATTATTAATGTCCTCTCTGTCTACAAACTTAACACATATACCCTTGATTTGGATGGAATCTCCCAAATTGACTTCATTTGTCAAAGTTTAAATGATCAAAATGGTCCTTCACGTGTAGGGGTTGTTTATTTTGATCCTTAATGTATATCACTTGATAGAAATAGTCCTTAATATATGTATAATGGGTATCAGTTTGGTCCTAAGCCCTAAATTTAAATTTTTCACCATTAAAAACTAACGTCACATTCCCTAACTCATTTCTCTCTTCTCCTTGGTTGCTATGTCTTCCTGCTTCTCTCTTAATGCATCATCTTCTTAAAACAGATTTTAAAAACTCTTCTCTTTTGAATTAACTATCTTCTGTGTTGTCTTTGTTAATCCCTAAAATAAATAAAAATTTATAGTTTTCACATGTATGTAAAAGTTCATACCTATCGAAATGTTTGAAATTTGACTCCTGGTAAATGTCTGATGACCAGCAATTTGCATAGTGAACATGAATAAAAAATAGGTCTTTCTACGAGCCCCAACATAACTACTAGTTTTTTCCCTACTTTTCTCACTTGTCAACTCCATCTTCTTTTAGAAAAATTCAATACTCATTATGATTTGAGCAGCTTGTTCCATTTTTTCATTAATGGTATGATTGATTTCATTTTTAGAAGCTACGACGGGATCAAAAAGTTTATTCAAACTTGCAATAATGATATAAGTACCATATCCATGCTTTGGATGACAGACACAAAATAAAGTAATAATCTGCTAATTATATCATGTAATTACCAACAATTCACAATCTCTGACTGTGAATTGTAGAATATAATTATCCCTGCCAATTACATCAATTACCTACTAATCAAGTAATTATTTGTCACACTAAACAGGACAAACAATGTAATTACACCAGATTATATCAAATTCAACTATCAGGATATCCGTCCAAACAAGCCCTAAAAGTTATAAAACATATCTTAACTACATACGGTTAAACTATTCTCCTCCACATAAGAGTTCTATTCTTTCTTTGTCACTTGATTTATAGTAAGTTGTGAGTGACATCATCAGACTTTAATTTTTCAAAACGTTAATAATGTGCATTAAACTCCAATAAAAGGTTAGACATTTGTGTGTAATGTGTTATTAAATTATAAAATAATAATACAAAAATATAATAGAGAATAAGAGAAGACTTAATTATTTTTCTTCGTGGTTTATTACGAAGAAATTGTTTTATTTATAAGGAAAACTTCCTTGGTCTCAAAATAAGGATTACTAACATTTTTAGAGTCACTAATTTTTTCCAAAGAAAATATACAAAAATAGACATTCATTACGTAATAATAATAATATTTAGAGTTAAAATGGTCAAATTTGAATTATCTTAACTTTTTGAGTTTCATATCTGAACTATTGAGAGTATAATTTTGATACTTGAATTATCACTCAGTAGTCTAAACATTCTTTGACTTATTTCTGATGACGATGTGTGCACTCTCTTTTGTTTAAACATTATATAACGCGACATTCCATGTAGAAAACTAATTTTATCATAACAAATCTAAATAAATTAATACTATGTCAAAAATGAAGTTTCAAAGTTAAAACTATCACCATATAAATATATTTATTCCACCTTGACATTCATCATCTTCTTATCCACCTTCTTAGTCGTGATCTCGTCTCAGTATTGACATCGATTTTCTCTGACATAAAAGGGGAGAGTGTAGAATATTAAAAATATTAATTAAAAATATATGAAAAAATTAATATATCATAAAATAGAAACTATGGTAGGTGAACGTAAATTTTATGGACATACGCCTAGAAGGATATTGGGACACCATTTGATCTAATCATCATCTAGATGTGTTTCACTTATCAATGAGATAATTTAGATATAAAATATAATTTTGACCTTAACTTTAATAATTTATGTCTAAAAAATGGAATAATTTTGATACAAATATATTTTTTATAACAAAACATTTAAAAATAATTACTGAAATACACGTCTTACGTTTCCCTTATTTTCAATATCTCCTTTTATTTCAAAATCTCTAAAATCTCTTATTTCTCTCCTAATGTAATTAATGTATCAGAGCTACATATTATTGTATCCGAGTCAATATTTAATGTATTCGAGCTATATATTATGTATTCGGTTATGTTATAATGTATTTGAGCTAGTTTTTAATGTATCCGAGCTACATATTGTGTATCCGATTTATGTTATAATGTATCCAAGATACTCTTTAATGTATTTAGATGGTACAAATTTTAAGGAATTATTGTAATTTGAAAAAAATATAGGGATAAAATATAATTTACTCTTTATACTATCGAATTTATGTAAATTATACAAAATTTAATGAAAAAATATAATAATGATGATAAATTCCACTGGTTCATGAACAAAACAATATAAATAGACATTATTCTCAACTTTTCTCCAAAAGTGAAATAAAAAAAAGTTAGACTACAGTGTGTGCCTCGAAAAAACCGAGCAAGAGGACACTAAAAGTCTGTCATGTCGAGGAGGGAGGCCACCCCTACCCTCGGGTGAGTGACACTAAAAAAATTAAGATGGTTTTTAAAATATATTTTCAACTTCAAATTTTCATTTTTTACCCCTATCCTCGACCCCCCCCCCCCTCCAAAAGAAATTTTAAGTTTAGTTTTAAGAAATATTCTCAACTTCAATTTTTTAATTTTTCACCCCTACCATCGATCCCCCCCCCCCCCCCAATCCCGAAATAATTTAAGTTTGTTTTTAAAAAATATTTTCAACTTCAAAAATTATTGTATACTCTAGTAAAATAAAATATATTTCTAAGAAATATTTTTCATTCATAAACCCAAAACTAAAAATCTTTTCAGAAAAAATTTTTTACTCAACAATTAAATATGAAAAAATAAGTAAATAACTACTTGTTTTCCAGAAAAACATTTTTAAGGTAAATATTTTCCATGGAAAACATTTTCCTTCATAGCGAACAAACCCTAAGAAGAAGAAAAATATTTCCTACATTTTTATTTGTTAAAGTGATTTTAGAAGAAAGAAAACAAGAATAGTGTTCTTTGATAATTATGAAGAATATGTGTTTTAAAAAAAATTGAAAGGACATTTTGACCCATTTTGTAACTATAAGAGCATTTCTGGATCAAAGTATTGACTGCAAATACATTTTTGAAATAAAGTATTGACGGTAAGGACATATTTTAACCAAACTATAAATGAAGGACATTCTTGTTCTTTTCACATAATTTAAAGGAATTTTTGACCTTTTCCTTAAAAATATATATAAAAAACCTAATACGTCATCAAATTTCTAGAACCTATGGTGGGCGAAAATTTTATGGGCATACATTCCTAGAAGCATATCTTGACAACCTTTTAATTTAGTCAACATCTAGGTGTATTTCACGATTCTTTATTGACTACATTGTGGATGTTCTTGTGTTCTACTGTTGAGAATAAGGATCTTCAGTTTATGGATCTCCAACGTTTTCCTCCAGGGAAGGAATAACCAAATATGGAAGAAAGTTATATTTCCTTTCAATAAACTTTCAAGCAAATGGTAATATTTTGATTTTTTCTTTAAGGAAAAAATAAACTTCAAATAAGATAAGAAAATCAGGGTAAAATCTTAACAATTTTCGCAATTCATTAGATATAATTAGAATAATAAATATGATTGGATCTCTTAAAGAATATATTTTATAAAAAGAACTAAGAAAAAATTCTCAAAGAAAAGGAGAAAAAAGATAAACATGAATGAAGGTAATAGAGAGGTATCACATTACTTTATCTATGTTTCTCCTTTATATTATATATAGATATAGATTTTAGGACTCCTTAATTAAAAACATTATAGAAATAGTTAATTAATAATTAAAATGAAATAATAAATGACAATTTTATTTAACATATAATCTTTTACGTAAGGACAAAAATGTAATCAAACTTTCTAAAACCTTCATACTTTTCTAATATCATTTATTATTTATAGATATAAGATAAGTTTAATTGAAAAATAATCATCATATATTCCACCGTAAGGACAAAACAGTTTCAATGGATATTTTAAACCATTTCTCAATAATAAGAAGTAGATTTAATTTAAATTCAATGATATATAAAATATCTTTTTAAAAGGTATCGAACAAATTGAAACAAGATATATTATTGACACTTCTAATGATCATTTTTCTTAAAATAAGAACCAAAGTTACAACCATAACATAAACACAACACGTAACCTTACAAGTGAAGCAAAAAATAAAATAATATCAATACTAATGAACAAAAGGCTTGTATAGCAAAATTTTCTTAAACCAAACATCAATAAGGGTTTGTTTTAAAAGTTACCTAGTAACTGAAATTGGCGTAATTACTAGGGTAGTAATTATCAGCCTAATAATTCTATCTAGTAACTACATTGACATGTTTGATTGTCATAGTGTTATTATAGTGTAATTACGCATGTCTTTTTTTTAATGTCATAGTATAATTACAACTGTTCTGTTTGGATGCACAATTGAAATCACAAATTTTTATTGAATTTTAGAAATAAAAATTAATTGTTTAAAATTTGTACCACACAAATAAGAAATATATAAATGACATTAAATTAAATATTTAAGATATATATTCTTTTTTTGAAAATATATAATTAATAAATATTTATTCTTTAACTAATATTATAAAAAAAATATTTTTATCTTTTGAAATTAATATATTTCAATTGAATTAATCATAAATACTAAAAGTATGAAGTTTCTGCGAACATCGTAAAATGCATGTTTGATAAAAAGATAATGTACAAATAAAATGCCATAATTATTAAATGTTTGACAAAAAGATTTATCAAGTCTAATAAAAAAAATCAGTGTTATGTGAATTCAATATTACTAAAACAAATTAAACTCAAAATATATATAACATAAGTTATAAATTCAAAACAAAAAAATTAACATAATACTCTTATAGCAAATTTCGAAATAGTATACATAAGTATGTTTTTTTTTAAAAAAAGAAAAAGTAAATCTATAATCTGAATTAACAATAAGTTATTTTTTAATTTGAAAGTTAGAATACTAATAAAATTATGCTAATGAGAAAATAAGCATGACATAAAGAAATAGATGATACAAAAAAATTCATGCACGTAAAGTAAGGTTGAGAATAAGAAGCAAATGAAATACAATAATATAAAATAAAAAATAAACTTTTAGAATAATAATAATAAAAAGAACTTAAAATAATATAAGTTCAAAGAATTAAAAAAATTGTAATCATCTGAAAATTACACCATGTAATTATCAGCAATTCACAGCCTCTACCTGTGAATTGTTGAGTATAATTACCCCTTGCCAATTACACCAATTACATGTTGATTAAGTAATTATCTGAATTCAATTTTCTGGATGTCCTTTCAAAAAGGCCCTAAAAGTTATAAAACATATCTTAATTACATACGGTTAAACTATTCTCCTCCACAGAGAAATTCTTTTCTTTTTTTCTCACTTGATTTCTAGTAAGTTATGTGTGTAATGTGTTATTTAATTATAAACTAATAATAAAAAAGGGAAGACTTGTTATTTTTTTCAGTGATTTATTACCAAGATAATTCTTTATTTATATGGAAAACTTCCTTGGTCTCAAAATAAGGATTACTAACATTTTTAGAGTCATTAATATTCTCCAGAGCAAATATACAAAAATAGACAATTATTACATAATAATAATATTTAGAGTTAAAAGGCTCAAAACTAAACTCTCTTACCTTTTTGAGTTTCATATCTAAACTATTGAAAGTATAATTTTCATACTTGAATTATCAGTAGTTAGCTAAACATTCCTTGACTTAATTCTGATGACGATGTGTTCACTCTCTTTTGTTTAAACATTATATAACGTGAAACTCCATGTATAAAACTAATTTTATCATGACAAATCCAAATGAATTAATACTAAGTTAAAAATGAAGTTTCAAGTTTAAAACTATCAACATATAAATATATTTATTCCGCCATGAAATTCATCATCTTCTTCTACACCTTCTTAGTCGTGATCTCGTCTCAGTCACGACATCGATTTTCTCCGACATAAAAGGGGAGAGCTTAAAATATCAAAAAATTTAACCTATGGTAGGTGAACGTAAATTTTATGGACATACGCCTAGAAGCATATTGAGACACTGATTTGATCTAATCATTCTCTAGATGTGTTTCACTGATCAATGAGATAATTTAGATATAAAATGTATTTTTGACCTTAACATCAATAATTTATATCTAAAATGAAATAATTTTGATACAAATATATTTTTTATAACATAACATTTAAGGAAAAATTATTGAAATACACGTCTTATGTTTCCCTTATTTCCAATATCCCCTTCTATTTCTAAAAATCTCTAAAACCTCTTATTTCTCTCCTAATATATTTAATGTATTAGAACAACATATTATTGTATCCTGCCAATATTTATTGAAACTGAGTTATATATTATTTATTCAGTTTATGTTATAATGTATCCGAGCTAGTTTTTAATGTATCCAAGCTACATATTGTGTATCAAATTTTTGTTATAATGTATCTGAAATACTCTTTAATGTATTTAGAAGGTACAAATTTTAAGGGATTATTATAATTAGATAAAAAATAGAGATAAAATGTAATATACTCTTTACACTATGAGATTTATGTAAATTATACAAAATTTAATGTCAAAATATAATAATGATGATATATTCCACCGGTTCATGAATAAAACAATTTAAATAGACATTATTCTCAACGTTTCTCCAAAAATAAAATAAAGCAAAAAATTAGACTATAGTGTGTGCCTCGAGAAAACCGAGCAAGAGGACACCAAAAGTTTGTTATGTCGACGACGGAGGCCACCCCTACCCTCGACCCCCCCCCCCCCCCCCCCCCCTCCGAAAGAAATTTAAGTTTATTGTTAAAAAATAATTTTAACTTCAAATTTTCATTTTTGTCACCTGTATCCTGGGCCCCTCTCCCAACCCATCCCCCCCTACCAGCCTCCCACCACCACCACCACCACCACAAAAAATAAAAATAAAATAAAGACTATTTTTAAAATATATTTTCAACTTCAAAATTTTATTTTTTCACCCCTATCCTCAACCCCCATCCTACCAAGCATTTCTAGATTAAAGTATTGACTGCAAATACATCATTGAGCCAAAGTATTGACGGTAAGGACATTTTTTATCCAAACTATAAACATAGGATATTCTTGTTCCTTCACATATTTTAAGGATATTTTTTACTTTTTTCCAATAAAAAAATGATAAATAAACTAATATGTTATCAAATTGCTAGAACCTATGGTAGGTGGGTGAAAATTTTATGGATATACATACCTAGAAGCATATCTAAACAACCATTTAATTTAGTCAACATCTAGGTGTGTTTCACTAACTATTTTTGGCCTTTTAACTTCAATAATTTATATCTAAATATGGAATAATTCAGATATAAATATATTTTTGTCCTTAACTTTAATACTTATAACACAATAGAAAATAAAATTTAATGTCAAAAATATAATAATGATGACATAATTCCACCAGTTCATGAACAAAACAATTTAAATAAACACAGTCTAAAATTTTCTCCAAAAATAAATTAAAGAAAAAGTTAAAGACTATAGTGTGTGCCTCAAGAAACCGAGCAAGAGGACACCAAAATTTCGTCATATCATTGACGGAGGCTACCCTTTCTACCGTCGGTAACCTCCATTCTTACCGGTGCTACAACTGTAACGATGCCTTTCACATAACCACCACCGCCGGCGTTAGCTCCTCCTTTCGTTGCCCTCGCTGCTTTCATCGCCACCTCCTCCAAAATTACACCATTGACAGTTTAATACCTTTTCCTCAACATTTAACTCTTACCAATTATACCCTTTCCACCAATGAATCTGTTACTTTTAATTATTCCAATTCCGATACTGAATCTGATGAGAGTGATTCCGACAAATTTCGTTAGAGTTGTTTAACCCACCTCAATTCAGTTCACCGACTCTTCAATCATTTCTCAACTCACTTCCAAGTGTGAAAATCAATGAATCAGCGAAAAGCTGTTCTATTTGTATGGAGGAATTTGAATTGATACGGAAGCGAGTCAATTGCCTTGTAAGCATTTTTTTCATAATGATTGTATTATCCCTTGGCTTAATCAGAGTAATACTTGTCCACTCTGTTGGTATAAATTGCCGCAAGAAGATGAAGATGAAATTTAAGTGATTTTGGATGGTGAAATTGGTGGTAGAGAATTTCGAGAAAATTTCACAGTATCAACAGCATCAACCTTGACTGAAGTTGGTGAGGATGATGATCTTAGAGAAAGGGATCTGGATGCAATGCGTGATGAAGACGGTGATATAACGATGGTTGATGCTTGAAGTTCAAAAGAGTAATATATAGACATGTATATGATTATCTTGGGTATGATTTTGTCTATAATGTGTTCTGATTTTGCGAAAAAGACCAATTTTTTAGTGGGAAATGAAGTGTTATTTAGCTGTCCTCTCTTATGCTGAAAAATTAAGTTCATATGTGGAGTTCATATGTACATACACCCACATTGAACCCTTCTATGGCAATAGAATCTACTGTAAATTTATGTACGGAAATTTTGATTTGGTGATCTATGAAACTTGCCATGAAGCTACTTTAAGAGGAGAGTGTTTGGAAAGTATAGACCTTTTATACGTAGAACACGGGAAAGAAATGATAAGTACAATTGCTAAGGATTTCAGACTTTGGAAACAAATACTGAATGCAGCATAGAATTGGTCATTCTTGTTGGAAGTACCTTTTAAGACCTGACCTATTTCTACATATTGCTTCTTTTATGCAGTACCTTGTCGAAGAACGTGGTAACTCTCATGGAAAGCTTTGAAGAATGGTATTCTGCTGAACCAGATGCAGAGGCAAAACGACCCAGGTTAACTATTAGAGTTTGCTTGGTGGCAGGTGCATCAGTGTCCGTACTAGTAAATATGGGGAGTTGGTTGTTGCTATTTCCCTTGTGAGCGGTAGGGGTGTCGAGATTTAATTTTCACTACGTAATGTTTGTAGCGATAAACTTTGAAGGATTTCATAATATTTGTCCATACTAGTCACTTAGAGAAAGAAACCTCTTCTATGTTTATCATGTTAAGCAATGCAGTGTCGTGAAGTATTTCTTCAAACACCCACTTTTGATTTCTTCAAGATGAGAATCTTAAAATATGGAAGGTTCAACAGAAAAGTTTCCCAAGAGCTCTCCAAAACTCAAATTAGAAGCTAAGTCTAAAAATTATTGTTTAAAACTATGAAATTCGATACCAAGCTAAATATATTAACATGTATTTATAATTTTCAAAACATTGTGGTGCAAAGGACCACTCAGAACAGTTACTCGGGATCGCCGATCCACTCGGTGATCCTCTCTTTGGTATATTTATCGCCATCTTGCGTTAGCCTACAACATCTTTGCTTTTTGGATCATTGGGCGACATAAAACTACTTGGCGAAACTGCTCGGTGATACGCCGGCTGCTCCTCTTCACCACCAATTTGACCCTTCCTTCAGGGCTCAACTCATTGGAACAAAAGGCGAGGTTGAGACCTTTTGGCGACATGCCGAACGGGTTTAGCGATTCTCGTTCCTTCACTTCTTCATTCTTTCAACTGCCTTTGTTCCTTTTTGCTGGATTTTGCCCATGCCTTTGTCTCCAAGTCTAAATACCTGAAACTCAAGTTATTCTATCAGTTTTCGAGAAGAAATGCATTTGAGTACACTAAACCTTTCAAAATATAATCCTAAATAATTCCAAGGTCATGGATGAACTTTCTAAGCTCATGAGATTAATTTTGCATTTAGAAATTATGTTTGTTCCTTGGGATTTTCTAAATTTAGGGTCATGGAGACCTTGAATTCATCTTTAAATGGTTCCATTGATTCTGAAACATCGAGTTTAGTCATGTTGAATATCTGGTTTGTGTCCACGGAGTTCCGAACAAATCTTGAGGATATTATCAATGAATGAGAGTTGGCTGGTTTGCAGTTACTGGTGTGTTTTGTTTTGGCAAAAGAGCATCTCACTTTCACGAGCATTTCTTTAGTATGGATCTAGTCACGTTTGATAAGAGTCAAGTTCCCCTGAACCTTGCATTCACGAAGATCCACTCACTTTTGCATTTTTTACGTTAACGAAACATGGCTCGCAAAAGTGAGAGGCCCAATTTTTGTAGGAACTCGTGATGATTGTGTTAGTGACCGTAGGTTCGCTAAAGTGATAATTGAAAGGGTTTCGGCCTGAAATTTCAGTGTTTTGCACCTATTTCCCCCTAGTTTTAGTTTGGAAAACCCATGGTGGGTACTTTTAAAGAGACCTTTCATTTTGAATCATTTGGGTAAGTCTTTGTTACCCTATAACATCAATTCCCTATTATCATACATGGTTTTTTAAATTAGGATTTTGATTGACAAAGTGAAATGTTTTTCAAAAACTTGAGTTCTAAGTTAAAATACTGATTCTAAACTTATTTTAACCTCTTTTCCAAAATAGTTTTCACCAATGACTTCCATATGGCTTGGGTATCATTTTCAAGAAAAGATTTTTGGATTTTAACTTCTTTTTAGAATGTATTTTTGGATTGATTTGACCCATTTTTAAAACTGTATCATATGAATGTTGTTATTTATTGAATCTTATTCTGATTAGCTCTTTGATCAGGTTGTGTGGATTTGGACATTGTTTTGAAATGAAAATCACAAGTCTCGGATTAAATTTGATTGAATTACGGTAAGTCAACTTCTAAATCTTGTAAATGATATGTAATCTTGTATTTCCCTTCATAATATGTGTTCAGGAGTAATGGGAATAAAGTGATGAATTCAATTACTCCACTTTCTTGATCTTAATAAACGAAAAGGGGATTCGATAAAAGGGCAATGTGTTGATAGTTGTGTTTTGGTGAATTGCCTCGATGTTGATCCTAAATTGTTTATTGATGAAATGCTTTGATGGCATTATTGTAGACTGGAGTTGCTTGAGTCTATTGTCTCTTCCTCATGGTATGAAATTGCTTATTTGCATTGATTCTTGTACGTTGTGATGAGACATGTGGTAATAAAACCAATGAGAAATGGTTCCGGCTGGTGATATTGTGCCGATGGGAAATGGTTGCAGTAAGTGACATTATACAAAAATAATGATAAATGGTTTTGGCTAGTGATATTAATCTAATGTAAATGAGAGAGTTCAAGATTCAAAAAATATTAAAGCAAAAATATATTTTAAAAATTAATATGCCATTATAAAGTCGTAATATATGTTAGGTGGACGAAGATTATATGGGAAAACGCTCCTACGAGAATTTATAGACAAACATGTAAGGTGTGTTTGGTATTAAGGAAAATGTTTTTCAATTTTCTCATCTTTGGTTGACTTAAATATTTTGAAAATGCATTCCAAATCAACTATTTTTTCTCAAATTTAAGGAAAATGACTTCCCTTTAAACAAGTAAGGAAGACAATTTTCAAAATCATTTTGAACCTCACACCTCTACTTTTTGTCCTAACTTAAGTCTCGAGTACGGTTTCCAAAACTAATACTAGTTCCGACTTCTGATTATTAATTCAAGATATGATTCTCAATCTTAATTCGAGACCTAACTACTATGTTTTGGATTAAGTCAGGTCACGTCTCGAGTTACAATTAGTATTTGAATTTTGGATTGAGTGTCAAGATTGAGTCTGGAGGTCAAGTGTCATGAGCTGGTCGAGTCTCAAATTAGTATTTGGTAAAGGGTTGGGTCTCAAGGTCGAGGTCAAGGTATGGTCTTAGGAAGATTTTCGAGTTAGGTATTGGGTCTTTAGTTGAGCTAAGGTTTCAGATTAGGGTTGGATCTTGGGCCTCCATCAGGGTTGGATATTGATTCGGGTCAAATCTGAGGTTGGGTCTCGGGTCTAGATCATGTAAAGTATGGAAGTGGGTTGGGTCGAGGTCGATTCTCGAGTTCAGTATCAATGTCTCAGGTAGGGTCTCATGTTTTAGGATCAGGGTTGAGTCTCAGGTTTTAGGATAAGAGTTGGGTCTCAAGTCAATTTTAATCTTGGGTTGGGGTCGACGCCGACGTCTGGTGTATAGTTTAGAGTCAGGGTCTAGGTGATGTTTAGTATATAGAGTCTCAGGTCGGGTTTTATGGTTGGGGTCAAGTCTAGTTCAGGTCTCAGGTTGGGTGTCATGGTTGGGGTCAAGTCTAGTTCAGGTCCCAGGTCAGAAGCAGGGGTCAAATCTTAGGTTAGTTGTTGGGCTTAGATCAAGCGTCAGGGTCGGTTTCCTTTTCAAAAGTTAGGTCTTGAGTTGTATGTTGGGGTAGGGATACATAAGGACTTTTTAATGGTTTCTAAGTTTGATACAGGGAATATCAAATGGTGTATCTATGGGATAACACATTTAGAAATCACCTATGTAAGTGTGAAGTGTAAGCCGCTTCAAGGAGAATCCGGTAAGGCCAGTTCTTTAAGCACTTACTATCCGAGATGTGTTCATGGCTGAAACGAACAAAACAATGAGAACTAAGAACAGTTCATGGGTTGATTGTGTGACATATGTTGTCTAGGTATACATCAAAGCTCGACGGTTCAAAGATATCAAATCTACCGATTGACCGAGTATATCCGATATATGTTCACTACGGAAAGTTTAAAGGGAAACCTACTTATCCAGATACGATTAACCTTTACCTACAAGACACACAAGTTTTTTCATGCATATGTTTTAACAATAGCCTTCCCCATTCATGTGGGGGATTGTTGAGTTTAGCAAGTGTGAATGGGAAAAGAAAAGAGAGAATATGGAAAGTGAGGGAACTATTTTGGAGGGAAATGAAAAGTCATTTGCAAAGTGCAAATGAAAAGTCATTTCTCCCATATCGGCAAAAGAAAGGGAAATTGTTGTCCTTATATAAGGAAACACTTCCATTACTTATTAAAGCGCTAAGAAGAAGATGCCCCCTCGCGCCGTCGTCATCGTCGCTCGCTCGACTTCGGCTTCGAATTTGGCTTTGGCTTTGGATTTGGATTTGGATTTGGCAAATGATGTGATTGATTGATAAATTTTTTGGACAAAATTTATTTAATCAGTTTTTGTTAAATTAAATAAATCCTGTTAATATTATCTCTTATAAATTTGCGGGTAACGGTAACATTCCGAAAAGTTGTTACTCTTTCCGAAAAGTTGTTACTTTCCGAAAAGCCGTTATTTTCCTAACAGACACATTTTTTCCGAAAAATTGTTATTTTTTTCAAAAGACACAACTTTCTGGATAAAACGGGTCAAAACAGATTTCTCTGAACAGACACGTTTCTTGCTGAAAAATGGCTATAAAAGGAAGTCAATTTTCGTTTTTTAAAACACTGAATTTTTTCCTGCTCTGCATAAATTTTTTCTCTCAAACAAATCAAAGTGTCGATCGACTGAGTCTGTGTCACTTGTTACTGTTCTGAAGTTCGCTGAAGTTAAAGAAATTTGAGGCACCGCTATTTCTTTAACAGGATTAATCCATTTTATCTTGGGAGAAATTAATCCATAACCTCGGGTACAGTGAGGGGATTAAATTTCTTAAGGACACACAGTAGTTTCTGTGGACCCGGATTACTTCTTGTATTCTATTTACTTTTTGTTTCATCTTATTCTGTTTCTGTCTTTTTTTGGCTAACCTTATAATACAGGTTGAATAACACATATAAATCTCACAAAACTCTTCTGCATGGACTTTCATTTCTGATAAACAAAAGGGTTTAATTCACACATTCATGAGATAATAATAGATGTTATTTTGTATGAACATAATAATTTTAAGGTTTAAGGTTGTATGAACATAATAATTTTAACGTTTAAGGTTTTGGAGGACAAACACTATAGAATATCTTGTTAAAAGTTGCTGGAACAATCATAGAATCTGAATTCTCCAAGATTATGAAAGTGATGTCAAAATTAGATTCAAAAGCCTCGAGTTGGTTTATTACAACCCCCATTCATTAGTCAATGATTTTTTTCTCTTTTCTCAAAATGTGATATCTTATTAAACCATTTGTGCGAGTCATTCAATATTGTACTTCTGATGTAAGAAATAAATATATTTGGACAATAATTGAATCAATTAGAATCTAAATGATGTCCAAACTGCAAAAGAACAAAGACAAAACTATGAACCATTTACAGAGAATTTCTCTAATAATCATGTTGAAGCTATAAGAAAATAAGGATAAAGTGACTAATGTATTTCCATTAAATTTGATCAAATCTGCTATCAAATTGAAGATATTTATCTTATACTACTCTCGATTGATCTTAAAGAGAAATTATGTTCTTGTAAGATATAAGACCTAATAGAAATACCATATAATCATGCTATTACAGCCATATGGATTAAGAAGGATAAACCTAACTATATGTCCATGAATGCGATACAATTAATCACTACATGAAGAGTTATAATGCATCAATCATTCCAATTGTCAGCTTTGAGCAATAGCCTAAGATATGAATTGAACCACTATAATTCCACCAATATACAAGGCACAACTAGGTAGATAAAAATAAACAAAGGAAGAGAGGGATTGATGAGAAAACAAAGAATAATATTTTTAAAAACTTAGATTAATAATAAAATCAAGAAAAGACAGAATAAAAAGTGTGGAACAAGTGAAATTTGGTCACAATAGTAGATGTTGTATTCTTATCAGAAGCAAACACTCTGAACTTCAACAACAACAAGTCCATCAACAAGTCGGAATGAAAGACCTTTCTACACCTAATAAATCAAGAAAAATGAGTAGTCAAATAAATTGGTCTCTTCAATTATTGTTGTCTACTTAATAATGCAAACAAACTAGTCAAATCAGTAAAAGATAATGATACTGGATTTTTTTCTTTTCTGGTTATAGGTTCCAAGGACCATTATTGAGAATGCAACATCAATGTAGTCCAACTCCACATTCATAAAACAATAAACTGTAATTACCTTTCTTGTTGTCTACATATGTTGCTTATATCCAACCTCACCATGTGGCTTATTTTCTTCTGTATATTGTAGGTCAATCAACTTAACCAATCAAGGTACCACAAGAAGAAATTGGTGTGCATTCCATAGAAAGTATACTGTAACTCTTCATTGAGATAATGTGACCGTAATACAAACAAATATCAAGATTACAAAAAGTACTTTTTCAAAGTAGCAAGAGAGATTAAAGTGACCCACGATGGAAGAAGCAAAATATTTCTTAAAATAAAGAATTTATAAGAAAAACTGATGACAACACTTACACAAGTTTAAATTTAATTGTTTCTTTATGATGTTGAAGTTGTTTACGTTCATGTTCATGGATAATTGTGTTTTTCCTTTTAAAACAATATGCAATTTAGATTTAGTTGTATATACATGAACCATTAAAAGGACATGCAAGATCCATTTTTGTCTTGATAAGAAAAGACAAAGTTAAATCTAACATTATAGGAAATAAGAATTTTAAGTGTTACACCCCAAAAGTTTCTAAGTCCATATTAGATCTTGAAATTTTCACAAAACTGTAAATCTGCAAAATTATTGATTTATGGACAATAGAAGTTTTCACAGGCCGTAGATCTTTTTGTAAAACTAGAACTCAGGAATACTATGACTTCTACGGATCATAGATCATTCCCATGAACCGTAGAAGCTCACGTAGAACAAACCTTGAGAAATCCAAAATTTTCACCTACTTTGTGTTGACACTATATGGCCCTTAGATTGTTCTATAGTCCATAGAAGACTTCCATATCTGACCTTCGACCATTTTTAAGTTACGGTCATTTTGATATATTCCCAGTCCTTGAATTTTCAGCATATTCTAAGTGGGATTAAGGGTAATTTATCAGCCTAAAACTTTTTTCATGCACAAGACCCAAAGTTTGATTTCTTCTTTCTAAAGGTTCCTCTCAAGAAAGAATTAGGATTTTTCATCTTCAAGTCTCCATTCCAAGATTCAGTCTAGTGAATTTAACAACATATATGTGGAGCTTGATCAATGTATTTTGATAAAAACAATTATGTCATAAATATTAGAGTTAAGGTTAAAAAATATATTTAAAATTTATTATATTTTATTTATCGATTTGTGAAATATATCTTCGACTAGATTAAAATTTAAAGAAACTATTCTATTTCATTAAATGTCTTGCAAAACATATCTTTGACTAGATTACCGGTGTGTTTAGTATGAAGGAACATGTTTTTCATGGAAAATAATTTCCTAGAAAATATTTTATCGGAAAATAAGTTTGTTTTTAACTTATTTTTTCATGGTTGGTAGTCTAGTGGAAATATTTTTTAGAAAACATTTTCTAGTGTGTGATTGGTGAATGAAAAATATTTTTTATAAATATCTTTATTTTAGGATAGATAGTAGAAAGTACATTTTTCAGAAAAATAGTTTTTGACCTTAAAATCAAGCCCCATAATCAATTCAACACTTGCCCCGACACTCGATCCGCCTAACCCCTACTCCCGACATGAGACCTGATATTTAAACTGGAACTCAAACCTTACCATGACCTGAATACGAGTACGATCCCAAGACTCAATCCAAGACCTAACCCATCCAGAGACCTTACATTAAAATTATTATATAATCTAAACACCCTAACTTGATTTTGAATCGAGACCTAATCCCGACCCTAAGCCCAACCCAAGACCCAACCTGACTATCTACCCCAACATCCAACTTAAGATCCAACTTTTGAAATGAATCTGACCATGACACTGTATTCGACCCAACATTAGATCCTAAACTGTGACCCAATACTTGACTCGACCCCGAACTTGAAACATGTCTTGTGACCTCAGAACAAAGCACAACCTCGACCTCGACCAGAAAAGCAAACCCTAGACCCAAACCCAACCTTGATCCAAGTCCCAAACCTAACCCCGACCCCGACCTCCACCTTGACCCTAACCCAAGACCCAACCTCGTTATCCTGGTTACTAAACATTGTCTCATCATGAGAATGGACCATATTTTTTATTTATTTTTTTGACAATGTTGAACCGTCATCAATGACTTTGTTTTATCTCCTTGAACCTAGATCATGGGATCTCCAGTCTTCTAGGTAGAGTTAACGCCACGATGACTTGTTCTCGGCCATAGTCCCATTCCCGTCGATGATTTCTCAACTCCCTCTATAGTTAGGCCTTTTGTAAGTGGATCCGACACATTATCTTTTGACTTTACATAGTCAATTATGATAATTCCACTAGAGAGTAGTTGTCTCACAGAGTTATGTCTTTGTCTTATGTGACGAGACTGCCGTTATACATAATGCTTCCAGCCCTTCCTATTGCAGCTTGACTATCACAGTGTATGCATATAGGGGCCATTGGTTTGGGCCAAAATGGAATATCTTCTAAGAAATTCCGGAGCCATTCAGCTTCTTCACCTGCTTGTCTAAAGCAATGAATTCAGACTCCATTGTAGAGCGAGCTATACATGTTTGTTTGGATGATTTCCAAGATATTGCTCCTCCACCAATAGTAAAAACGTATCCACTTTGTATTTTGTTTCAGTTGACCCAGTAATCCAATTTTCATCACTATATCCTTAAAGAACGGCTGGATATTTGTTGTAATGTAAAGCATAGTTTTGAGTGTCAACTAAGTATCCCAAAACTCTCTTCATTGCCAACCAATGATTTTGATTAGGATTACTTGTGTATCGACTCAGTTTACTAAGCTATGTCTGGTCGTGTACAATTCATGACATACATTAAGCTTTCCAATACGCTAGCATAGTCCAATTGAGACTGACTTTCACCTTTATTCTTTGCAAGATGAAAGTTCACATCAATTGGAGTCTGCCCTTTTGAAATTCAAAAATTTGAATTTTTCAAGTATCTTTTGAATATAATGAGTTTGAGACAATGCTAGACCGTTAGGAGTTTTAAGAATTTTAATTCCTAATATCACATCAGCAACTCCTAAATCTTTCATATCAAAATTACTAGCGAGCATACGCTGTGTAGTTTTTATATTAGCAATGTCTTTGCTCATTATAAGCATGTCATCTACATATAGGCATACAATGACTTCCTGATTTGGAGTATCTTTAATGTAAACACATTTATCATATTCATTTATCTTAAATCCATTTGACAACATGGTTTAATCAAACTTTGCATGCCATTGTTTTGGTACTTGTTTTAGTCCATAAAGTGACTTAATAAGTTTGCACACTTTCTTTTCTTTACCAGAAACTACAAAACCCTCAGGCTGTTCTATGTAAATTTCTTCTTCCAGCTCTCCATTTAAGAAGGCTGTTTTCACATCCATTTGATGAATTTCAAGACCGTATACTGCAGCTAGTGCAATTAACATCCGAATTGATGTAATCCTAGTCACTGGCGAGTATGTGTCAAAATAATCAAGACCTTCTTTTTGTCTAAAACCTTTGACAACAAGTCTTGCTTTATATTTGTCAATAGTTCCATCATCTTTCATCTTCCTTTTAAAGATCCATTTTGAACCCAAGGGTTTGTTCCCTGGAGGAAGATCAACCAACTCCCAAGTATGATTGCTTAAGATTGATTCAATTTCACTATTAACAGCCTCTTTCCAAGAGGTTGAGTCGCTAGACAACATTGCTTCCTTGAATGTTTGAGGCTCACTTTCAAGAAGAAATGTTACAAAATCAGATCCAAATGAAGTAGATGTCCTTTGACGTTTACTGCGTCTTGGACTTTCTTCATTGGGTTCATTATCTTTTGGTTCTTCTCTGGGTTGTTTAGACCCCCCACTAGATGACTCAAGTCTATTTTTATACGGATAGATATGTTCAAAAAATTCAGCACTATCTGATTCCATTACTGTATTATCATGAATATTCGGATGTTCGGACTTATGAACCAAAAATCGACATGCCTTACTGTTTGTGGCATATCCAATGAATACACAATCCACAGTTTTAGGCCCTATTTTTACCCTCTTAGGTATAGGAACTTGGACTTTGGCTAGACAACCCCACACTTTGAAATATTTCAAGTTGGGTTTCTACCTTTCCATTTCTTATATGGAATTACATTTGTCTTTGAGTGAGGCACTCTATTAAGTATTTGATTTTCTGTAAGGATAGCTTCCCCTCACAAGTTCTGTGGTAAACCTGAACTTATAAGTAATGCATTCATCATTTCTTTTAAAGTTCGGTTTTTCCTTTATGTAATTCCATTAGACTGAGGAGTGTAGGGAGCAGTAGTTTGATGGATTATTCCATTTTCTAAACATATTTCTGCTAATGGAGATTCATATTCTCCACCTCTATCACTTCTGATCATTTTGATCTTTTTATCTAACTGATTTTCAACTTCAGTTTTATATTGCCTAAATGCATCTATTGCTTCATCCTTACCATTTAGCAAATAGACATAACAATATCTAGTGCAATCGTCAATAAAAGTTATGAAATACTTTTTTCCACCACGTGATGGTGTTGACTTCATGTCACAAATATCAGTGTGAATCAATTCTAAAGGATTTGAATTCCTTTCAACACATTTATAAGGATGCTTAGCATACTTAGATTCAACGCAAATTTGACATTTTGATTTATTGCACTCAAATTTTGGCAAAATATTTAAGTTAATCAGTTTTCGCAAGGTTTTGTTATTAACGTGTCCCAAACGTTCATGCCATAAACATTTAGACTCAAGCAAGTAAGAAGAAGCAAAATCTTTATTCATATCAACTACAATTACATTGAGTTTGAAAAGGCCATTACTAAGGTAGCCTTTTCCTACATACATATCATTCTTACTACTACTTTATCAGAAACAAATACACATTTGAATCCATTCTTGGTCAGAACTGGAATTGAAACTAAATTCTTTCTCAATTCTGGAACATATGAGACCCTATTCAAAGTCACCACCTTGCCTGATGTCATCTTTAATAGGACTTTGCCAGTTCCTTCCACCTTTGCAACAGCAGAGTTTGCCATAAACAAATTCTCATCTGTAGATGCTGGAGTATATGATGAAAATAATTCTTTGTTGGCACAAACATGGCATGAGGTACCAGAATCTATCTACCATTCTCTTGGATTTCCAACCAAGTTACATTCTGAAAGCATTGCACAGAGATCGTCCATTTCTCCTTTGGATTCAGCCAAGTTTGCTTGATCCTTCTTTTTCTTGTCCTTCTTAGGACCCCGGCATTCAGTAGCCCTATGACCATGTTTACCACAGTTGAAGCAGTTTCCATTGAATTTCTTCTTAGGAGGATAGCTTTTTTGGACCAGATGCTTTCTTTCTTTTCTTTATTTTTGTGGGATCTTCTTCAACAAAATTTACTCCAGCTATTGCTGAATTACCACGTGACCTCTTTTATGCAGCCTTATTATCCTCTTCGATTCTCAACCTTACTATGAGATCTTCAACAGTCATCTCCTTGCGTTTATGTTTCAAGTAGTTTTTGAAGTCCTTCCACAATGGAGGTAACTTTTCAATAATTGCAGCCACTTGAAAGTCATCATTCACAATCAATCCTATATTAAAGATTATGTGAGTATTAAGAAAAAACTTAATATTTTTAACATAGGCATTAAATAAATTTATACCTTCAGCAAGGAGATCATGGATTATGACCTGCAGTTCTTGAACTTGGGTGACGACGGTCTTACTGTCTATCATCTTATAGTCCAGAAATTTTGTCACAATGAACTTCTTCATTCCGGCATCCTCTGTTTTGTACTTCTTTTCTAAAGCATCCCAGAGTTCTTTTGAGGTTTTAACATTGCTGTACACATTGTACAGATCATCTTGCATGCCACTCAGAATATAATTTTTACACAAAAAATCTGAGTGTGTCCATGCTTTTGTTACCAAGAATCGTTCATCAGGCGGTGTTTCATCTGACATAACAGGAACATTCTCATTAATGAACTTCTGCAGACTCAACATAGTGAGATAGAAGAACATCTTCTGTTGTTGCAGCATTTACTGTTGCAGCACTTACTGTTCCAGCATTTGCTTGACTTGAATTAGTCATTTTTCTTTTTTTTCTGTCACAAATGGCAGATAATTTAAGTATTTGAAATACTAACAGTAAAGAACAAATCTTTACACAGACTGTTTCTGATTTAACGATAAAGTTTTTATGTTCTTTTAATCGTTAATCGAATGAACTTTAAAAATTCAAGCAGAGTAGAAAACCATAAAGGTTTTAATCTCCAGAAACCTCAAATACAGAAACTTATTAAATTTCTTAAGATTGTTATTCAACCTGTATTATAAGGTTAGCCAAAAAAAGACAGAAACAGAATAAGATGAAACAGAAAGTAAATAGAATACACGAAGTAATCCGAGTCCACAGAAACTACTGTGTGTCCTTAAGAAATTTAATCCCCTCACTGTACCCGAGGTTATGGATTAATTTCTCCCAAGATAAAATGGATTAATCCTGTTAAAGAAATAGCGGTACCTCAAATTTCTTTAACTTCAGCGAACTTCAGAACAGTAACAAGTGACACAGACTCAGTCAATCGACACTTTGATTTGTTTGAGAGAAAAAATTTATGCAGAGCAGGAAAAAATTCAGTGTTTTAAAAAACGAAAATTGACTTCCTTTTATAGCCATTTTTCAGCAAGAAACGTGTCTGTTCAGAGAAATTTGTTCAGACCCGTTTTATCCAGAAAGTTGTGTCTTTTGGAAAAAATAACAACTTTTCGGAAAAATGTGTCTGTTAGGAAAATAACGGCTTTTCGAAAAGTAACAACTTTTTGGAATATTACCGTTACCCGCAAATTTATAAGAGATAATATTAACAGAATTTATTTGATTTAACAAAAACTGATTAAATAAATTTATCAATCAATCACATCATTTGCCAAATCCAAATCCGAGCGAGCGACGACGACGACGGCGCGAGGGGGCATCTTCTTCTTAGCTCTTTAAGAAGTAATGGAAGTGTTTCCTTATATAAGGACAACAATTTCCCTTTCTTTTGCCGATATGGGAGAAATGACTTTTCATTTGCACTTTGCAAATGACTTTTCATTTTTCCTCCAAAATAGTTCCCTCACTTTCCATATTCTCTCTTTTCTTTTCCCATTCACACTTGCTAAAATCAACAATATGTCCTCATCAACAAGAGTAATAAACCAACTACATGTATCTTTTATCTCACCTTCCACTAATGCGAATGCAGCAGGATATAAGGTATTGTTTCCTTCAATTCCTATTTTTATCAATAGTTGATTCTCTTTTTGGCGCCCTTTCGAATGACATCCCTCAACCCCTATTATAGGTTGACATCTGGATAAATTTATGTTTAGAAGAAGCTAAACATATATAGTTTTCCAAAAAGAAATATTCTGCCATTCACCATTGTTTTTGGATTTTCATCCAACTTCATAAAGCATCTACTGCTTGGATTACTGTTCATTAGCTCAGTATAACACGAGTTGGAAATTATTTCTCTCCCCAACTTGAATTAATTCTAAATTCTTCCACGTACTTCTAAGTTATAAATTTAGAGTCAATAGTCTTGTGATTTCATTGATCGCCACAAGAATGGCCGGGGCATATTGCCATGATCTTGAAACGTTGATCTTGATCAGACTTTGATGTAAATATGAATAATTTGCAACTTTACAACAATTTCCCAAGAATTTGTAGTTTGGTTCTTCTTAAACTTAATGTTTTTTTCAGAACACAACAAGTGCCTCAAATACCCACTTAAATTCTTTGGTATTACTCAAAATCATATCAATTGCAAATTACTTAAACTTTGGATCCTCCAAATCTCTAGTTGATTAATAACAATGGATACTTAAAGATTTTTGCCATCAAAATCTCCATGTAAACTCATTAATTTCTCATCTGATGTAGCACAATACACAATCATTATCTTGAGTGTCATTGGGTAATATGACCAACTTATTAAAGGTGACTATCCATTGATATTTCTTTAACTTGATTTTTTCTATTTTTTTAATTAAGCCAACCCATTCTAATGTAGAGACAATGATTTTATCAAAATCATATTATTTTCTTCCCACGAATAATAGAGTCATTAAATGACTCACGTTCTTCACATGTGGCATCACAATCATCACGTTTCTCTGTTACATCCACATCTACCAAACCTTCTCCTCCTTGTAATGTGTTGCCCTTGGAATCTACTCCTATCACAGTTCCATTGGTCCTTTCTGGTGTGGTCACATGCCTTTTGGTCTAAATAATGAAATCTTCAGCTCCCTTGAAATAGTCATAATAATCTATATGTCTATAACATAGTTCATCACTGGCTCAAACACCCACCAACCATTATAGTGTAGTTTAATATAACGGGTACATATTAGAATTCTTCATCTTCACATGTCGTCAAAAGAAAAAGTAGAATCTATTAGTAGTTATTATAATTAAGGTTCTCTATAAATAAATATCTCGAATAGCAAATGTAAATGACACAAATCCAATACAAAAAAAAAGTAACAAATCATGAAAATCTACATTAATTTTTAATTTGAATTATGTAAACTTAGTTCTTGAAGAGTTGACTTGTATGTATGATAGTTTATGCTTACTATGCATTTATTTATATGCAATTCTGAATTTTCACTTTCATCTATTGTTTTGAAAATAAAATAAAAATAGGTCCTTATGTCATTATATAATAATTAGAACCAACACAAAATGTCATTTGCCAAATAAAATTAGAAAATGCACTACAAATATTTGATTATTATAATTGGTAGATTTTCTAAGAAATGACATTTTATTTTTTATGTCAAATATTATATGTTGGATTAGGCATTCTGTAACTCAAAGTTTTACTCAGATTCTTATAAAATCAAATATTTTTCCGTTTTCATCAATTATTATCATAGAAATAAGTTAAAATTAAATTAATCGAGTATTTATACATCGTTGTGAACATATGCAACTCTTGCAATAGAATTTCATTGGCAAACATAATGATATTGTTTATGTTCAATAGGTGCACTAAGTTGTTTTATATGTTGTAGAGAACTGACTAAATTGTATCCTCATATAAGAGGAGACACAACTAAAGAGAAAACTTATTCATCAACCAACAAACACAAAAAAATCATGTATTAGAGGATTAATTCACATCTAAATTGACGAAGGGAGAGGGTTGGGATATGGTTGTGTACTTTTGTATGAGAAATATTATTACGAAAGAATTTATAAACTTGGTCTATGTTTAGGTTTTATTCTTTGTATAAAAATGTTTCTTATTGTAAAACTGGATTTGCCCTTGATAGCAGTAACATATCTTTCAATTGATATTCATTATTAGTAGAAGAAGTGAAATCACTAAGTTTGATTTTTTAAATGATAAATATGAATAATGAGGTACCTTAAGGATTAAAATAAAAATAAGACAATCGCACAGGGACAACAAAATAATTATTTTCTCTACTAAATATTATAAGTTCACATTCATATATATTAACATTACATCATTACAAGGGAGCAGAGAAGCTTTTGATAAGGAGGAGAATGTTTTTTACCTGGCAATGATCGATGTATTTAATTGTGGCAAGAAAAGACAAATAGAATAATGTGACAATGACATGTTGTTGCAGACATTTATATAGATCAGTACAATATCTGAAAAGTTTTTGGAATAACTGATAATTAAAGCAATGGAGTTGGAAAAAAAGGACTGTTATAGTGATCGAGAACTGTTCAGTGATCAAGGACTATTGAGCAGCAATTATATCTTTTTGGAGAATTAAATTAGGGCTGAGAATTTCAGCAAATTAAACTTTTAATAAATTAATATTTAATTAATATTTTAGGGGCAAAATAGTAACTCAACTTTGGAGTTAAGTTCTTCCCACTGTATATGATATGATGATAACCCTGAGTGGGGTAAGCATGACACGAAATTTTAAAAATTGGTATGGTAAATTTTGTATTCGGCCTCTAAAAATATATATCATTATCATACTAAATTAACTTGGTATAATTTGGTATTTTTATTTTATTATATTACAATATGGTTATTCGATAACCATAACTTGTTTGACTTCGACTTACTTATATTCATATAACAAAGAATTATAACTTGATTTTTTGTAAAAAAAATCCTCTCAATGATAATAAACTAAAAACTATATTGTTAAACAATTTCACAAAAAGAACCTTTCACGCATGACCGAGTAGTTAAAGACGAAATTTAAAAAACATTACCTAAAATTAGCAGTCTTATACAATTTTACACCAAAAATTTTATTCACTAACATCTAAAATATAACTTGAGTTATGTAGTGAAGTTTTGAGTTTTGAATGTAAAGATTATTTTTTTCTATACAATTTGTTTATATATATATATATATATATATATATATATATATATATATATAAGAGAACCCTAGGTTCATCTATGTGGCGCCATCACAAGTAATAATTTTCTTTAAAATTTATTTAATTTCAAAACTAGCCTTCCTCTTTCATGAAAAATGTGACTTTTATGAAAAGTTGCAACTTTAATGATGAGTTGCGTCTGTTATAAAAAGTTGCAACTTTTATGAAAAGTTGTGACTTTTAGGAAGAGTTGGGACCAGTATCAAAAGTTGTGACTTTTATGAAAAGTTGTGACTTTCGTGAAGAGTTGCGACTTTCTGAAAAGTTGTGACTTAATTAATGTTTGTGAACTTTCCGAAGGGTTGTAAATTTTTTCAAATAGTTGTAACCTTTGTCATATTGTAAAATGAACATTTGTTCATAATACACTTTGTTATCTATAAATAGAGGGACTTTCTTTTATTTTAAAACAACAAAAATTGTGATTTTTTTCTTCTCCGTTCGGAAAATTAAATATGAATGCACTTATGCACCTGTTGAGTGACTTACTGACACCACTGTTTTTAATCAATAAGTTGATCAATAAAATCGTTCGATCCAGAGAGGATGTAATTCTTTAAACCTCTGGTATTAAAGGGGAATAGTTTTTTTAAGGGGACATAGTGCATTCAGTTGACTCAATTTTTTTCCCTTTATATTGCATTCTATTTTTACATATTCTGGTATTTTTTTGGAACTCATTAACTTATACTTATGATATTAATTGTTGTTTTTGAGTACATGTTTTACACTTTGTACAAGGTTATTGTCTCCAGATATTGAACATATACACATATAGTACGCATTTTCATTGTGCAGAAAATAATTATTGTACTCAGTTTCAAGAATTTATATTTTGATATTCTATATTAAATTCTATAACTTAAAAGTAATATATATAAGCTTACATATTATCTATATTTACATAGATATGAAATTTTTCCCTTATCAATTGTAGAAATTTATTATGCAAATTCAAAAGTTATAATTGCTTTCATGTTAAAACGTAATTTATGTTTTGAATATGTTAACAATTTTTTTAATTTTCTCCTAAGACATATTCACAATTGTATAACCTATGCAACTTAAATGTTTCTTTTTATTATGAAATGTCTTTGTATATATATTCTTGTTTTCTTCTTTATTTTCCTTTTAATGTTGATTAAAGAACCAATGATTTATTATTTCCTGAACAAATCATTTATTAGAGGTTCTTGAGTTATGTGATAATGACAAATAATCAAATTCATGATTGGAATATTGCTACTATTTTTTTAAGAACCTATTTACACATTTTTTTAATGTATAAATATAAGTAAAAAAATATTTGCAAGTTCAATGCAGTTATTATTTAAAACTGCGCAAAGCGCGAGCAAAATTACCTAATATATATATAAAGGAAAACCTCAACCTGGTGACGTGGCAGTCCCAGAAATCTGCATTGACTTTGTCTTTAAAAAAATACCTTAAATAACCCTTCCCCTATATTCAAACGCATCCCTTGCGATCCAGCGTAACTCTTCCCTGCCACCGTCTCCCTATTACAAATAACCCCTGACACAGCCGTTCCTCCTTCAGTTGCATTCAACACAGCCTGCGTGAACCCCCACAATCCAACAACAATCTGCAATAACTCCAGGAACACTTCTCTTTCCCTGCACTTTTCGCAGTAATTGTTTTCCCGGCTGTTCCTCCTTCAATTTTTCTAACTTCCTCCTTCAATTGCATTCAACACAGCGTTGTGCACCCCCAAATCCAAGAACAATTTGCACACCACCACAATCCAACAACATGTGCAATAACTCCAGGTACGCTTCTCTTGCCCTGCACTCTTTGTAGTAATTGTTTTCCCGGCCGTTCTTCCTTGAATTGTTCTAACTTCATCCTTCAATTGCATTCAACACAGGGTTCTGCACCCCACAATCCAAGAAACATCTGCAATAACTCCAGGTACACTTTTCTTGCCCTGCCCTCTTCGCAGTAATTGTTTTCCCGGTTGATCATTTTTTCACCCTCCCCTACGCCTTACATCTTCACTCGGCCGTTAAAATGGTGATAGCACTACATCGCCATCACTACCAATCATTCTGCACAAACCATTCACCAGGCCCAAATCCTACATATGCTTACAGTTACAACATTATTTTTGCGCAATTGTATACACATACTCTGTTTATTGGGAACACTGTGTTGGGCTATTGCCCATGTTCCAGCCAAAGGCCCATGGCCTAATCCTACTTGAAAAAGGATTGGAATTATTCTCTTTATTTGGTTTCCAATTCTATTAGGAAAAGGATTGGAATTGTAATCCTATTTGTAGTTGGTTTTGGCTTTGTAAGGAAAAGCACAACTCTATAAATAGAGGATGGTCTTGAAAGAATAATTCAATTGCTCATTGGTATTGTCTTTGAAAGACAATAGAACATAAGAGAGGTTTTTTGAGAGAGCTTTCAACAAGAGAAAAGAGAGAAGAAAAAGGGTTCTTTTGCTGCAGTCTTTTTCTCCGACCAGCAATGTTCAGATCGTGTTTCCCGATTAACTAACCGTTGGATCGGGCTGAAATTTGGACTTAGTGTTCCTGACATCTTGGTGGTTGATTTGAACGGTGCAGATCGTATTCGGAGGTCAGAAAGATCCTGTTTTAGGTCCCGAACAGAAGCTGGGTTTGGGTGGTGTTTCTTTCTATTTATCTTTTGTTGGTGTAGCTATTGTTTGTTCTCTTTTGGCACTTGTTGTGTAGCCATTAGAAGAATATTTGTAACCCTCTTATTGGTATAGTGAAGCAATTCGGATCTTGTCGATCCCGTGGTGGTTACCTTCGGTTTGAAGGGTTTTTTCACGTTAAACTTGGTGTTCTTTATTGTTTGATTTTCGTTTTCATCTTTTTCGTTACAACAACTGGTATCAGATCTAAGGTTATCTATATGGAGGGGAATATGAGCAAGATGGTATGTCTAAACGGAAGAAACTACAACATATGGAAAAGCAAGATGAAAGATCTATTGTTCGTGAAGAAGATGCATCTTCCGGTTTTTTCTGCTCATAAACCCGAGAATGTGACTGATGAAAATTGGGAATTTGAGCACCAACAAGTATGTGGATATATAAGACAATGGGTTGAAGATAATGTTCGCAACCATATTGTGAATGAGACACATGCTAGAACATTGTGGGAGAAGTTGGAGACGCTTTACGCTTCAAAAACTGGCAATAACAAGTTGTACTTGTTAAAGCAATTGATGACCTTTAAATACAAGGAGGGCAGTCTTATTCTTGATCATATAAATGATTTTAAGGGTATTCTTGATCAGCTATCAGGAATGGGTGTTAATTTTGATGATAAAATACAAGGACTTTGGCTTCTTAATACTCTACCGGATTCTTGGGAAACTCTTCGTATTTCTTTAACAAATTCTGCCACTGGTGGAAAGGTGACTATTGAATATGCAAAGAGTGGTGTGTTGAATGAAGAGGTTAGAAGAAAATCTCAAGACACATCTTCACATTCAGATATTCTATCTACCAGCGATCGGAAGGGCAGACAATAAGGACAAGAGATCTGAGGAGTTAAATGTGTGGAAAGCAGAAGAAAAAAGGCAACGGTCAAAATTCAGAATCCAAAATATTAAAATTGCCCTCATTGTGGAAAGGAAAGGGACCTATTAAAAGATTTTGGCAAAATGAAAGCAAGGATCTAAACTTAAAGACGGGACGACGAAAAGGAAGAAAAGAATGAAAGAAGAAGAGGAAAACAATTTGAAAAAAATGTGTTGCTGTTTGGTTGTTCCAAGATGACCTTCTCTTTCGGGGCTTTGTGATACAAGACGGTCATCCATTTGTATCTCAAAAGATACAAGTTGGACAGGTAAGATTCTGGAGGCCCCATCCACATTTGTCACCCCAAGGGAAGAAAAAAGGGGGGGACTTCTTTTTTCATCTTATACTTCTGTTAACTCTGAGGTGTTAAAGATGGGTAATGCTGGTGAGATTAAGGTGTTCAGTGTTGGTACTGTTTGTTTGAAAACCAATACTGGTTCAACGTTGGTCCTTCAGAATGTCAAGCATGCTCCAGACATTCCGATAAATTTGATCTTTGTAGGACAACTAGATGATGATGGCTATCATAATGACTTGTGCAATGGCCAATGAAAGCTCACCAAAGGCTCATTGATTTTAGCTCGAGGAAGAAAGCATTCAAATTTATACGTGACACAAGGATCGATTCTTGGTGACTCTATAAATTTGGTGGAGAGCGAGGCTTTATCAAAATTGTGGCACAAGAGGCTTAGTCATATGAGCGAGAGGGGGATCACTTATTTGGCTAAGAAGAATTTGCTTGCTGGTATGAAACAAGCAAAGGTGAAAAGATGTGTTCATTGCTTAGCAGGGAAACAGAAAAGAGTTTCTTTTCACAATCATCCTCCTTCAAGAAAGTCTGAGCTATTGAAGCTAGTACACTCAGATTTGTGTGGTCCTTTTAAAGTGAAGTCAAAAGGTGGTGCACTTTACTTTGCTACTTTCATTGATGATCGTTCTCG
>JABWTJ010001030.1:136399-159648 GCA_016801875.1 Solanum sitiens | reverse complement strand
AAAATAGCCCCGAAGCGCGCATACCCCATATGCATCTGGTTGGCCCTGACGGCCATTCTGACCCATTTTCAAGGTCAAAATATCCTCGAAATGCGCATACCCCCATTTCGACAATTTTTCGTGTGCTATAGCACACCATTTTTTGGGTGATCCGGATCCCGACGTCAAAAGTGCCAAATTTTTTTGTGGACGTTCGTCAAGACGTTGGCTATGCATCCGGTTGGCCCTGACGGCCATTTCGACCCATTTTTAAGGTCAAAATAGCCCCGAAGCTCGCATAACCCCATTTCGATGATTTTTCGTACCATTTTTTGGGTGATCCGGATCCCGACGTCAAAAGTGCCAAAAAATATTGTGGACGTCCGTCAAGACGTAGGCTATGCATCCGGTTGTCCCTGACGGCCATTCCGATCCATTTTCAAGGTCAAAATAGCCCCAAAGCGCGCATACCCCCATTTCGACGATTTTTCGTGTGTTATAGCACATCATTTTTTGGGTGATCCGGATCCTGATGTCAAAAGTGCCAAAGTTTTTTGTGGACGTCCGTCAAGACATTGGTTATGCATCCTGTTGGCCCTGATGGCCATTCCGACCCATTTTGAAGGTCAACATAGCCCCGAAGCGCGCATAACCCCATTTCGACGATTTTTCGTGTGCTATAGCACACCATTTTTTGGGTGATCCAGATCCCGATGTCAAAAGTGCCAACAATTTTTGTGGACGTCCGTCAAGACGTTGGCTATGCATTCGGTTGGCCCTGACGGCCATTCCGACCCCTTTTGAAGGTCAAAATAGCCCGAAGCGCGCATACCCCCATTTCAACGATTTTTTGTGTGCTATAGCACACTATTTTTTGGGTGATTCGGATCCCGACGTCAAAAGTGCCAAAACTTTTTGTGGACGTCCCTCAAGACGTTGGCTATGCATTCGGTTGGCCCTGACGGCCATTCCGACCCATTTTGAAGGTCAAAATAGCCCCGAAGTGCGCATAACCCCATTTCGACGATTTTTCGTGTGCTATAGCACACCATTTTTTGGATGATCCGGATCCCGACATCAAAAGTGCCAAAAATTTTTGTGGACGTCCGTCAAGACGTTGGCTATGCATCCGATTGTCCCTAACGGCCATTCTGACCCATTTTCAATGTCAAAATAGCCCCGAAGCGCTCATACCCCCATTTCAACGAATCTTTGTGTGCAATAGCACACCAATTTTTCGTTGATCCGGATCCCGACGTCAAAATTGCCAAAAGTTTTTGTGGACGTCCGTCAAGACGTTGGCTATGTATCTGGTTGGCCTTGACGGTCATTCCGACCCATTTTGAAGGTCAAAATAGCCCCGAAGCGTGCATACCCCCATTTCGACAATTTTTCGTGTGCTATAGCACATCATTTTTTGGGTGATCCGGATCCCGACGTCAAAAGTGCCAAATATTTTTGTGGACGTCCGTCCAGACGTTGGCTATGCATCCGGTTGGCCCTGACGGCCATTCCGACCCATTTTGAAGGTCAAAATAGCCCCGAAGCACGCATAACCCCATTTCGACGATTTTTCGTGTTTTATAGCACACCATTTTTTGGGTGATTCGGATCCCGACGTCAAAAGTGCCAAAAGTTTTTGTGGACGTCCGTCAAGACGTTGGTTATGCATTTGGTTGGCCCTGACGGCCATTCCGACCCATTTTCAAGGTCAAAATAGCCCCGAAGCGCGCATACCCCCATTTCGACGATTTTTCGTGTGCTATAGCACACCATTTTTTGGGTGATCCGGATCCCGACGTCAAAAGTGCCAAATATTTTTGTGGACGTCCGTCAAGACGTTGGCTATGCATCCGATTGGCCCTGACGGCCATTCCGACCCATTTTGAAGGTCAAAATAGCCCCAAAGCGCGCATAACCCCATTTCGACGATTTTTTGTGTGCTATAGCACACCATTTATTGGGTGATCCGGATCCCGACGTCAAAAGTGCCAAAATTTTTTATGGACGTCCGTCAAGACGTTGGCTATGCATCTGGTTGGCCCTGATGGCCATTCCGACCCATTTTCAAGGTCAAAATAGCCCCGAAGCGCGTATACCCCCATTTCGACGATTTTTCGTGTGCTATAGCACACCATTTTTTGGGTGATCCGGATCCCGACGTCAAAAGTGCCAATTGTTTTTGTGGACGCCTGTCAAGACGTTGGATATGCATACGGCTGGCCCTGACGGCCATTCCGACCCATTTTGAAGGTCCAAATAGCCCCGAAGCGCGCATACCCCCATTTCGATGATTTTTCATGTGCTATAGCATACCATTTTTTTGGGTGATCCAGATCCCGATGTCAAAAGTGCCAAAACTTTTTGTGGACATCCGTCAAGATGTTGGCTATGCATCCGGTTGGCCCTGACGGCCATTCCGACCAATTTTGAAGGTCAAAATAGTCCCGAAGCGCTCATACCCCTATTTCAACGATTTTTCGTGTGCTATAGCACGCCATTTTTTGGGTGATCCAGATTCGACGTCAAAAGTGCCAAAAATTTTTGTGGACGTCCGTCAAGACGTTGGCTATGCATCTGGTTGGCCCAGACGGCCATTCCGACCAATTTTGGAGGTCAAAATAGCCCCGAAGCACGCATACCCCCATTTCGATGATTTTTCGTGTGCTATAGCACACCATTTTTTAGGTGATCCGGATCCCGACGTCAAAAGTGCCAAATTTTTTTGTGGACATTCATCAAGATGTTGGCTATGCATCCGGTTGGCCCTGACGGCCATTTCGACCCATTTTCAAGGTCAAAATAGCCCCGAAGCGCGCATACCCCCCATTTCGATGATTTTTCGTGTGCTATAGCACACCATTTTTTGGGTGATCTGGATCCTGACGTCAAAAGTGCCAAAACAATTTGTGGAAATCCGTCAAGATGTGCATCTGGTTGACTCTGACGGCCATTCCGACCCATTTTCAAGGTCAAAATAGCCCCATAGCGCGCATACCCCCATTTCGACGATTTTTCGTGTGCTATAGCACACCATTTTTTGGTGATCCGAATCCCGACGTCAAAAGTGCCAACAAATTTTGTGGACGTCCGTCTATGCGTCCGATTTGCCCTGACGTCCATTCCGACCCATTTTGAAAGTCAAAATAGCCCCGAAGTGAACATACCCCCATTTCGATGATTTTTCATGTGCTATAGCATACCATTTTTTGGGTGATCCGGATCCCAACGTCAAAAGTGCCAAAACTTTTGTGGACGTCCGTCAAGACGTTGGATATGCATCCGGTTGGCCCTGACAGCCATTCCGACCCATTTTGAAGGTCAAAATAGCCCCGAAGCGCGCATACCCCCATTTCGACGATTTTTCGTGTGCTATAGCACACCATTTTTTGGGTGATCCTGATCCCGACATCAAAAGTGCCAAAATATTTTGTGGACGTCCGTCAAGACGTTGTCTATGCATCCGGTGGCCCTGACGGCCATTCCGACCCATTTTGAAGGTCAAAATAGCCCCTAAGCGCGCATACCCCCATTTTGATGATTTTTCGTGTGCTATAGCACACCATTTTTTGGGTGATCCTGATCCCGACGTCAAAAGTGCCAAACAATTTTGTGGACGTCCGTCAAGACGTTGTCTATGCATCCGGTTGGCCCTGACGGCCATTCCGACCCATTTTCAAGGTCAAAATAGCCTCGAAGCGCGCATGCCCCCATTTCGATGATTTTTCGTGTGCTATAACACAACATTTTTTGGGTGATCCGGATCCCGACGTCAAAAGTGCCAAAAATTTTTGTGGACGTCCGTCAAGACGTTGGCTATGCATCCGGTTGGCCCTGACGGCCATTCCGACCCATTTTGAAGGTCAAAATAGCCCCGAAGCGCGCATACCCCCAGTTCGACGATTTTTCGTGTCCTATAGCACACCATTTTGTGGGTGATCCTGATCCCGATGTCAAAAGTGCCAAATTGTTTTTTGGACATTCGTCAAGACGTTGGCTATGCATCTGGTTGGCCTCTGACGTCCATTCTGACCCATTTCACGGTCAAAATGCCCCAAAATGCGCATACCCCCATTTCGGACAATTTTTCGTGTGCTATAGAACACCATTTTTGGGTGATCCGGATCCCGAGTCAAAAGTGCCAAATATTTGTGGAAGTTCGTCAAGATCTGGCTTATACATCCGGTTGGCCCTGACAGGCCATTCCGACCATTTTCAGGTCAAATAGGCCTCGAAAACGCGCATACCACCCCATTTCGACACTTTTTCGTGTTGCTATAGCACACCATTTTTGGGTTGATCCGGTCCCGAAGTTCAAAGTGCCAAATATTTTTGTGGACGTCCGTCAAGACGTTGGCTATGCATTCGGTTGGCCCTGACAGCTATTCCGACCCATTTTGAAGATCAAAATAGCCCCGAAGCGCGCATACCCCATTTCGATGATTTTTCGTGTGCTATAGCACACCATTTTGTGGGTGATCCTGATCCTAATGGCAAAAGTGCCAAATATTTTTGTGGACGTTCGTCAAGACGTTGGCTATGCATCCGGTTGGCCCTGACGGCCATTCTGACCCATTTTCAAGGTCAAAATAGCCCTGAAACGCGCATACCCCTATTTCGACAATTTTTCGTGTGCTATAGCACACCATTTTTTGGGTGATCCGGATCCCGACGTCAAAAGTGCCAAATGTTTTTGTGGACGTTCGTCAAGACGTTGGCTATGCATCCGGTTGGACCTGACGGCAATTCCGACCCATTTTCAAGGTCAAAATATCCCCGAAGCGCGCATACCCCCATTTCGATGATTTTTTGTGTGCTATAACACAACATTTTTTGGGTGATCCGGATCCCGATGTCAAAAGTGCCAAAAATTTTTGTGGACGTCCATCAAGACGTTGGCTAAGCATCTGGTTGGCCCTGACGGCCATTCCGACCCATTTTGAAGGTCAAAATAGCCCCGAAGCGCGCATACCCCCATTTTTACGATTTTTCGTGTATAGCACACCATTTTTTGGGTGATCCGGATCCCGATGTCAAAAGTGCTAAAACTTTTTGTGGGATTCCGTCAAGACGTTGGGCTAGCATCCGGTTGGCCCTCCCTGACGGGCCATTCCGCCCAATTTGAGGTCATAATAGGCCCCCAAAGCGCGCATTACCCCCATTTCGACGATTTTTTCATGTGCTAAACACAAAATTTTTTGGGTGATCCGGATCCCGACGTTCAAAAGTGCCCAATAATTTGTGGACCACTGTCAAGACGTTCGCTAGCATCCGGTTGGGCCCTGACGGCCATTCGACCCATTTTGAAGTTCAAAAATAGCCCCAAGCGGCGCATTACCCCATTTTGACAATTTTTTGTGTGCTATAGCACACCATTTTTTGGGTGATCCGGATCCCGACATCAAAAGTGCCAAACATTTTTGTGGACGTCCTTCAAGACGTTGGCTATGCATCCGGTTGGCCCTGACGGCCATTCCGACCCATTTTGAAGGTCAAAATAGTCCCTAAGCGCGCATACCCCCATTTCGACGATTTTTCGTGAGCTATAGCACACCATTTTTTGGGTGATCCGGTTCCCGACGTCAAAAGTGCCAAACAATTTTGTGGACGTCCATCAAGACGTTGGCTATGCATCCGGTTGGCCCTAACGGCCATTCCGACCCATTTTGAAGGTCAAAATAGCCCCGAAGCGCGCATACCCCCATTTCGACGATTTTTCATGTGCTATAGCACACCATTTTTTGGGTGATTTGGATCCCGACGTCAAAAGTGACAAAAATTTTTGTGGACGTCCCTCAAGACGTTGGCTATGCATTCGGTTGGCCCTGACGGCCATTCCAACCCATTTTGAAGATCAAAATAGCCCTGAAGCGCGCATAACCCATTTCGACGATTTTTCGTATGCTATAGCACACCATTTTGTGGGTGATCCTGATCACGATGTTAAAAGTGCCAAATTATTTTTGTGGACGCTCGTCAAGACGTTGGCTATGCATCCGGTTGGCCCTGACGGCCATTTCGACCCATTTTCAAGGTCAAAATAGCCCCGTAACGCGCATACCCCCATTTCGACGATTTTTCGTGTGCTATAGCACACCATTTTTTAGGTGATCCGGATCCCGACGTCAAAAGTGCCAAAAAAGTTTTGTGGACATCCGTCAAGACGTTGGCTATGCATCCGGTTGGCCCTGACGGCCATTCCGGCCCATTTTGAAGATCCAAATAGCCCCGAAGCGCGCATACCCCCATTTCGACCATTTTTCGTGTACTATAGCACACCATTTTTTGGGTGATCCGGATCCCGACGTCAAAAGTGCCAAATATTTTTGTGGACGTCCGTCAAGACGTTGGCTATGCATCCGGTTGGCCCTGACGGCCATTTCGACCAATTTTGAAGGTCAAAATATCCCCGAAGCGCGCATACCCCCATTTCGACAATTTTTCGTGTGCTATAGCACACCATTTTTGGGTGATCCGGATCCCGACGTCAAAAGTGCCAAATGTTTTTGTGGACGTTCGTAAGATGTTGGCTATGCATCCGGTTGGACCCTGACGGCCATTCCGACCCATTTTCAAGGTCAAAATAGCCCCGAAATGCGCTACGGCCCATTTCGGACAATTTTGTTCGTGTGCTATAACACACCATTTTTTGGGTGATCCGGATCCCGACGTCAAAAGTGCCAAATATTTTTGTGGACGTCCATCAAGACGTTGGCTATGCATCCGGTTGGCCCTGACGGCCATTCTGACCCATTTTGAAGGTCAAAATAGCCCCGAAGCGCGCATACCCCATTTCGATGATTTTTCGTGTGCTTTAGCACACCATTTTGTGGGTGATCCTGATCCCGATATCAGAAGTGCCAAATGTTTTTGTGGACGTTCGTCAAGACGCTGGTTGTGCATCCGGTTGGCCCTGACGGCCATTCCAACCTATTTTGAAGGTCAAAATAGCCCCGAAACGCGCATACCCCCATTTCGACAATTTTTCGTGTGCTATAGCACACCATTTTTTGGGTGATCCGGATCCCGACGTCAAAAGTGCCAAATTTTTTTGTCGACGTTCGTCAAGACGTTGGCTATGCATCCGGTTGGCCCTGACAGCCATTCCGACCCATTTTCAAGGTCAAAATAGCCCCGAAACGGGCATACCCCCATTTCGACGATTTTTCGTGTGCTATGGCACACCATTTTGTGGGTGATCCTGATCCCGATGTCAAAAGTGCCGAATGTTTTTGTGGACATTCGTCAAGACGTTGGCTATGCATCCGGTTGGCCCTGACGGCCATTCCGACCCATTTTGAAGGTCAAAATAGCCCCGAAGCGTGCATACCCCCATTTCGACGATTTTTCGTGTGCTATAGCACACCATATTTTGGGTGATCTGGATCCCGATGTTAAAAGTGCCAAAAAATTTTGTGGACGTCCGTCAAGACGTTGGCTATGCATCCGGTAGGCCCTGACGGCCATTCCGACCCATTTTGAAGGTCAAAATAGCCCCGAAGCGCGCATACCCCTTTTTCGACGATTTTTCGTATGCTATAGCACACCATTTTGTGGGTGATCCTGATCCCGATGTCAAAAGTACCAAATGTTTTTGTGGACATTCGTCAAGACGTTGGCTATGCATCCGGTTGGCCCTGACGGCCATTCCGACCCATTTTCAAGGTCAAAATAGCCCCTAAGCGCGCATACCCCCATTTCGACGATTTTTCGTGTGCTATAGCACAGCATTTTTTGGGTGATCCGGATCCCGACGTCAAAAGTGCCAAACAATTTTGTGGACGTCCGTCAAGACGTTGGCTATGCATCCGATTGGCCCTGACGTCCATTCCGACCCATTTTGAAGGTCAAAATAGCCCCGAAGCGCGCATACCCCCATTTCGATGATTTTTCGTTTGCTATAGCACACCATTTTTTGGGTGATCCGGATCCCGGCGTCAAAAGTGCCAAACAATTTTGTGGAAGTCCGTCAAGACGTTGGCTGTGCATCCGGTTGGCCCTGATGGCCATTCCGACCTATTTTCAAGGTCAAAATAGCCCCGAAGCGAGCTTATCCCCATTTCGACGATTTTCGTGTGCTATAGCACACCATTTTTTGGGTGATCCGGATCCCGACGTCAAAAGTGCCAAATACTTTTGTGGACGTCCGTCAAGACGTTAGCTATGCATCCGGTTGGCCCTGACAGCCATTACGACCCATTTTGAAGGTCAAAATAGCCCCGAAGCGCGCATACCCCTATTTCGACGATTTTTCGTGTGCTATAGCACACCATTTTGTGGGTGATCCGCATCCTGACGTCAAAAGTGCCAAAATTGTTTGTGGAAGTCCGTCAAGACATTGGATATGCATCCGGTTGGCCCTGATGGCCATTCCGACCCATTTTCAAGGTCAAAATAACCCCGAAGCACGCATACCCCTATTTCGATGATTTTTCGTGTGCTATAGCACACCATTTTGTGGGTGATCCGGATCCGATGTCAAAAGTGCCAAAAAGTTTTGTGGACGTCCGTCAAGACGTTGGCTATGCATCCGGTTGGCCCTGACGGCCATTACGACCCATTTTGAAGGTCAAAATAGCCCCGAAGCGCGCATACCCCTATTTCGACGATTTTTCGTGTGCTATAGCACACCATTTGTTGGGTGATCCGGATCCCGATGTCAAAAGTGCCAAATATTTTAGTGGACGTCCGTCAAGACGTTGGCTATGCATCCGGTTGGCCCTGACGGCCATTCCGACCCATTTTCAAGGTCAAAATAGCCCCGTAACGCGCATACCCCCATTTCGACGATTTTTCGTGTGCTATAGCACACCATTTTTTGGGTGATCCGGATCCCGACGTCAAAAGTGCCATAATAAATTTGTGGACATCCCTTAAGATGTTGGCTATGCATCCGGTTGTCCCTGACGGCCATTCCGGCCCATTTCAAAGGTCAAAATAGCCCCAAAGCGCATACCCCCATTTCGACAATTTTTCGTGTGCTATAGCACACCATTTTTTGGGTGATCCGGATCCCGATGTCAAAAGTGCCAAATATTTTTGTGGACATCCGTCAAGACGTTGGCTATGCATTAGGTTGGCCCTGACGGCCATTCCGACCTATGTTGAAGGTCAAAATAGCCCCGAAGCGTGCATACCCTCATTTCGACAATTTTTCGTGTGCTATAGCACACCATTTTTTGGGTGATCCGGATCCCGACGTCAAAATTGCCAAAATTTTTTGTGGACGTCCGTCAAGACATTGGCTATGCATCCGGTTGGCCCTGACGGCCATTACAACCCATTTTGAAGGTCAAAATAGCCCCGAAGCGCGCATACCCCCATTTCAACGATTTTTCGTGTGCTATAGCACACCATATTTTGGGTGATCCGGATGCCGACATCAAAAGTGCCAAATATTTTTTGTGGACGTCCATCAAGACATTGGCTATGCATCCGATTGGCATGATGGCCATTCCAACCCATTTTGAAGGTCAAAATAGCCCCGAAACGCGCATACCTCCATTTCGACGATTTTATAACACCATTTTTTGGGTGATCCGGATCCCGATGTCAAAAGTGTCAAAAGTTTTTGTGGACGTCCGTCAAGACGTTGGCTATTGATCCGGTTGGCCCTGACGGCCATTCCGACCCATTTCGAAGGACAAAATAGCCCCGAAGCGCGCATACCCCTTTTTCGACGATTTTTCGTTTGCTATAGCACACCATTTTTTGGATGATCCGGATCCCGACGTTAAAAGTGCCAAACATTTTTGTGGACGTTCGTCAAGACGTTGGCTATGCATCCGGTTGGCCCTGACGGCCATTCCGACCCATTTTGAAGGTCAAAATAGCCCCGAAGCGCGCATACCCCCATTTCGACGATTTTTCGTGTGCTGTAGCACACCATTTTTTGGATGATCCGGATACCGACGTCAAAAGTGTCAAATATTTTTGTGGACGTCCGTCAAGACGTTGGCTATGCATCCGGTTGCCCTGAAGGCCATTCCGACGTATTATCAAGGTCAAAATAGCCCCGAAGCGCGCATACCCCCATTTCGATGATTTTTCGTGTGCTATAGCACACCATTTTTTGGGTGATCCGGATCCCGACGTCAAAAGTGCCAAAAATTTTTGTGGACGTCCGTCAAGACGTTGGCTATGCATCCGGGTCGCCCTGACGGCCATTACGACCCATTTTGAAGGTCAAAATATCCCCGAAGCGCGCATACCCCTATTTCGATGATTTTTCGTGTGCTATGGCACACCATTTTTTGGGTGATCCGGATCCGACGTCAAAAGTGTCAAAAAATTTTGTGGACGTCCGTCAAGATGTTGGCTATGCATCCGGTTGGCCCTGACGGCCATTCTGACCCATTGTGAAGATCAAAATAGCCCCGAAGCGCGCATACCCCCATTTCGATGATTTTTCGTGTGCTATAGCACACCATTTTGTGGGTGATCCTGATCCCGATGTAAAAAGTGCAAATTCTTTTGTGGACGTTTGTCAAGACGTTGGCTATGTATCCGGTTGGCCCTGACGGCCATTCTGACCCATTTTCAAGGTCAAAATATCCCCGAAATGCGCATACCCCCATTTCGACAATTTTTCGTGTGCTATAGCACACCATTTTTTGGGTGATCCGGATCCCGACGTCAAAAGTGCCAAATGTTTTTGTGGACGTTCGTCAAGACGTTGGCTATGCATCCGGTTGGCCCTGACGGCCATTTCGACCCATTTTTAAGGTCAAAATAGCCCCGAAGCTCGCATAACCCCATTTCGACGATTTTTCGTACCATTTTTTGGGTGATCCGGATCCCGACGTCAAAAGTGCCAAAAAATATTGTGGACGTCCGTCAAGACGTAGGCTATGCATCCGGTTGTCCCTGACGGCCATTCCGATCCATTTTCAAGGTCAAAATAGCCCCAAAGCGCGCATACCCCCATTTCGACGATTTTTCGTGTGCTATAGCACATCATTTTTTTGGTGATCCGGATCCCGATGTCAAAAGTGCCAAAGTTTTTTGTGGACATCAGTCAAGACGTTGGTTATGCATCCTGTTGGCCCTGATGGCCATTCCGACCCATTTTGAAGGTCAACATAGCCCCGAAGCGCGCATAACCCCATTTCGACGATTTTTCGTGTGCTATAGCACACCATTTTTTGGGTGATCCAGATCCCGACGTCAAAAGTGCCAACAATTTTTGTGGACGTCCGTCAAGACGTTGGCTATGCATCCGGTTGGCCCTGACGGCCATTCCGACCCCTTTTGAAGGTCAAAATAGCCCGAAGCGCGCATACCCCCATTTCAACGATTTTTCGTGTGCTATAGCACACCATATTTTGGGTGATCCGGATGCCGACATCAAAAGTGCCAAATATTTTTTGTGGACGTCCATCAAGACATTGGCTATGCATCCGATTGGCATGATGGCCATTCCAACCCATTTTGAAGGTCAAAATAGCCCCGAAACGCGCATACCTCCATTTCGACGATTTTATAACACCATTTTTTGGGTGATCCGGATCCCGATGTCAAAAGTGTCAAAAGTTTTTGTGGACGTCCGTCAAGACGTTGGCTATTGATCCGGTTGGCCCTGACGGCCATTCCGACCCATTTCGAAGGACAAAATAGCCCCGAAGCGCGCATACCCCTTTTTCGACGATTTTTCGTTTGCTATAGCACACCATTTTTTGGATGATCCGGATCCCGACGTTAAAAGTGCCAAACATTTTTGTGGACGTTCGTCAAGACGTTGGCTATGCATCCGGTTGGCCCTGACGGCCATTCCGACCCATTTTGAAGGTCAAAATAGCCCCGAAGCGCGCATACCCCCATTTCGACGATTTTTCGTGTGCTGTAGCACACCATTTTTTGGATGATCCGGATACCGACGTCAAAAGTGTCAAATATTTTTGTGGACGTCCGTCAAGACGTTGGCTATGCATCCGGTTGCCCTGAAGGCCATTCCGACGTATTATCAAGGTCAAAATAGCCCCGAAGCGCGCATACCCCCATTTCGATGATTTTTCGTGTGCTATAGCACACCATTTTTTGGGTGTCCGGATCCGACGTCATAAAGTGCCAAAAATTTTTGTGGACGTCCGTCAAGACGTTGGCTATGCATCCGGGTCGCCCTGACGGCCATTACGACCCATTTTGAAGGTCAAAATATCCCCGAAGCGCGCATACCCCTATTTCGATGATTTTTCGTGTGCTATAGCACACCATTTTTTGGGTGATCCGGATCCAACGTCAAAAGTGTCAAAAAATTTTGTGGACGTCCGTCAAGATGTTGGCTATGCATCCGGTTGGCCCTGACGGCCATTCTGACCCATTGTGAAGATCAAAATAGCCCCGAAGCGCGCATACCCCCATTTCGATGATTTTTCGTGTGCTATAGCACACCATTTTGTGGGTGATCCTGATCCCGATGTAAAAAGTGCAAATTTTTTTGTGGACGTTTGTCAAGACGTTGGCTATGTATCCGGTTGGCCCTGACGGCCATTCTGACCCATTTTCAAGGTCAAAATATCCCCGAAATGCGCATACCCCCATTTCGACAATTTTTCGTGTGCTATAGCACACCATTTTTTGGGTGATCCGGATCCCGACGTCAAAAGTGCCAAATTTTTTTGTGGACGTTCGTCAAGACGTTGGCTATGCATCCGGTTGGCCCTGACGGCCATTTCGACCCATTTTTAAGGTCAAAATAGCCCCGAAGCTCGCATAACCCCATTTCGATGATTTTTCGTACCATTTTTTGGGTGATCCGGATCCCGACGTCAAAAGTGCCAAAAAATATTGTGGACGTCCGTCAAGACGTAGGCTATGCATCCGGTTGTCCCTGACGGCCATTCCGATCCATTTTCAAGGTCAAAATAGCCCCAAAGCGCGCATACCCCCATTTCGACGATTTTTCGTGTGCTATAGCACATCATTTTTTGGGTGATCCGGATCCCGATGTCAAAAGTGCCAAAGTTTTTTGTGGACGTCCGTCAAGACATTGGTTATGCATAACCCCATTTCGACGATTTTTCGTGTGCAATAGCACACCATATTTTGGGTGATCCGGATGCCGATGTTAAAAGTGCCAAAAAAATTTGTGGACATCCGTCAAGACGTTGGCTATGCATCCGGTAGGCCATGACGGCCATTTCGACCCATTTTGAAGGTCAAAATAGCCCCGAAGCGCGCATACCCCTTTTTCGACGATTTTTCGTGTGCTATAGCACACCATTTTTTGGGTGATCCGGATCCCGACGTCAAAAGTGCCAAAATTGTTTGTGGACGTCCGTCAAGACGTTGTCTATGCATCTGGTTGGCCCTGGTGGCCATTCCGACCCATTTTCAAGGTCAAAATAGCCCCTAAGCGCGCATACCCCCATTTCGACGATTTTTCGTGTGCTATAGCACAGCATTTTTTGGGTGATCCGGATCCCGACGTCAAAAGTGCCAAACAATTTTGTGGACGTCCGTCAAGACATTGGCTATGCATCCGATTGTCCCTGACGTCCATTCCGACCCATTTTGAAGGTCAAAATAGCCCCGAAGCGCGCATACCCCTTTTTCGACGATTTTTCGTGTGCTATAGCACACCATTTTTTGGGTGATCCGGATCCCGACGTCAAAAGTGCCAAAATTGTTTGTGGAAGTCCGTCAAGACGTTGGCTATGCATCTGGTTGGCCCTGACGGCCATTTCGACCCATTTTGAAGGTCAAAATAGCCCCGAAGCGCGCATACCCCCATTTCGACGATTTTTCGTGTGCTATAGCACACCATTTTTTGGGTGATCCGGATCCCGGCGTCAAAAGTGCCAAACAATTTTGTGGAAGTCCGTCAAGACGTTGGCTATGCATCCGGTTGGCCCTGATGGCCATTCCGACCTATTTTCAAGGTCAAAATAGCCCCGAAGCGAGCTTACCCCCATTTCGACGATTTTCGTGTGTAGCACACCATTTTTTGGGTGATCCGGATCCCGACGTCAAAAGTGCCAAATACTTTTGTGGACGTCCGTCAAGACGTTAGCTATGCATCCGGTTGGCCCTGACGGCCATTACGACCCATTTTGAAGGTCAAAATAGCTCCGAAGCGCGCATACCCCTATTTCGACGATTTTTCGTGTACTATAGCACACCATTTTGTGGGTGATCCACATCCTGACGTCAAAAGTGCCAAAATTGTTTGTGGAAGTCCGTCAAGACATTGGCTATGCATCCGGTTGGCCCTGATGGCCATTCCGACCCATTTTCAAGGTCAAAATAACCCCGAAGCGCGCATACCCCTATTTCGATGATTTTTCGTGTGCTATAGCACACCATTTTGTGGGTGATCCGGATCCGATGTCAAAAGTGCCACAAAATTTTATGGACGTCCGTCAAGACGTTGGCTATGCATCCGGTTGGCCCTGACGGCCATTACGACCCATTTTGAAGGTCAAAATAGCCCCGAAGCGCGCATACCCCTATTTCGACTATTTTTCGTGTGCTATAGCACACCATTTGTTGGGTGATCCGGATCCCGATGTCAAAAGTGCCAAATATTTTAATGGACGTCCGTCAAGACGTGGGCTATGCATCCGGTTGGCCCTGACGGCCATTCCGACCCATTTTCAAGGTCAAAATAGCCCCGTAACGCGCATACCCCCATTTCGATGATTTTTCGTGTGCTATAGCACACCATTTTTTGGGTGATCCGGATCCCGACGTCAAAAGTGCCATAATAAATTTGTGGACGTCCCTTAAGACGTTGGATATGCATCCGGTTGTACCTGACGGCCATTCCGGCCTATTTCAAAGGTCAAAATAGCCCCAAAGCGCGCATACCCCCATTTCGACAATTTTTTGTGTGCTATAGTACACCATTTTTTGGGTGATCCGGATCCCAACGTCAAAAGTGCCAAATATTTTTGTGGACATCCTTCAAGACGTTGGCTATGCATTCGGTTGGCCCTGACGGCCATTCCGACCTATGTTGAAGGTCAAAATATCCCCGAAGCATGCATACCCTCATTTCGACGATTTTTCGTGTGCTATAGCACACCATTTTTTGTTTGATCCGGATCCCGACGTCAAAAGTGCCAAATATTTTTGTGGACGTCCGTCCAGACGTTGGCTATGCATCCGGGTCGTCCTGACGGCCATTACGACCCATTTTGAAGGTCAAAATATCCCCAAAGCGCGCATACCCCTATTTCGATGATTTTTCGTGTGCTATGGCACACCATTTTTTGGGTGATCCGGATCCGACGTGAAAAGTGTCAAAAAATTTTGTGGTCGTCCGTCAAGATGTTGGCTATGCATCCGGTTGGCCCTGACGGCCATTCTGACCCATTGTGAAGATCAAAATAGCCCCGCAGCGCGCATACCCCCATTTCGATGATTTTTCATGTGCTATAGCACACCATTTTGTGGGTGATCCTGATCCCGATGTAAAAAGTGCAAATTTTTTTGTGGACGTTTGTCAAGACGTTGGCTATGTATCCGATTGGCCCTGACGGCCATTCTGACCCATTTTCAAGGTCAAAATATCCCCGAAATGCGCATACCCCCATTTCGACAATTTTTTGTGTGCTATAGCACACCATTTTTTGGGTGATCCGGATCCCGACGTCAAAAGTGCCAAATTTTTTTGTGGACGTTCGTCAAGACGTTGGCTATGCATCCGGTTGGCCCTGACGGCCATTTCGACCCATTTTTAAGGTCAAAATAGCCCCAAAGTTCGCATAACCCCATTTCGATGATTTTTCGTACCATTTTTTGGGTGATCCGGATCCCGACGTCAAAAGTGCCAAAAAATATTGTGGACGTCCGTCAAGACGTAGGCTATGCATCCGGTTGTCCCTGACGGCCATTCCGATCCATTTTCAAGGTCAAAATAGCCCCAAAGCGCGCATACCCCCATTTCGACGATTTTTCGTGTGCTATAGCACATCATTTTTTGGGTGATCCGGATCCCGATGTCAAAAGTGCCAAAGTCTTTTGTGGACGTCAGTCAAGACGTTGGCTATGCATCCTGTTGGCCCTGATGGCCATTCCGACCCATTTTGAAGGTCAACATAGCCCCGAAGCGCGCATAACCCCATTTCGACGATTTTTCGTGTGCTATAGCACACCATTTTTTGGGTGATCCAGATCCCGACGTCAAAAGTGCCAACAATTTTTGTGGACGTCCGTCAAGACGTTGGCTATGCATCCGGTTGGCCCTGACGGCCATTCCGACCCCTTTTGAAGGTCAAAATAGCCCGAAGCGCGCATACCCCCATTTCAACGATTTTTCGTGTGCTATAGCACACCATTTTTTGGGTGATTCGGATCCCGACGTCAAAAGTGCCAAAACTTTTTGTGGACGTCCCTCAAGACGTTGGCTATGCATTCGGTTGGCCCTGACGGCCATTTCGACCCATTTTGAAGGTCAAAATAGCCCCGAAGCGCGCATAACCCCATTTCGACGATTTTTCGTGTGCTATAGCACACCATTTTTTGGATGATCCGGATCCCGACATCAAAAGTGCCAAAAATTTTTGTGGACGTCCGTCAAGACGTTGGCTATGCATCCGATTGTCCCTAACGGCCATTCTGACCCATTTTCAATGTCAAAATAGCCCCGAAGCGCGCATACCCCCATTTCAACGAAATTTTTCGTTGATCCGGATCCCGACGTCAAAACTGCCAAAATTTTTTGTGGACGTCCGTCAAGACGTTGGCTATGTATCTGGTTGGCCTTGACGGTCATTCCGACCCATTTTGAAGGTCAAAATAGCCCCGAAGCGTGCATACCCCCATTTCGACAATTTTTCGTGTGCTATAGCACATCATTTTTTGGGTGATCCGGATCCCGACGTCAAAAGTGCCAAATATTTTTGTGGACGTCCGTCCAGACGTTGGCTATGCATCCGGTTGGCCCTGACGGCCATTCCGACCCATTTTGAAGGTCAAAATAGCCCCGAAGCACGCATAACCCCATTTCGACGATTTTTCGTGTTTTATAGCACACCATTTTTTGGGTGATTCGGATCCCGACGTCAAAAGTGCCAAAAGTTTTTGTGGACGTCCGTCAAGACGTTGGTTATGCATTTGGTTGGCCCTGACGGCCATTCCGACCCATTTTCAAGGTCAAAATAGCCCCGAAGCGCGCATACCCCCATTTCGACGATTTTTCGTGTGCTATAGCACACCATTTTTTGGGTGATCCGGATCCCGACGTCAAAAGTGCCAAATATTTTTGTGGACGTCCGTCAAGACGTTGGCTATGCATCCGATTGGCCCTGACGGCCATTCCGACCCATTTTGAAGGTCAAAATAGCCCCAAAGCGCGCATAACCCCATTTCGACGATTTTTTGTGTGCTATAGCACACCATTTATTGGGTGATCCGGATCCCGACGTCAAAAGTGCCAAAATTTTTTATGGACGTCCGTCAAGACGTTGGCTATGCATCTGGTTGGCCCTGATGGCCATTCCGACCCATTTTCAAGGTCAAAATAGCCCCGAAGCGCGCATACCCCCATTTCGACGATTTTTCGTGTGCTATAGCACACCATTTTTTGGGTGATCCGGATCCCGACGTCAAAAGTGCCAATTGTTTTTGTGGACGCCTGTCAAGACGTTGGATATGCATACGGCTGGCCCTGACGGCCATTCCGACCCATTTTGAAGGTCCAAATAGCCCCGAAGCGCGCATACCCCCATTTCGATGATTTTTCATGTGCTATAGCATACCATTTTTTTGGGTGATCCAGATCCCGATGTCAAAAGTGCCAAAACTTTTTGTGGACATCCGTCAAGATGTTGGCTATGCATCCGGTTGGCCCTGACGGCCATTCCGACCAATTTTGAAGGTCAAAATAGTCCCGAAGCGCTCATACCCCTATTTCAACGATTTTTCGTGTGCTATAGCACGCCATTTTTTGGGTGATCCAGATTCGACGTCAAAAGTGCCAAAAATTTTTGTGGACGTCCGTCAAGACGTTGGCTATGCATCTGGTTGGCCCAGACGGCCATTCCGACCAATTTTGGAGGTCAAAATAGCCCCGAAGCACGCATACCCCCATTTCGATGATTTTTCGTGTGCTATAGCACACCATTTTTTAGGTGATCCGGATCCCGACGTCAAAAGTGCCAAATTTTTTTGTGGACATTCATCAAGATGTTGGCTATGCATCCGGTTGGCCCTGACGGCCATTTCGACCCATTTTCAAGGTCAAAATAGCCCCGAAGCGCGCATACCCCCCATTTCGATGATTTTTCGTGTGCTATAGCACACCATTTTTTGGGTGATCTGGATCCTGACGTCAAAAGTGCCAAAACAATTTGTGGAAATCCGTCAAGATGTGCATCTGGTTGACTCTGACGGCCATTCCGACCCATTTTCAAGGTCAAAATAGCCCCATAGCGCGCATACCCCCATTTCGACGATTTTTCGTGTGCTATAGCACACCATTTTTTGGTGATCCGAATCCCGACGTCAAAAGTGCCAACAAATTTTGTGGACGTCCGTCTATGCGTCCGATTTGCCCTGACGTCCATTCCGACCCATTTTGAAAGTCAAAATAGCCCCGAAGTGAACATACCCCCATTTCGATGATTTTTCATGTGCTATAGCATACCATTTTTTGGGTGATCCGGATCCCAACGTCAAAAGTGCCAAAACTTTTGTGGACGTCCGTCAAGACGTTGGATATGCATCCGGTTGGCCCTGACAGCCATTCCGACCCATTTTGAAGGTCAAAATAGCCCCGAAGCGCGCATACCCCCATTTCGACGATTTTTCGTGTGCTATAGCACACTATTTTTTGGGTGATCCTGATCCCGACATCAAAAGTGCCAAAATATTTTGTGGACGTCCGTCAAGACGTTGTCTATGCATCCGGTGGCCCTGACGGCCATTCCGACCCATTTTGAAGGTCAAAATAGCCCCTAAGCGCGCATACCCCCATTTTTTGGGTGATCCTGATCCCGACGTCAAAAGTGCCAAACAATTTTGTGGACGTCCGTCAAGACGTTGTCTATGCATCCGGTTGGCCCTGACGGCCATTCCGACCCATTTTCAAGGTCAAAATAGCCTCGAAGCGCGCATGCCCCCATTTCGATGATTTTTCGTGTGCTATAACACAACATTTTTTGGGTGATCCAGATCCCGACGTCAAAAGTGCCAAAAATTTTTGTGGACGTCCGTCAAGACGTTGGCTATGCATCCGGTTGGCCCTGACGGCCATTCCGACCCATTTTGAAGGTCAAAATAGCCCCGAAGCGCGCATACCCCCAGTTCGACGATTTTTCGTGTCCTATAGCACACCATTTTGTGGGTGATCCTGATCCCGATGTCAAAAGTGCCAAATTGTTTTTTGGACATTCGTCAAGACGTTGGCTATGCATCTGGTTGGCCCTGACGGCCATTATGACCCATTTTCAAGGTCAAAATAGCCCCAAAATGCGCATACCCCCATTTCGACAATTTTTCGTGTGCTATAGAACACCATTTTTTGGGTGATCCGGATCCCGATGTCAAAAGTGCCAAATATTTTTGTGGAAGTTCGTCAAGACATTGGCTATACATCCGGTTGGCCCTGACAGCCATTCCGACCCATTTTCAAGGTTAAAATAGCCCCGAAACGCGCATACACCCATTTCGACAATTTTTCGTGTGCTATAGCACACCATTTTTTGGGTGATCCGGATCCCGACGTCAAAGTGCCAAATATTTTTGTGGACGTCCGTCAAGACATTGGCTATGCATCCGGTTGGCCCTGACGGCTATTCCGACCCATTTTGAAGGTCAAAATAGCCCCGAAGCGCGCATACCTCCATTACGACGATTTTTCGTGTGCTATAGCACACCATTTTTTGGGTGATCCTGATCCCGATGTCAAAAGTGCCACAAATTTTTGTGGACGTCCGTCAAGACGTTGTCTATGCATCCGGTTGGCCCTGACGGCCATTCCGACCCATTTTGAAGGTCAAAATAGCCCCGAAGCGCGCATACCCCCATTTCGACGATTTTTCGTGTGCTATAGCACACCATTTTTTGGGTGATCCAGATCCAGACGTCAAAAGTGCCAAAATTTTTTGTGGACGTCCGTCAAGACGTTGGCTATTCATCCGGTTGGCTCTGACGGCCATTTCGACATATTTTGACGGTCAAAATAGCCCTGAAGCGCGCATACCCCCATTTCGATGATTTTTCGTGTGCTATAGCACACTATTTTTTAGGTGATCTAGATCCCGACGTAAAAAGTGCCAAATATTTTTGTGGACGTCCGTCAAGACGTTGTCTATGCATCCGATTGGCCTTGATGGCCATTCCGACCCATTTTGAAGGTCAAAATAGCCCCGAAGCGCGCATACCTCCATTACGACGATTTTTCGTGTGCTATAGCACACCATTTTTTGGGTGATCCTGATCCCGATGTCAAAAGTGCCACAAATTTTTGTGGACGTCCGTCAAGACGTTGTCTATGCATCCGGTTGGCCCTGACGGCCATTCCGACCCATTTTGAAGGTCAAAATAGCCCCGAAGCGCGCATACCCCCATTTCGACGATTTTTCGTGTGCTATAGCACACCATTTTTTGGGTGATCCGGATCCAGACGTCAAAAGTGCCAAAATATTTTTGTGGACGTCCGTCAAGACGTTGGCTATTCATCCGGTTGGCTCTGACGGCCATTCCGACAAATTTTGACGGTCAAAATAGCCCTGAAGCGCGCATACCCCCATTTCGATGATTTTTCGTGTGCTATAGCACACTATTTTTTAGGTGATCTAGATCCCGACGTAAAAAGTGCCAAATATTTTTGTGGACGTCCGTCAAGACGTTGTCTATGCATCCGGTTGGCCCTGACGGCCATTCCGACCCATTTTAAAGGTCAAAATAGCCCCGAAGCGGGCATACCCACATTTTGACGATTTTTCGTGTGCTGTAGCACACCATTTTTTGGACTATCCGGATCCCGACGTTAAATGTGCGAAAATTTTTTGTGGATGTCCGTCAAGACGTTGGCTATGCATCCGATTGGCCCTGACGGCCATTCCGACGTATTTTCAAGGTCAAAATAGCCCCGAAGCGCGCATACCCCCATTTCGACGATTTTTCGTGTGCTATAGCACACCATTTTTTGGGTGATCCAGATGCCGACATCAAAAGTGCCAAATATTTTTGTGGACGTCCATCAAGACGTTGGCTATGCATCCGGTTGTCCCTGACGGCCATTCCGACCCATTTTGAAGGTCAAAATAGCCCCGAAGCGCTCATACCCCTATTTCGACGATTTTTTGTGTGCTATAGCACACCATTTTTTGGGTGATCCGGATCCAACGTCAAAAGTGCCAAAAACTTTTGTGGACGTCCGTCAAGACATTGGCTATGCATCCGGTTGGCCCTGACGGCCATTCCGACCCATTTTGAAGATCAAAATAGCCCCAAAGCGCGCATACCTCCATTTCGACAATTTTTCGTGTGCTATAGCACACCATTATTTGGGTGATCCAGATCCCGAGGTCAAAAGAGCCAAAAAATTTTGTGGACGTCCGTCAAGACCTTGGATATGCATCCAGTTGGCCCTCATGGCCATTTTGACCCATTTTCAAGGTCAAAATAGCCCCTAAGCGCGCATACCCCATTTCGACGATTTTTCGTGTGCTATAGCACACCATTTTTTGGGTGATACGGATCCCGATGTCAAAAGTGCCAAAAAATTTTGTGGACATCCGTCAAGATGTTGGCTATGCATCCGGTTGGCCCTGTCGGCCATTCCGACCCATTTTGAAGGTCAAAATAGCCCCGAAGCGCTCATACCCCTATTTCAATGATTTTTCGTGTGCTATAGCACACCATTTTTTGGGTGATCCAGATTCGACGTCAAAAGTGCCAAAAATTTTTGTGGACGTCCATCAAGACGTTGGCTATGCATCCGGTTGGCCCTGACGGCCATTCCGACCAATTTTGAAGGTCAAAATAGCCCCGAAGCACGCATACCCCCATTTCGACGATTTTTCGTGTGCTATAGCACACCATTTTTTAGGTGATCCGGATCCCGACGTCAAAAGTGCCAAATTTTTTTGTGGACATTCATCAAGACGTTGGCTATGCATCCGGTTGGCCCTGACGGCCATTTCGACCCATTTTCAAGGTCAAAATAGCCCCGAAGCGCGCATACCCCCCATTTCGACGATTTTTCGTGTGCCATAGCACACCATTTTTTGGGTGATCTGGATCCTGACGTCAAAAGTGCCAAAACTTTTTGTGGAAGTCCGTCAAGATGTGCATCTGGTTGGCCCTAACGGCCATTTCGACCCATTTTGAAGGTCAAAATAGCCCCGAAGCGCGCATACCCCCTTTTCAATGATTTTTCGTGTGCTATAGCACACCATTTTTTGGGTGATCCGGATCTCGATGTCAAAAGTGCCAAAAATTTTTGTGTTCGTCCGTCAAGACGTTGGCTATGCATCTGGTTGTCCCTGACAGCCATTCCGACCCATTTTCAAGGTCAAAATAGCCCCATAGCACGCATACCCCCATTTCGACTATTTTTTGTGTGCTATAGCACACCATTTTTTGGTGATCCGAATCCCGACGTCAAAAGTGCCAATAAATTTTTTGGACGTCCGTCTATGCGTTCGATTTGCCCTGACGTCCATTTCGACCCATTTTGAAGGTCAAAATAGCCCCGAAGCGCGCATACCCCCATTTCGATGATTTTTCATGTGCTATAGCATACCATTTTTTGGGTGATCCGGATCCCGACGTCAAAAGTGCCAAAACTTTTTGTGGACATCCGTCAAGATGTTGGCTATGCATCCGGTTAGCCCTGACGGCCATTCCGACCAATTTTGAAGGTCAAAATAGCCCCGAAGCGCTCATACCCCTATTTCAACGATTTTTCGTGTGCTATAGCACACCATTTTTTGGTGATCCGAATCCCGACGTCAAAAGTGCCAACAAATTTTGTGGATGTCCGTCTATGCGTCCGATTTGCCCTGACGTCCATTCCAACCCATTTTGAAGGTCAAAATAGCCCCAAAGCGGGCATACCCCCATTTTGATGATTTTTCATGTGCTATAGCATACCATTTTTTGGGTGATCCGGATCCCGACGTCAAAAGTGCCAAAACTTTTGTGGACGTCCGTCAATACCTTGGCTATGCATCCGGTTGGCACTCACGTCCATTCCAACCCATTTACAAGGTCAAAATAGGCCCGAAGCGCGCATACCCCCATTTCGACGATTTTTCGTGTTCTATAGCACACCATTTTTTGGGTGATCCGGATCCCGATGTCAAAAGTGCCAAAAA
>JABWTJ010001030.1:108987-125469 GCA_016801875.1 Solanum sitiens | reverse complement strand
TTTTGTGGACGTCCGTCAAGACGTTGGCTATGCATCCGGTTGGCCCTGACGGCCATTCCAACCCATTTTGAAGGTCAAAATAGTCCCGAAGCGCGCATACCCCCATTTCGACGATTTTTCGTGTGCACACCATTTTTTGGGTGATCCGGATCCCGATGTCAAAAGTGCCAAACAAAAGTTTTGTGGACGTCCGTCAAGACGTTGGCTATGCATCCGGTTGGCCCTGACGACCATTCCGACCCATTTTCAAGGTCAAAATAGCCCCGGAGCGCGCATACCCCCATTTCGATGATTTTTCGTGTGCTATAGCACACCATTTTTTGGGTGATCCGGATCCCAACGTCCAAAGTGCCAAAATTTTTTGTGGACAACCGTCAAGACGTTGGCTATGCATCCGGTTGGCCCTGACAGCCATTCCGACCCATTTTAAAGGTCAAAATAGCCCCGAAGCGCGCATACCCCCATTTCAACGATTTTTTGTGTGCTATAACACATCATTTTTTGGGTGATTCGGATCCCGACGTCAAAAGTGCCAAAGTTTTTTGTGGACGTTCGTCAAGACATTGGCTATGCATCCGGTTGGTGCTGATGGCCATTCTGACCCATTTTGAAGTTCAAAATAGCCCCGAAGTGCGCATACCCCCATTTCGACGATTTTTCGTATGCTATAGCACACCATTTTTTGGGTGATCCGGATCCAGACGTCAAAAGTGCCAAAAGTTTTTGTGGACGTCCGTCAAGACGTTGGCTATGCATCTGATTGGCCCTGACGGCAATTCCGACCCATGTTGAAGGTCAAAATAGCCCCGAAGCGCGCATACCCCTATTTCGACGATTTTTCGTGTGCTATAGCACACCATTTTTTGGGTGATCCGGATCCCGACGTCAAAAGTGCCAAATATTTTTGTGGACGTCCGTCAAGACGTTGGCTATGCATCCGGTTGGCCCTGATGACCATTCCGACCCATTTTGAAGGTCAAAATAGCCCCGAAGCGCGCATACCCCCATTTCGACTATTTTTCGTGTGCTATAGCACACCATTTTTTGGATGATCCGGATCCCGTTGTCAAAAGTGCCAAAAATTTTTGTGGACGTCCGTCAAGACGTTGGCTATGCATCCGGTTGGTCCTGACAGCCATTCCGACCCATTTTCAAGGTCAAAATAGCCCCGAAGCGCGCATACCCCTATTTCGACGATTTTTCGTGTGCTATAGCACACCATTTTTTGGGTAATCCGGATCCCGACGTCAAAAGTGCCAAACATTTTTGTGGACGTCTGTCAAGACGTTGGCTATGCATCCGGTTGGCCCTGACAGCCATTCCGACCCATTTGAAGGTCAAAATAGCCCGAAGCGCGCCATACCCCCATTTCGACGATTTTTCGATGTGCTATAGCCACACCATTTTTTTGGGTGATGCCGGATCCGAACGTTCAAAAGTGCCAAAAAAATTTTTGTGGACGTCCGTCAAGACGTTGGCTATGTATCCGGTGGCCTTGACGGCCATCCGACCCATTTTCAAGGTCAAATTAGCCCCGAAATTGCGCATACCCCATTTCAATGAATTTTTCGTGTGCTATAGCACACCATGTTTTGGGTTGATCCGGGATCCCGACGTCAAAAGTGCCAAAATTTTGGGACGTCCGTCAAGACGTTGGCTATGCTCGGTTTGCCCTGACGGCATTCCGACCCATTTTCAAGTCAAAAAATAGCCCCAAAGGCGCCATACCCCCATTTCACATTATTTCGTGTGCACAGCACACCATTTTGGGGTGATCGGATCCCGATGTCAAAAGTGCCAAAAATTTTTGTGGACGTCCGTCAAGACGTTGGATATGCATCCGGTTGGCCCTGACGGCCATTCCGACCCATTTTCAAGGTCAAAATAGCCCCGAAGCGCGCATACCCCCATTTCGATGATTTTTCGTGTGCTATAGCACACCATTTTTTGGGTGATCCGAATCCTGACGTGAAAAGTGCCAAAATTTTTTGTGGACGTCCGTCAAGACGTTGGCTATGCATCTGGTTGGCCCTGACGGCCATTCCGACCCATTTTGAAGGTCAAAATAACCCCGAAGCTCGCATACCCCAATTTCGACGATTTTTCGTGTGCTATAGCACACCATTTTTTGGGTGATTCGGATCCCGACATCAAAAGTGCCAAAATTTTTTGTGGACGTCCCTCAAGACGTTGGCTATGCATTTGGTTGGCCCTGACGTCCATTCCGACCCATTTTCAAGGTCAAAATAGCCCCGAAGCGCGCATACCCTCATTTCGACGATCATTTTTTGGGTGATTCGGATCCCGACGTCAAAAGTGCCAAATATTTTTGTGGACGTCCGTCAGGACGTTGGCTATGCATTCGGTTGGCCCTGACGGCCATTCCGACCTATTTTAAAGGTCAAAATAGCCCAGAAGCGCGCATACCCCCATTTCGATGATTTTTCGTGTGTTATAGCACACCATTTTTTGGGTGATCCGGATCCCGACGTCAAAAGTGCCATAAATTTTTGTGGACTTCCGTCAAGACATTGGCTATGCATCCGGTTGACCCTGACGGCCATTCTGACCCATTTTGAAGGTCAAAATAGCCTCGAAGCGCGCATACCCCCATTTCGACGATTTTTCGTGTGCTATAGCACACCATTTTTTGGATGATTCGAATCCCGACGTCAAAAGTACCAATCCTTTTTGTGGACGTTCGTCAAGACGTTGGCTATGCATACGGTTGGCCCTGACGGCCATTCCGACCAATTTTGAAGGTCAAAATAGCCCCGAATCACGCATACCCCATTTCGATGATTTTTCGTGTGCTATAGCACACCATTTTTTGGGTGATCCGGATCCCGACGTCAAAAGTGCCAAAAAATTTTTGTGGACGTCCGTCAAGACGTTGGCTATGCATCCGGTTGGCCCTGATGGCCATTCCGACCCATTTTCAAGGTCAAAATAGCCCCGAAGCGCGCATACCCCCATTTCGATGATTTTTCGCGTGCTATGGCACACCATTTTTTGGGTGATCTGGATCCCGACGTCCAAAGTGCTAAAATTTTTTGTGGACGGCCGTCAAGACGTTGGCTATGCAGCCGGTTGGCCCTGACGGCCATTCCGACCCATTTTCAAGGTCAAAATAGACCCGAAGCGCACATACACCCATTTCGACGATTTTTCGTGTGCTATAGCACACCATTTTTTGGGTGATCCGGATCCCGATGTCAAAAGTGCAAATTTCTATTGTGGACGTCCGTCAAGACATTGGCTATGCATCCGGTTGGCCCTGACGGCCATTCCGACCCATTTTCAAGGTCAAAATAGCCCCGAAGCGCGCATACCCCCATTTCGACGATTTTTCGTGTGCTATAGCACACCATTTTTTGGGTGATCCGGATCCCGACGTCAAAAGTGCCAAAAAATTTTGTGGACGTCCGTTCAAGACGTTGGCAATGCATCGGTTGGCCCTGACGGCCATTCCGACCCATTTTGAAGGTCAAAATAACCCCAAAGCGCGCATACCCCCATTTCGACAATTTTTCGTGTGCTATAGCACACCATTTTTTGGGTGATCCGGATCCCGATGTCAAAAGTGCTAAATTTTTTTGTGGACGTCCGTCAAGACGTTGGCTATGCATCCGATTGGTCCTGACGGCCATTCCGACCCATTTTGAAGGTCAAAATAGCCCCGAATCGCGCATACCCCCATTTCGATGATTTTTCGTGTGCTATAGCACACCATTTTTTGGATGATCCGGATCCCAACGTCAAAAGTGCCAAAAAATTTTGTGGACTTCCGTCAAGATGTTGGCTATGCATCCGGTTGGCCCTGATGGCCATTCCGACCCATTTTGAAGGTTAAAATAGCCCCGAAGCGCGCATACCCCCATTTCAACAATTTTTCGTGTGCTATAGCACACTATTTTTTGGGTGATCCGGATCCTGACGTCAATAGTGCCAAAATGTTTTGTGGACATCCGTCAAGACGTTGGCTATACATCCGGTTGTCCCTGACGGCCATTCCGACCCATTTTCAAGGTCAAATTAGCCCCGAAGCGCGCATACCCCCATTTCGATGATTTTTCGCGTGCTATAGCACACCATTTTTTGGGTGATCCGGATCCCGACGTCAAAAGTGCTAAAATTTTTTGTGGACGGCCGTCAAGACGTTGGCTATGCATCCGGTTGTCCCTGACGGCCATTCCGACCCAATTTGAAGGTCAAAATAACCCCGAAGCGCACATACCCCCATTTCGATGATTTTTCGTGTGCTATAGCACACAATTTTTTGGGTGATCCGGATCCCGATGTCAAAAGTGCAAAATTTTTTTGTGGACGTCCGTCAAGACGTTGGCTATGCATCCGGTTGGCCCTGACGGCCATTCCGACCCATTTTCAAGGTCAAAATAGTCCTGAAGCGCGCATACCGCCATTTCGATGATTTTTCGTGTGCTATAGCACACCATTTTTTGGGTGATCCGGATCCCGACGTCAAAAGTGCCAAAAATTTTTGTGGACGTCCGTCAAGACGTTGGCTATGCATCCAGTTGGCCCTGATGGCCATTCCGACCCATTTTGAAGGTTAAAATAGCCCCGAAGCGCGCATACCCCTATTTTGACAATTTTTCGTGTGCTATAGCACACTATTTTTTCGGTGATCCGGATCCTGACGTCAAAAGTGCCAAAATGTTTTGTGGACGTCGGTCAAGACGTTGTCTATACATCCGGTTGTCCCTGACGGACATTCCGACCCATTTTCAAGGTCAAATTAGCCCCGAAGCGCGCATACCCCCATTTCGATGATTTTTCGCGTGCTATAGCACACCATTTTTTGGGTGATCCGGATCCCGACGTCCAAAGTGCTAAAATTTTTTGTGGACGGCCGTCAAGACGTTGGATATGCATCCGGTTGGCCCTGACGGCCATTCCGACCCATTTTGAAGGTCAAAATAGCCCCAAAGCGCGCATACCCCCATTTCGACTATTTTTCGTGTGCTATAGCACACCATTTTTGGGGTGATCCGGATCCCGATGTCAAAAGTGCCAAAAATATTTGTGGACATCCGTCAAGACGTTGGCTATGCATCCGGTTGGCCCTGATGGCCATTCTGACCCATTTTCAAGGTCAAAATAGCCCCGAAGCGCACATACCCCAATTTCGACAATTTTTCGTGTACTATAGCACACCATTTTTTGGGTGATCCGGATCCCGACATCAAAAGTGCCAAAAATTTTTGTGGACGTCCGTCAAGACGTTGGCTATGCATCCGGTTGGTCCTGACAGCCATTCCAACCCATTTTCAAGGTCAAAATAGCCCCGAAGCGCGCATACCCCCATTTCGACGATTTTTCGTGTGCTATAGCACACCATTTTTTGGGTGATCCGGATCCCGATGTCAAAAGTGCCAAAATTTTTGTGGACGTCCGTCAAGACGTTGGCTATGCATCCGGTTGGCCCTGACGGCCATTCCGACCCATTTTCAAGGTCAAAATAGCCCCAAAGCGCGCATACCCCCATTTCGACGATTTTTCGTGTGCTATAGCACACCATTATTTGGGTGATCCGGATCCCGCCGTCAAAAGTACCAAATTGTTTCGTGGACGTCCATCAAAACGTTGGCTATGCATTCAGTGGGCCCTGACGGCCATTCCGACCCATTTTCAAGGTCAAAATAGCCCCGAAGCGCGCATACCCCCATTTCAACGATTTTTCGCGTACTATAGCACACCATTTTTTGGGTGATCTGGATCCCGACGTCAAAAGTGTCAAAAAATTTTGTGGACGTCCGTCAAGACATTGGCTATGCATCCTGTTGGCCCTGATAGCCATTCCAACCCTTTTTCAAAATCAAAATAGCCCCGAAGCGCGCATACCCCCATTTCGACGATTTTTCGTGTGCTATAGCACACCATTTTTTGGGTGATCCGGATCACGACGTCAAAAGTGCCAAAAACTTTTTGGACGTCTATCAAGACATTGGCTATGCATCTGGTTGGCCCTGACAGCCATTCCGACCCATTTTCAAGGTCAAAATAGCCCCGAAGCGCGCATACCCCCATTTCGACGATTTTTTGTGTGCTATAGCACACCATTTTTTGGGTTATCCGGATCCCGATGTCAAAAGTGCCAAAAATTTTTGTGGACATCCGTCAAGACGTTGGCTATGCATCCGGTTGGCCCTGACGGCCATTCCGACCCATTTTCAAGGTCAAAATAGACCCAAAGTGCGCATACCCCCATTTCGACGATTTTTCGTGTGCTATAGCACACCATTTTTTGGGTGATCCGGATCCCGCCGTCAAAAGTGCCAAATATTTTTGTGGACGTCCATCAAGACGTTGGCTGTGCATCCGGTTGGCCCTGACGGCCAATCCGGACCATTTTCAAGGTCAAAATAGCCCCGAAGCGCGCATACCCCATTTCGACGATTTTTCGTGTGCTATAACACACCATTTTTTGGGTGATCCGGATCCCGACATCAAAAGTGCCAAATATTTTCGTGGACGTCCGTCAAAACGTTGGCTATGCATTCGGTTGGCCCTGACGGCCATTCCGACCCATTTTCAAGGTCAAAATAGCCCCGAAGCGCGCATACCCCCATTTAATCGATTTTTCGTGTGCTATAGCACACCATTTTTTCAATGATCTGGATCCCGACGTCAAAAGTGTCAAAAAATTTTGTGGACGTCCGTCAAGACATTGGCTATGCATCTGGTTGGCCCTGACGGCCATTCCGACCCTTTTTCAAGGTCAAAATAGCCCCGAAGCGCGCATACACCCATTTTGACGATTTTTCGTGTGCTATAGCACACCATTTTTTGGGTGATCCGGATCCCGACGTCAAAAGTGCCAAAATTTTTTGTGGACGTCAGTCAAGACGTTGGCTATGCATCCGATTGTCCCTGACAGCCATTCCAACCCATTTTCAAGGTCAAAATAGCCCCGAAGCGCGCATACCCCCATTTCGATGATTTTTCGTGTGCTATAGCACACCATTTTTTGGGTGATCCGGATCCCGACGTCAAAAGTGACAAAAATTTTTTGGACGTCCATCAAGACGCTGGCTATGCATCCGGTTCTGGCAGCCATTCCGACCCATTTTCAAGGTCAAAATAGCCCTGAAGCGCGCATACCCCCATTTCGACGATTTTTCGTGTGCTATGGTACACCATTTTTTGGGTGATCCGGATCCCGATGTCAAAAGTGCGAAAAAATTTTGTGGACGTTCGTCAAGACGTTGGCTATGCATCCGGTTGGCCCTGACGGCCATTCCGACCCATTTTCAAGGTCAAAATAGCCCCGAAGCGCGTATACCCCCATTTCGACGATTTTTCCTGAGCTATAGCACACCATTTTTTGGGTGATCCGGATCCCGATGTCAAAAGTGCCAAAAAGTTTTGTGGACGTCCGTCAAGACGTTGGCTATGCATCCGGTTGGCCCTGACGGCCATTCCGACCCATTTTCAAGGTCAAAATAGCCCCAAAGCGCGCATACCCCCATTTCGACGATTTTTCGTGTGCTATAGCACACCATTTTTTGGGTTATCCGGATCCCGACTTCAAAAGTGCCAAATTTTTTTGTGGACATCCGTCAAGACATTGGCTATGCATCCGGTTGGCCCCGACTGCCATTCCGACCCATTTTTAAGGTCAAAATAGCCCCGAAGCACGCATACCCCCATTTCGATGATTTTTCCATTTTTTGGGTGATCCGGATCCCGATGTCAAAAGTGCAAAAAAATTTGTGGACGTTCGTCAAGACGTTGGCTATGCATCCGGTTGGCCCTGACGGCCATTCCGACCCATTTTCAAGGTCAAAATAGCCCCGAAGCGCGTATACCCCCATTTCGACGATTTTTCGTGTGCTATAGCACACCATTTTTTGGGTGATCCGGATCCCGACGCCAAAAGTGCCAAAAATTTTTGTTGACGTCATTCAAGACGTTGGCTTTGCATCCGATTGTCCCTGATGGCCATTCCGACCCATTTTCAAGGTCAAAATAGCCCCGAAGCGCGCATACCCCCATTTCGACGATTTTTCGTGTGCTATAGCACACCATTTTTTGGGTGATCCGGATCCCGACGCCAAAAGTGCCAAATATTTTTGTGGACGTCCGTCAAGACGTTGGCTATGCATCAGGTTGGCCCTGACGGCCATTCCGACCCATTTTCAACGTCAAAATAGCCCCGAAGCGCGCATACCCCCATTTCGATGATTTTTCGTGTGCTATAGCACACCATTTTTTGGGTGATCCGGATCCCGACGTCAAAAGTGCCAAAATTTTTTGTGGACGTCCGTCAAGACGTTGGATATGCATCCGTTTGGCCCTGACGGCCTTTCCGACCCATTTTAAAGGTTAAACTAGCCCCGAAGCGCGCATACCCCCATTTCGACGATTTTTCGTTAGCTATAGCACACCATTTTTTGGGTGATCCGGATCCTGACGTCAAAAGTGCCAAATATTTTTGTGGATGTCTGTCAAGACGTTGGCTATGCATCCGATTGGCCCTTACGGCCATTCCGACCCGTTTTCAAGGTCAAAAAAGCCCCGAAGCGCGTATACCCCCATTTCGACGATTTTTCGTGTGCTATAGCACACCATTTTTGGGGTGATCCGGATCCCGACGTCAAAAGTGCCAAAAAATTTTGTGGACGTCCATCAAGATGTTGGCTATGCATCCGGTTGGCCCTGACGGCCATTCCGACCCATTTTAAAGGTCAAAATAGCCCCGAAGCGCGCATACCCCCATTTCGACGATTTTTCGTGTGCTATAGCACACCATTTTTTGGGTGATCCGGATCCCGACGTCAAAAGTGCCAAATTCTCTGTGGACGTCCTTCCAGACGTTGGCTAAGCATCCGATTGGCCCTGACGGCCATTTCGACCCATTTTCAAGGTCCAAATAGCCCCGAAGAGCGCATACCCCCATTTCGACGATTTTTCGTGTGCTATAGCACACCATTTTTTGGGTGATCTGGATCCCGACGTCAAAAGTGCCAAACTTTTTTGTGGACGTCCGTCAAGACGTTGGCTATGCATCCGGTTGGCCCTGACGGCCATTTCGACCCATTTTCAAGGTCAAAATAGCCCCGAAGCGCGCATACCCCCATATCGACGATTTTTCGTGTGCTATCGCACACCATTTTTTGGGTGATCCGGATCCCGACGTCAAAAGTGCCAAAATTCTTTGTGGACGTCCGTCAAGACGTTGGCAATGCATCCGGTTGTCCCTGATGGCCATTCCGACACATTTTCAAGGTCAAAATAGCCCCGAAGCGCGCATACTCCCATTTCGACGATTGTTCGTGTGCTATAGCACACCATTTTTGGGGTGATCTGGATCCGGATCCCGAAGTCAAAAGTACCAAAAATTTTTATGGACGTCCGTCAAGACGTTGGCTATGCATCCGGTTGGCCCTGACGGCCATTCCGACCCATTTTCAAGGTCAAAATAGCCCCGAAGCGCGCATACCCCCATTTCGACGATTTTTTGGGTGATCCGGATCCCGACGTCAAAAGTGCCAAAAATTTTTGTGGACGTCCGTCAAGACGTTGGCTATGCATCCGGTTGGCCCTGACGGCCATTCCGACCCATTTTGAAGGTCAAAATAGCCCCGAAGCGCGCATACCCCCATTTCGATGAATTTTCGTGTGCTATACACACCATTTTTTGGGTGATCCGGATCCCGACGTCAAAAGTGCCAAATATTTTTGTGGACGTCCGTCAAGACGTTGGCTATGCATCCGGTTGGCCCTGACGGCCATTCCGACCCATTTTGAAGGTCAAAATAGCCCTGAAGCGCGCATACCACATTTCGACAATTTTTCGTGTGCTATAGCACACCATTTTTTGGGTGATCTGGATCACGACGTCAAAAGTGCCAAAACTTTTTGTGGACGTCCTCAAGACGTTGGCTATGCATCCGGTTTGGCCCTCATGGCCATTCCGACCCATTTTCAAGGTCAAAATAGCCCCTAAGCACGCATACCCCCATTTCGACGATTTTTCATGTGCTATATCACACCATTTTTTGGGTGATCCGGATCCCGACGTCAAAAGTGCCAAATATTTTTGTGGACGTCCATAAAGACCTTGGATATGCATATGGTTGGCCCTCACGGACATTCCGACCCATTTTCAAGGTCAAAATAGCCCCGAAGCGCGCATACCCCCATTTCGATGATTTTTTGTGTGCTATAGCACACCATTTTTTGGGTGATCCGGATCTCGACGTCAAATGTGCCAAAACTTTTTGTGGACGTCCGTCAAGACCTTGGCTATGCATCCGGCTGGCCCTCACGGCCATTCTGACCCATTTTAAAATTCAAAATAGCCCCGAAGCTCGCATACCCCCATTTCGACGATTTTTCGTGTGCTATATCACACCATTTTTTGGGTGATCCGGATTCCGATGTCAAAAGTGCCAAACAATTTTGTGGACGTCCGTCAAGACCTTGGCTATGCATCCGGTTGGCCCTCACGGCCATTCCGACCCATTTTCAAGGTCAAAATAGCCCCGAAGCGCGCATACCCCCATTTCGATGATTTTTTGTGTGCTATAGCACACCATTTTTTGGGTGATCCGGATATCGACGTCAAAAGTGCCAAACATTTTTGTGGACGTCCGTCAAGACCTTGGCTATGCATCCGGTTTGCTCTCAAGCCATTCCGACCCATTTTCAAGGTCAAAATATCCCCGAAGCGCGCATACCCCCATTTCGACAATTTTGTGTGTGCTATATAGCACACCATTTTTTGGGTGATCCAGATCTCGACGTCAAAAGTGCCAAAAATTTTGTGGACGTCCGTCAAGACCTTGGCTATGCATCTCGTTGTCCCTCACGGCCATTCCGACCCATTTTCAAGGTCAAAATAGCCCCGAAGCGTGCAATACCCCCATTTTGATGATTTTTCGTGTGCTATAGCACACCATTTTTTGGGTGATCCGGATCCCGACATCAAAAGTGCCAAAATTTTTTGTGGACATCAGTCAAGACCTTGGCTATGCATCCGGTTGGCCCTCACGGCTATTCCGACCCATTGTCAAGGTCAAAATAGCCCAGAAGCTCGCATACCCCCATTTCGACGATTTTTCGTGTGTTATAACACACCATTTTTTGGGTGATCCGAATCCCGATGTCAAAAGAGCCAAAAAATTTTGTGGACGTCCGTCAAGACCTTGGCTATGCATCCGGTTGTCTCTCATGGCCATTCCGACCCATTTTCAAGGTGAAAATAGCCCCGAAGCACGCATACCCCTATTTCGAAGATTTTTCGTGTGCTATAGCACACCATTTTTTGGGTGATCCGGATCCCGATGTCAAAAGTGCCAAAAAATTTTGTGGACGTCCGTCAAGACCTTGTCTATGCATCCGATTGGCCCTCACGGCCATTTCGACCCATTTTCAAGGTTAAAATGCCCCGATAGCACGCAATACCCCATTGTCGTGATTTTTCGTGTGGCTATAGCAACATTTTTTGGGTGATCTGGATCCCGACGTCAAAAGTGCCAAATTTTTTTGTGGACGTCCGTCAAGACCTTGGCTATGCATCCGGTTGGCCCTCACGGCCATTCCGACCCATTTTCAAGGTCAAAATAGCCCCGAAGCTTGCATACCCCCATTTCGACGATTTTTTGTGTGTTATAACACACCATTTTTTGGGTGATCTGAATCCCGATGTCAAAAGTGCCAAAAACTTTTGTGGACGTCCGTCAATCCCTTGGCTATGCATCCGGTTATCTCTCACATCCATTCCGACCCATTTTCAAGGTCAAAATAGCCCCGAAGCACGCATACCCCATTTCGAAGATTTTTCGTGTGCTATAGCACACCATTTTTGGGGTGATTCGGATCCCGACGTCAAAAGTGCCAATATTTTTTGTGGACGTCCGTCAAGACCTTGGCTTTGCATCCGGTTGGCCCTCACGGCCATTCCGACCCATTTTCAAGGTCAAAATAGCCCCGAAGCGCGCATACCCCCATTTCGACGATTTTTCGTGTGTTATATTACACAATTTTTTGGGTGATCCGAATCTCGATGTCAAAAGTGCCAAATGTTTTTGTGGACGTCCGTCAAGACCTTGGCTATGCATCCGGTTGGCCCTCATGGCTATTTCGACCCATATTCAAGGTCAAAATAGTCTCGAAGCGCGCATACCCTCAATTCAACGATTTTTCGTGTGCTATAGCACACCATTTTTTGGGTGATCCAGATCCTGATGTCAAAAGTGCCAAATGTTTTTGTGGACGTCCGTTAAGACCTTGTCTATGCATCCGGTTGGCCCTCATGGCTATTCCGACCCATTTTCAAGGTCAAAATAGCCTCGAAGCGCGCATACCCCTATTTCGATGATTTTTCGTGTGCTATAGCACACTATTTTTTGGGTGATTCAGATCCCGACGTCAAAAGTGCCAAAATTATTTGTGAACGTCCGTCAAGACCTTGGCTATGCATCCAGTTGGCCTTCACGGCCTTTCCGACCCATTTTCAAGGTCAAAATAGCCCCAAAGCGTGCATACTCCCATTTCAATGATTTTTCGTGTGCTATAGCACACCATTTTTTGGGTAATCCGGATCCCGACGTCAAAAGTGCCAAAGGTTTTTGTGGACGTCCGTCAAGACCTTGGCTATGCATCCGGTTGGCCCTCACGGCCATTCCGACCCATTTTCAAGGTTAAAATAGCCCCGAAGCTCGCATACCCCCATTTCGACGATTTTTCGTGTGTTATAACACACCATTTTTTTGGTGATCCGAATCCCAATGTCAAAAGTGCCAAAATATTTTGTGGACGTTCGTCAAGCCCTTGGATATGCATACGGTTGGACCTCACGGACATTCCAACCCATTTTAAAGGTCAAAATAGCCCCGAAGCGCGCATACCCCCATTTCGACGATTTTTTGTGTGTTATAACACACCATTTTTTGGGTGATCTGAATCCCGATGTCAAAAGTGCCAAAAAATTTTGTGGACGTCCGTCAAGCCCTTGTCTATGCATCTGATTGTCTCTCACGGCCATTCCGACCCATTTTCAAGGTCAAAATAGCCCCGAAGTGCGCATACCCCCATTTCGAAGATTTTTCGTGTGCTATAGCACAACATTTTTTGGGTGATTCGGAGCCCGACATCAAAAGTGCCAATATTTTTTGTGGACGTCCGTCAAGACCTTGGCTTTGCATCCGGTTGGCCCTCACGGCCATTCCGACCCATTTTCAAGGTCAAAATAGCCCCAAAGCGCGCATACCCCCATTTCGATGATTTTTCGTGTGCTATAGCATACCATTTTTTGGGTGATCCGGATCCCGACGTCAAAAGTGCCAATATTTTTTGTGGACGTCTTTCAAGACCTTGGCTATGCATCCGGTTGGCCCTCACGGCCATTCCGACCCATTTTAAAGGTCAAAATAGCCCCGAAGCTCGCATACCCCCATTTCGACGATTTTTCGTGTGTTATAACACACCATTTTTTGGGTGATCCGAATCCCGATGTCAAAAGTGCCAAATATTTTTGTGGACGTCCGTCAAGACCTTGGCTATGCATCCGGTTGGCCCTCATGGCTATTCCGACCCATTTTCAAGGTCAAAATAGTCTCGAAGCGCGCATACCCTCAATTCGATGATTTTTCGTGTGCTATAGCACACCATTTTTTGGGTGATCCAAATCCCGATGTCAAAAGTGCCAAATGTTTTTGTGGACGTCCGTCAAGACCTTGTCTATGCATCCGGTTGGCCCTCATGGCTATTCCGACCCATTTTCAAGGTCAAATTAGCCTCGAAGCGCGCATACCCCTATTTCGATGATTTTTCGTGTGCTATAGCACACTATTTTTTGGGTGATTCAGATCCCGACGTCAAAAGTGCCAAAATATTTTGTGAACGTCCGTCAAGACCTTGGCTATGCATCCGGTTGGCCTTCACGGCCTTTCCGACCCATTTTCAAGGTCAAAATAGCCCCAAAGCGCGCATACTCCCATTTCGATGATTTTTCGTGTGCTATAGCACACCATTTTTTGGGTAATCCGGATCCCGACGTCAAAAGTGCCAAAGGTTTTTGTGGACGTCCGTCAAGACCTTGGCTATGCATCCGGTTGGCCCTCACGGCCATTCCGACCCATTTTCAAGGTCAAAATAGCCCCGAAGCTCGCATACCCCCATTTCGATGATTTTTCGTGTGTTATAACACACCATTTTTTCGGTGATCCGAATCCCAATGTCAAAAGTGCCAAAATATTTTGTGGACGTCCGTCAAGCCCTTGGCTATGCATCCGGTTGTCTCTCACGGCCATTCCGACCCATTTTCAAGGTTAAAATAGCCCCGAAGCGCGCATACCCCTATTTCAAAGATTTTTCGTGTGCTATAGCACACCATTTTTTGGGTGATCCGGATCCCAACGTCAAAAGTTCCAAATATTTTTGTGGACGTCCATCAAGACCTTGGATATGCATATGGTTGGCCCTCACGGCCATTCCGACCCATTTCTAAGGTCAAAATATCCTCAAAGCGCGCATACCCCCATTTCGACGATTTTTTGTGTGCTATAGCACAACATTTTTTGGGTGATCCAGATCCCGACGTCAAATGTGCCAAAAAATTTTGTGGACGTCCGTCAAGACCTTGGCTATGCATCCGGTTGGCCCTCACGGCCATTCCGACCCATTTTAAAGGTCAAAATAGCCCCGAAGCTCGCATACCCCCATTTCGACGATTTTTCGTGTGCTATATCACACCATTTTTTGGGTGATCCGGATCCCGACGTCAAAAGTGCCAAATATTTTTGTGGACGTCCATCAAGACCTTGGATATGCATATGGTTGGCCCTCACGGCCATTCCGACCCATTTTCAAGGTCAAAATATCCTCGAAGCGCGCATACCCCCATTTCGACGATTTTTTGTGTGCTATAGCACACCATTTTTTGGGTGATCCGGATCCCGACGTCAAATGTGCCAAATCTTTTTGTAGACGTCCGTCAAGACCTTGGCTATGCATCCGGTTGGCCCTCACGGCCATTCCGATCCATTTTCAAGGTCAAAATAGCCCCGAAGCTCGCATACCCCCGTTTTGACGATTTTTCGTGTGTTATAACACACCATTTTTTGGGTGATCCAAATTCCGATGTCAAAAGTGCCAAATATTTTTGTGGACGTCCGTCAAGACCTTGGCTATGCATACGGTTGGCCCTCACGGCCATTCCGACCCATTTTCAAGGTTAAAATAGTCTCGAAGCGTGCATACCCTCATTTCGATGATTTTTCGTGTGCTATAGCACACCATTTTTTGGGTGATCCGGATCCCGATGTCAAAAGTGCCAAATGTTTTTGTGGACGTCCGTCAAGACCTTGGCTATGCATCCGGTTGGACCTCATGGCCATTCCGACACATTTTCAAGGTTAAAATAGCCTTGAAGCGCGCATACCCCTATTTCGACGATTCAATTTTTGGGTGATTTAGATCCCGACGTCAAAAGTGCCAAATATTTTTGTGAACATCCGTCAAGACCTTGGCTATGCATCCGGTTGGACCTCACGGCCTTTCCGACCCATTTTCAAGGTCAAAATAGCCCTTTAGCGCGCATACCCCCATTTTGATGATTTTTCGTGTGCTATAGCACACCATTTTTTGGGTGATCCGGATCCCGACGTTAAAAGAGCCAAAATTTTTTGTGGACGTCCGTCAAAACTTGGCTATGCATCTGGTTGGCTTTCACGGCCATTCCGACACATTTTCAAGGTCAAAATAGCCCCGAAGCTTGCATACCCCCATTTCGACGATTTTTTGTGTGCTTTAGCACACCATTTTTTGGGTAATCCAGATCCCGATGTCAAAAGTGCAAAACATTTTTGTGGACGTCCATCAAGACCTTGGATATGCATCCGGTTGGCCCTCAAGGCCATTCCGACCCATTTTCAAGGTCAAAATAGCCCCGAAGTGCGCATACCCCTATTTCGATGATTTTTTGTGTGCACACCATTTTTTAGGTGATCCGGATCCCGATGTCAAAAGTGCCAAAGAATTTTGTGGACATCCTACAAGACCTTGGATATGTATACGGTTGGCCCTCACGGCCATTCCGACCCATTTTCAAGGTCAAAATAGCCTCGAAGCGCGCATACCCCCATTTCCACGATTTTTCGTGTGCTATAGGAAACCATTTTTTGGGTGATTCGGATCCCGATGTCAAATGTGCCAAATATTTTTGTGGACGTCCGTCAAGACCTTGGCTATGCATCCGGTTGGCCCTCACGGCCATTCCGACCCATTTTCAAGGTCAAAATAGCCCCGAAGCGCGCATACCCCCATTTCGATGATTTTTCGTGTGCTATAGCACACCATTTTTTGGGTGATCCAGATCTCGACGTCATAAGTGCCAAACATTTTTGTGGACGTCCATCAAGACCTTGGCTATGCATCCGGTTTGCTCTCACGGCCATTCCGACCCATTTTCAAGGTCAAAATAGCCCCGAAGCGCGCATACCCCCATTTCGA
>JABWTJ010001030.1:0-104223 GCA_016801875.1 Solanum sitiens | reverse complement strand
TCGGGATCCGGATCACCCAAAAAATGGTGTGCTATAGCACACGAAATATCGTCGAAATGGGGGTATGCGTGCTTCTGGGCTATTTTGACCTTGAAAATGGATCGGAATGGACGTAAGGGCCAACTAGATGCATAGCCAAGGTCTTGACGGACGTCCACAAAAAGGTTTGGTACTTTTGACGTCGGGATCCGGATCACCCAAAAAATGGTGTGCTATAGCACACGAAAAATCCTCGAAATGGGGGTATGCGCGCTTCGGGGCTATTTTGACCTTGAAAATGGATCGGAATAGCCGTGAGGGACAACCGGATGCATAGCCAAGGTCTTGACGGATGTCCACAAAAAAGTTTGGTACTTTTGACGTCGGGATCCGGAACTCGCAAAAAATGGTGTGCTATAGCACACGAAAAATCGTCGAAATGAGGGTATGCGCGCTACGGGGCTATTTTGACCTTGAAAATGGGTCGGAATGGCCGTGAGGGCCAAGCGGATTCATAGCCAAGGTCTTGACAGACGTCCACAAAAAATTTTGCACTGTGACGTCGGGATCTGGATCACCCAAAAAATGATGTGCTATAGCACATGAAAAATCGTCGAAATGGGGGTATGCACGCTTCGGGGCTATTTTGACCTTGAAAATGGGTCGAATGGCCGTGAGGGCCAACCGGATGCATAGCCAAGGTCTTGACAGACGTCCACAAAAAAGTTTGTCACTTTTAACGTCGGGATCCGGATTACCCAAAAAATGGTGTGCTATAGCACACGAAAAATCGTCGAAATGGGGGTATGCGCTCTTCGGGGCTATTTTGACCTTGAAAATGGGTCGGAATGGCCGTGAGGGCCAACCAGATGCATAGAAAAGGTCTTGAAGGACGTCCACAAAAACGTTTGGCAGTTTTGACATCGGGATCCGGATCACCCAAAAAATGGTGTGCTATAGCACACGAAAAATTGTTGAAATGGGGGTATGCGCGCGTCGTGGCTATTTTGACCTTGAAAATGGGTCGGAATGGACGTGAGGGCCAACCGGATTCATAGCCAAGGTCTTGACGAACGTCCACAAAAAGTTTTGGTACTTTTGACGTCGGGATCCGGATCACTCAAAAAATGGTGTGCTATAGGACACAAAAAATCGTCGAAATGGGGGTATGCGCGCTTCGGGGCTATTTTGACCTTGAAAATGGGTCGGAATGGCCGTTAGGGCCAACCGGATGCATAGCCAAGGTCTTGATGGACGTCCACAAAATTGTTTGGCACTTATGACATCGGGATCCGGATCACCCAAAAAATGGTGTGCTATAGCACACGAAAAATCATCGTAATAGGGGTATGCACGCTTCGGGGCTATTTTGACCTTGAAAATGGGTCGGAATGGCCATGAGGACCAACCGATGCATAGCCAAGGTCTTGACAAACGTCCATAAAAGTTTTTGTCTCTTTTGAAGTCGGGATCTGGATCACCCAAAAAATGGTGTGCTATAGCACACGAAAAATCGTTGAAATGGGGGTATGCGCGCTTCGGGGCTATTTGGACCTTGAAAATGGGTCGATATGGCCGTGAGGGCCAACCGGATGCATAGTCAAGGTCTTGACGGAAGTCCACAAAAATGTTTGGCACTTTGGACTATCACATCCGGGTTTACCCCCAGACGTAACCGGCGTCTTCTTCCTTTTAAAGGACTAAGACAAGCCTCTTAGCCCCATCATAGCATTCATCGATTAAAAATGTGAAGGAATTTAAAACTTTTTATCTATAACTACTCGGAGGTTTACATAGACCTCTACATACACAGTCATATTTATATCAAGTATACATTGACTTGTTCGTATAGGAAGATTACATAGTCTTCTACTTTTATTTCACACATTTATAAAAAAGAGAAATAATAGTCATAAAAGCCGTCTCATCTCATAAACCATCTATCAAGTCAATAAATCTTGGGCATAGCCCTACATCAATACAAGAAGCCACATATAGGCTATGTACAACATCGTCTCAAATGAGTAATAGAATCAATACGAAATTTTAGTAACTAAGTAACATAAGATCAAGATGTCGGCCACGCCCTCGGGAGAATGAGGACCTACCACTTGGATGGTTAGAGATCCAAGTCTTCCTTTCCAGCAATTCGAAGTAAGATCAACGACCCGAACCTAAAATGTTTGGGAAAAGGGAAAGAAATGGGGTTAGTACTCCACATGTACTAAGTATGGAACCACATATACAATTACCAATCAAATATACTTAGAAAAGGACATTTAGGAACATCATTATAAAACATGTATACAAGTGAAACATAGTAAAGCAAAACATGCTAAATATATCCTTCATAAAGTCACAAGTGCAATGATCAAGTAAATTCCCATAACTCTTACTTAATCAAGTAGCCTATCAAGACTACAATTAGCAATCAACCTTACCTAACATACTCTTCCATTTCATGAAAACATTCTTCTTTAATCAAAAGCTACAACCTTATACTCATAAGCATGTTATTTAATGCACATAGTCATTTACATTACATCACTACTTTACATACATAATATTGACCTCTCAAAGCTCCCATCAAGTCCAACTAGTGCAAAGCTTAGGTAGAGTCCCATATCATGTACTCCTAGCCAAGCACATCTTTACATAACAACTTCCTATATCATGTACTCCTAGGCAACCTCACAACCAACCTAAAGCATTCCAATTCAATCATCATATCAACCTATCACCTCAAACAAGGTATACTTCAACACACATTATTACTTGGTGACAAATAACTCACAATTTGAAGTAAGGATTAGGATAATCAAGACTTACCAATACTTCTCCATAGTTCAACAATAAGGGCCTTACCATCAACCCATAGACCAACCCAATTTGGGTCATCATACCAATGTAATTCAATAGTCAACATAAGAACTAATTTGAGAGAAATCATTATACCACAAAGTAATGCTAAATCAAAGCTTTGTAACATGATATCAAAGTCTATCTTCTTACCCTAGATTCAATACTCAAGAAATAGGCATGAAGAACTTCCATTCATTACAATATACTCATGATCAATGCAATAACAACCATTAAAGATGATTTAAAGAATAATTAGATCAATTACATCAATCCAAGCCAAATTCATATCAATCCCAATACCAAGGGTTAAGGGTTAGGGGTCATCACCCACAATAGATCAAACTACATCAATTCATCATAATCAAGTTGCAATACATGATAATCTATTCACTATAACCCAAAGAATACATAAACAACTCAATTCATAACAACAAACTCGAAATTGGATGAAACCCATATGAAACTCAACTTTTGAAAAACCTTTGAAGGAGCCCTTTGAGGAAAGAATCTCAAAGGTGAATTAGATCCCATACCTTAAGATTTGATGACGTTTTGATGGTCAATTTCGTGCTAAATCAGCCCCCAATGATCTCCCCAAGTTGTTCTCCAATGGAGTCTTCCAAATAGAGAGAGAAAGTAGAGAGAAGGAAGAGAGTTTTGTTTGGAGAATTGTGATTAGGTTAATGAAGGTTGGTATTTATAGTAGGGTCTTAAGTCACTTAATTAGTCTCCCCTTAAACCCCTAATTACCCCTAAGACACTTTAATGAATTAATCAAACTTAAACTAGCTTCTGTAAATATTACAGCCCCTCAACGACGGCTCCCCAACGACGGGCCGTCGTGGGCGTGACGGATAGCTTCCCCCTCCGTCCTACACATCCGTCACATTGGTCAGAGACTGTGCAGGCGGAGGGTTTTTCCCAGAAACTGAGGCTGGCACGACTGTGGCTTCGACGCCCCGTTGCGCCTGTGATGCCCCGTCATGGGGTACGTCATGACCTACTGTTTCAAGGGTCCTCCTTGAGGGTCCTTGGTTGGTCCTCGGGGAGTCGAACCCTGTCTTTTACAACATGAAACCATCCCATACTATGTGTTACACCTATTGTTACAAACATTTACTAAATTCTGACTCTTTAACTTGGTTAAACTAAAAGGACACTCTAGCCCTCTTGTGAACCAACTTACCGAACGATATAAACGTTTTGGTTGACAAAACACTTAAACGACTCCATATACGCCTAATTTGGCTAGGAACAATGGTTTAGACCTTAAGGAGCCTGTTTAAGTCTTATCACATGACTTTGGGATTTCGAAATGTTACATTGACGTCGGGATCTGGATCACCCAAAAAATGGTGTGCTATAGCACACGAAAAATCATCGAAATGGGGGTATGCGCGCTTCTGGGCTATTTTGACCTTGAAAATGGATCGGAATGGCCGTGAGGGCCAACTGGATGCATAGACAAGGTCTTGACGGACGTCCACAAAAATTTTTCGGACTTTTGACGTCGGAATCCGGATCACCCAAAAAATGGAGTGCTATAGCACACGAAAAATCGTCGAAATGGGGGTATGCACGCTTCGGGGCTATTTTGACCTCGAAAATGGGTCGAAGGATGCATAGCCAAGGTCTTGACGGACGTCAACAAAAATTTTTGGCCCTTTTGACGTCGGGATCTGGATCATCCAAAAAATGGTGTGCTATAGCACACGAAAAATCGTCGAAATGGGGGTATGCGCGCTTCGGGGTTATTTTAACCTTGAAAATGGGTCGAAGGATGCATAGCCAAGGTCTTGTTGGACGTCCACAAAATATTTTGGCACTTTTGACATCGGGATCCGGATCACCCAAAAAATAGTGTGCTATAGCACACGAAAATCGTCAAAATAGGGTTATGCGTGCTTTTGGGCTATTTTGACCTTGAAAATGGATCGGAATGGCCGTGAGGGACAACCGGATGCATAGCCAAGGTCTTGACGGACGTCCACAAAAAGGTTTGGTACTTTTGACGTCGGGATCCGGATCACCCAAAAAATGGTGTGCTATAGCACACGTAAAATCGTCAAAATGGGGGTATGCGCGCTTTGGGGCTATTTTGACCTTGAAAATGGGTCGGAATGGCCATGAGGGCCCACCGGATGCATAGCCAAGGTCTTGAAAGACGTCCACAAAAATGTTTGGCACTTTTGACATCGGGATCTGGATCATCCAAAAAATGGTGTGCTATAGCACACGAAAAATCATCGAAATAGGGGTATGCGTACTTCGGGGCTATTTTGACCTTGAAAATGGGTCGAAGCATGCATAGCCAAGGTCTTGACGGACGTCCACAAATTTTTGGCACTTTTGATGTCGGGATACGGATCACCCAAAAAATGGTGTGCTATAGCACATGAAAAATCATCGAAATGGAGGTATGCGCGCTTTGGGGCTATTTTGACCTTCAAAGTTGGTCGGAATGGCCGTGAGGGCCAATCGGATGCATATCCAAGGTCTTGATGGACGTCCCCAAAAATATTTGGCACTTTAGACGTCGGGATCCGGATCACCCAAAAAATGGTGTGCTATAGCACACGAAAAATCGTCAAAATGGGGGTATGCGCGCTTCGGGGCTATTTTGACCTTGAAAATGGGTCGGAATGGCCGTGATGGCCAACCGGATGCATATCCAAGGTGTTGACTAATGTCCACAAAAATATTTGGTACTTTTGACGTCGGGATCTGGATCACCCAAAAAATGGTATGCTATAGTACATGAAAAATCGTTGAAATGGGGGTATGCGTGCTTCGGGGATATTTTGACCTCGAAAATGGGTCGGAATGCCCGTGAGGGCCAACCGGATGCAAATCCAAGGTCTTGATAGACGTCCACAAAATTTTTTGGCACTTTTGACGTCGGGATTCGGATCACCCAAAAAATGGTGTGCTATAGCACACGAAAAATCGTCGAAATAGGGATATGCAGGCTTCGGGGCTATTTTGACCAATAAAATGGGTCGGCGTGGCCGTGAGGGACAACCAGATGCATAGCCAAGGTCTTGACGGACGTCCACAAAAAATTTGGCCACTTTTGATGTCGGGATCTGGATCACCCAAATAATGGTGTGCTATAGCACACGAAAAATCGTCGAAATGGGGGTATGCGCGCTTCGGGGCTATTTTGACCTTGAAAATAGGTCAGAATGGCTGTAAGGGCCAATCGGATGCATATCCAAGGTCTTGACAGACGTCCCCAAAAAAATTTGGCACTTTTGACGTCGGGATCCGGATCACCCAAAAAATGGTGTGCTATTATAACGCCCCAAAATGAACTAAGGTGAACTAGAGCCTCATGGTTGTTTCTTGAGTTAATTTTAAGTTAAACAGAGTTAGTTTGGTGTCCTTAGGCAGTGTGCAAGGTTTGGTTATGTTTGGAGTTCAATCGACCAAAAACGTCCAAGACGTTCGGATGGTATGCCTTAGAATGTACTTGTATGTCTTGGCAAGTTTGGATAAGTTTTATGTGTTCGTTTTACTTGAAACATGCGTCGGATGTTCCTTAGACCTAGACGACTTAGTTTAGGGGTTTGACGTCCGGGCACGACCCAACCTAGGACCCACAAGGGCCCCTAGATGAAGGGCCCAAGACTTGGGCAAGTCTGCCCATCAGTAGCTCACGACGGCCATGGCGACGGTCCGTCGTACTCAGGACGGTCCGTTGAGCCAGGGCGTCGTGGGTGACAGAGAGTGAAATTGGGACAAGCTCCATTTAGAAGCCAAGTGTTCCTCGACGGAACCCCGTGATGGTCCGTGGTGGACGTGACGGTCCGTCGAGGAGGTCTCGTCGATGAAGCCTGCCAGTGCATGATTTAAAGGCTGCCAGCTTAGGGTGTTTTATGTAAATACACCCCAAGCCTTATAAGACTCTCTTACACCCTAAACCTAGAGAAGAGCCCCCTTTTCTCTTCAAGATCCAACTCTCTCTTTCTCTCAAGAAAACTCTCTCAACTCTCTTGGAAGCTAGAAGTCAAGGAAGGATAGGAGGACGGATTGGGAATTGTTTCTTCATCAAATTCGTGGGTTTCTTTCTCCTAAAGGTATGGTATCCATTCTTGAATACCTTTCCATTCAAGAAGCCAACTTCCAAAAATGGTTTTCAAAAGGGGTTTTAAACTCAACTTCTTCTAAACTTTGATTTCTATTATGGGTCTTCTTGTAACTAAGTTCTAATGGTTTAAATGTATTTATCTTGGTTTGAATAGATGGTTTTGATGTTAAAACTCCATGAAACTCTTGTATATGCATACTTCAACTTTTGGCATGAAAATGGGTTATGTGAGCATGATTTGAGTAAGGTATGAACTTGGGTCTTCTTGTGTATGTCATGTAGGTGTAGCTACTGCCCTAAGGGCCTTAATATGGTGAAATATTGATAAATTGCTTATGGGTAATGATGGTTTGATTTGTTGATGAGTTGCTCTCATTGTATAATTCTTATTATGAATTGCTATTTGAGTGGTATGGTCCACCTTATGGGTGGCGGTGCTAATTGATGAACTTGATGTTACTTAGTATGGTTTGAGTATGTGACCTTGAAGGTCTAATATGTGAAATGAAGATATATTGGAAATGGGTCTTATGTTGTGTTTGATGTAGCTTGAATTGCATGTTTGACCTAGTTTATGTCTAAATGAAGTATATGATTATGAGAAGTATGTAGAGTGTGTAGCTTGATGAATCAAGGTTAAAGTATGAGTAGAAATTGATGAAAATGAAATGATGCTTATATGCAAGGTGTGCACATGTACAGACACACTCTTCTAAGATTTGTATTTTGTCAAGTTGAGCAAAAAGGCGAAATCTTGAGGTGGACACACTTCGTGAGTTAAGATGTAGTGTCTAGTAACAACCTCTCCATTTCCTAGTGAGCTTCCTATGATAGACTTTTATGTTGAGAAATCCGTGTGGAGTTATGCCTAGCACCGAGAGGATATGAAGGGGAGGTGGATTGCACTTCGTTAGTTGAGATGTTGTAATCCAAAGTACCTCTTGAGATGAGTACTCCTCGTTAGTAGAGAGTGAGTTACTTAGTAGCAATCTCCTTATCCCTTAACTATGTGCCCGCATAGGTGTAGCTATTGGAAAAGCCATGTAAACGCTAAGAAGCATGACCTTACTCTAGGCAAGTAAGGATCCCTCATCCGATAGGGGTTAATATCGGGATTCCATGTCTAGCTCTCATGGTCTTTGTCGGTTAAGCTAACTCCCACAAAACAATTGATTTGAAACTAATTATCTTGTGTATTGTTGAAATTGTGTATGTATGTCGTGAAGTGCTCAATCCACATTAGTTACCAAGTAGGAGCATTGAGTGGGAGTAGTAGTATGGGATGCTATTCTCACATTGCACTTGGTGTGACCTATACCTACTATGGGAGAAGAGTACCTTCATGAAATCCGTGTGAATGAGTACTATGGTGTAGTGTTATGGAGGATTATAGTGGAGTACTTGAGTAAATGGAATCCATTAGGAGTACTAAGTGGGAGTGGTAGTATGGGATGCTACTCTCACATTGCACTTGGTATGACCTATATTTCCATGAGTGTTTTGCATATGTTATCCAAGGGCGTGGATTTGATTTCTAACGAAGTAAGCCTAAGATTTGGTAGTTTTAAGGGTCGCTTTGGTGTGCTTTGAAGGGAGGTGTAATGAGAGTCCCTTCTTGGCTCACCTTAGGGAGTCTTAGGATAACCTTGGGTTAGGGCAATTTCAAAGAAAAAACAGTTCATATGACTTGGACCGTGCCATTCACTGTAAGGTCTTCATTGTAAGAATTCAAAATGTTCACTATGATGCTTTATTAAATTTTATTGCAAGTTTAGCAAAGTTAATTGAAATGTTCCTTTTGTTTACTTTAAGTTTGGTAAGATAGCCATAAAGTGTTAATTGTTGATTCTTATGTGGGTTTGCTTCTAGATTCATGAAGGTTATATTTGAATTGCATAAAAAGCTATCTTTACTAAAATGTCCCTTTTTGCATGTTTTTGCATATGCCATACTTAGTACATTGTTGTACTAACCCCATACTTTTTATACCTTATGAGTATAGGTTGGAAGCCTTTGGAGGATCGAAGTTGAAGCTTGGGAATTCTATCTCTCAAGACTTGGGTATGTCCTCATATATTCGAGGACATAGTTTTTATGTTTCTTAGTTTCCTTATTAAGACTTAAAAATGTATTTACTCTATTATAAAGGGCCGTGTCCCTAAGATTCTAAGTCGTGTCTTTAAGTTGGCTTGTGACGATAAGATTTCCTAGTATTTATGAAAAGACTCCTTTATTTATTATTATCGTGAAAAGTTTTAATTCCGCACTACTTTTCATGCTTTATGTTATGAATGCTAGTTAGAGGGCTTGTACGAGACCCCAAAGGGGTCAAGTACGGCCGGTCACGATTCGAAGGTTTTCCCTAACTTCTAAGGGGTGCTTTCGGGTCGTGACAGGGGCATATGCCACTTTCTAATATGAAAAATATTTCTCTCATTTCTTCTAATCGTATATATTCTGTTGTACCTCCTTGTGATATTTGTGCAAAGTCTAGACAAGCTAAGTTACCTTTTCCATCCAGTACAATCTCTACTAAACGCATTTTTCACCTGATTCATGTGGACACTTGGGGTCCTTATAAGTCTCACACTCATGATGGGTTTAAGTACTTCCTGACTATCGTAGATGAATTTAGTAGAGGAACATGGACTTTTCTCCTTAGCACGAAGTCAAATGCATTCACTATTTTGAAACATTTTTTGGCTATGACCGAAAGACAATTCAATACAAAGGTGAACGTTATTAGATCTGATAATGCATTAGAATTGGGAAGCAGTTATGAAACTTCTCAATTTCTTGCTTCCCAGGGAATCATTCACCAGACCTCTTGTGTTTCCTCTCCTCAACAAAATGGAGTAGTAGAAAGGAAACATAGGCATTTGCTTGAACACGCAGGGCTCTTTTATTTCAATATAATCTCCCTATCAAGTTCTGGGGGGAATGTCTATTAACAACTACTTTCTTGATTAATAGATTCCCTTCCAAGCTTCTTAAAATGAAGACTCCATATGAGCTTTTGTTTGGACATACACCTTCTTATTCATATTTAAGGGTTTTTGGATGTTTATGCTATGCGTCTTCTCTTCCAATACATAGATCAAAACTAGATCCAAGATCAATCAAATGTGTATTTTTGGGTTATCCTTTTGGGAAAATGGGATACAAATTACTAAATCTTGAAACTAGAAAAATTTTCATTTCTAGAGATGTAATTTTTCATGAGAACGTCTTTCTTTTTTCTTCCATTAACGATCAGACTCCTATATTTCCAACTCCTTATTCAATTTCTGCTAGTCCTTCTGGTCTATTCGATAGTGATCAAACATCACATTCATCTCCACAACTTTCTTCTCCCTCACGAGAGTCTCCTGTTTCCTCTTCCTCTCACTCACTCAGACAATCTGATTATTCATCGGATTTAGTACATACTGAGCCTACATATTCTCATGTGCCGGTGGTACGTTCTGAGACATCTCCTAGAAGGTCAACGCGGGTGATTCATACGCCCAAATATTTGGATGATTATGTTTGCAACTCTGTAATTTTAGCAGATCTTACTCCAAGTTGTTTTGCCTCACCAGTTTCTCCTATGATCTTACCATTTTCTGATCTTTCTCCTTCTAATCAATCTCTTCTAAACTCTACTTCCTACATTCATGAGCCTACCACATTCCAAGGCATCTTTGCACCCAGGTTGGCAGGAGGCAATGGACAAGGAGTTAAAAGACTTAGAAGCAAACAAAACATGGGATATTGTAGAGTTACCAAAGGACAAAAAGGCTTTACCTTCGAAATGGGTTTATCGAGTTAAATACAATCAAGATGGATCAGTTGAATGATTTAAAGTGAGATTGGTTGTGCGAGGAGATATACAAAAAGAAGGCATAGATTTCACAGAAACTTATTCACCTATTGTGAAGATGACTACTATAAGATGCTTATTAAGTAGCAGTCAAGAAAAATTGGGAAATTTCTCAATTAGACGTCAACAATGCCTTCCTGCATGGTGATTTGCAAGAAGAGATATACATGAAATTTCCAACCGCTATGCAGCCTCATGGTCCTCTTCATGTTTGCAAATTAAAGAAATCTTTCTATGGGCTTCGACAGGCTTCGAGGCAGTGGTATGCTAGACTCACTGCAGCCCTAAACTTCAAAGGTTATTCCCACTCTCTAAATGACTATTCAAGGTCGTATATCTATCCCGCAGTCTATGTTGATGACATATTATTAACAGGTGATGATCCCGTCGAGATTAACACACTCAAATCTTTTCTTCATTCAAAATTTCAGATAAAAGATCAAGGACAGGCTTATTATTTCTTAGGTATGGAAATTATCAGAGAACCTCAAGGTATCAATTTAAGTCAGAAAAAGTTCACCTTAGATTTGCTATCTGAGTTTGATTGTCTCGATTTGAAGCCAATTTCTTCCCCACTCGACCCATCTTCCACGCTTCAACTCACTACTGGTACTCTTTTACCAAATCCTACCATTTATAGACAGCTTTTAGGTAAACTCAATTTTCTTAACCATACGCGCCCTGACCTCTCGTTCGCTGTGCATCACCTGAGTCAGTTTATGCAATCACCTCGACAACCACATCTCGATGCAGCTTTGCGTTGTCTTCGTTATCTATTGCTTAATCCAAGTTTGGTCCTTTTTCTTTCTTCTTCCTCTACTTTCAATCTGATTGAATTTTGTGACTCTGATTGGGGTCGGTGTGTCGATTCACATCACTCAATCAGTGGTTTTTTCATAACTCTAGGTGGATCCCCGGTTTCATGGAAGTCCAAAAAGCAGTCTTTGGTGTCTCTTTCTTTTGCTGAAGCTGACTATCGATCAATGCGTCGAGTCGTGGCAGAAATCACTTGGATGGTTCGACTTCTCGATGATCCTCAGTCCAACCATCATTGCCAGTGCCTCTCCATTCAGACAGCCAAGCATCTATACATATTGCTGAAAACCCAGTGTTTCACGAGCGCACTAAACATGTTGACCTCGATTGTCACTTTGTGCATCAACAGTATCTCGCTGGTCTGATCTCTCTGAGCTATGTTCCATCAGAATCTCAACTTGCCGATGTCTTCACCAAACCTCTTTCTGGTCCAGCACACACTTCTATTTTGAGCAAGTTGGGGATTGCTTCACCACCCACCAACTTGACGGGGGGTGTTGGTATCAAGAACGTAAACTTAGCTTCAGAAGATGATAGATGACTCTTATATCCCTTATTCATATCACTGCCCCTTTATTTTTTACTGCTGTAATTAGTTATTAGTGTGCAGTTAATAATGAGCAGCACTTTCACACGTTGGAAAATAGGATAAGTTCAGCAGTAATGTGGTAGTTATCTTCTCCTCAATTACAAGGTAGCCAATAGAAATAGGACTGTTGTAAGCATATGATTGGTTTTCTTCTCTTAGCTTTGATTATAAATTCTTGTACATAGCATGATCAGAAATAGAACAACAAAATATTTTCCATCGTATTCTCTTTTTTCTACAGTCTCCTTGCTGAACTGAAGATGATCCTGGCCAGCGATTTTTGAGTCCTGCGAGTTCTAAATGGTTTTGATACCTGCAATTTAGTATAAGACGATGATTTTTCTTAATGTGTGTTATATTATTTTGGGAGAAGAAAAAATTAGAACTTCTAGAAAAAAAATTGTAGATCTGTTTCGGTGGTATGGTGAAATTTAGGGGAAAATAAAGAGGGAAATAACAACCGTAGCAATAGAAATACAAACCATTGCCAATACAAATCTGTTGCAACGGTTGTCGAAATTTGTTGCAGTACACCAATCTATGGCGACGGTTCCAATGTTATTGCCACGGTTTGATAGATATTATGTGTTAATAGAGTCATGGACCTTATGAAACACATGGAACCGTTGCTATATTAGTGTTATGCAACCGATAGACAACCGTTGCCATAGGGCTAATTTCTAGTATTGTATACTACTCATTGTGCTTCTGCCCCTACCAACAACTTTGTAGATCTTTCTGCCCATTCAAAATTCTTTTGTATACCTTGGTGATGATCTCTTTATTTTCCTATCCCATTGATAGTTTCAGTTATGTACTCTTTTTCATCCTCCTCCCTTTTTTCTCCCCCTATTTTCATTCCCTACATTTCCTCTTACTGTTCTTGGTCATTTTCCCTACTGTTGAATTTCCCTTGAATGTTGTATGATGAACCTGCCCCCTCCATATCTCTTGTATGTATATTTAATTGGTTTGGTGACTTTTCTTCTTCTTTCTTTCCTACCTTCATTTTTCTCAATTTCAATTGCTTGTATTTTAGAACCTGCCCCATCCATATCTCTTGTATGTATATTTTTTGTTGCATAAAGCAATGCTAAGCACATCTTCTCGATGGGCGTATAATTCAACTCAACCCCTATCAAAGTCCGACTCAGATAGTACAGTGCTTGTTCCTTCTCAGCTTCATTCTCTTGGGAAAGAAGTACCCCAGGTGATCGCTCTTATGAAGAAAGATGTGCTTAGCATTACTTTATGCAATAAAAAAATTGAGGCATTATTTTGAAGCATACAGTGTCAAGCTAATTTCTCGGGCTGATCACCTATAGTTCGTAATGACTCGACCAGTTCTCTCGGGACGTCTAGCAAGATGTTCTATATTGTTTAATCAATATGAGATCATATACACACCTCAAAAAGTTGTGAAGGGGCAAGCACTTGCTAATTTCCTTGCTGATCACCCTCTTCCATGAAAATGGGAAACTTCAGATAAGTTCCCTGGTGAAGATATATTTTTTATTGAAGAGCGGGAGTTGTGTTGGTATCTCCAGAATGACTAATCTTACCATTCTCATTTGTTCTAGGTGAAACATGTTCCAACAACGCCGCAGAGTACTAGGCTTTGATTGTGGGCCTTGAAATGACATCAAATATGAAGATTCCTCAATTGGATGTCTACGGTGACTCTCAATTAATCATCAATTAACTCTCAGGGAGTTACGAGGTAAAGAAGGAAGATCTTTTGTCATATCACCAATACGCTACTTTCTTACTTGAAAGGTTTGATCAAGTGTTCTTAATCACATCCCAAGAGAAGAAAATCGCATGGCAGATGCTTTGGCTAACTTGGCTACAACAATGGCACTTGGAGAAAATGAGACAACAAAGGTGCGTGTATGTCATCGATGGGTTATTCCTAGTTTTTTTGATCTTCAAATCGATGAAATCCATCGTATATCTGTTCGAGTGGTTAAAGAAGAAGATTGGAGAAAACCGCTGATTGAGTATCTTGAACATGGAAGACTTCCTGAGGATCCACGAGTAAGATCAGATATTAAAAGAAGGGCACGACGATTCATCTTTCACAATGGAATGTTGTTTCGTCGTTCTTATGAGAGACTATTCTTGCGGTGTCTTGACTAAGAAAAATCTCAACAAACAATGGAGGAGGCGCATTCTGGAACATGTGGAGCACACCAATCAGGGCCTAAACTTAATTTTCGCATCAAGAGGATGGGCTACTAGGCCAACAATGGTGATGGACTTCTTAGAGCATGCAAAAAAGTGTCAAGCGTGTCAATTCCATGCTAATTACATCCATCGATCTTCAGAGACTCTGCATCCAACTGCAGTGTCATGGCCCTTAGATGCATGGGGACTTGATGTTGTTGGACCTCTTCCAATGTCGTCAAAACGACAAATGTATATCTTGGCTGCCATTGACTATTCTCAAGATGGCTGAAGTTGTACCGTTAAAAGAGGTAAAGAATGAAAATGTTGTTGATTTTATCAAATCAAACATAATTTTTAGATATGGCATACCAAGATGTATAGTCAATGATAATGGAACGCCCTTCAATAATAAACTCATGAGTAGTTTGTGCGAGACGTTCAGTTTTAAGCAACATAAATCTTCAATGTACAATGCACCTGCCAATGGTCTTGCTGAAGCTTTAACAAGACACTTGGTAACCTATTGAAGAAAGTAGTTGCAAAAAATAAAAGGGACTGGCATGAGAGAGTTGGTGAAGCTTTGTGGGAATATCGTACAACCTTTAGAACGGCTACGCAAGCGACTCCATTTTCATTGGTGTATGGCGTAGAAGCATCCATTCCATTGGAGAAGCAAATTTCATCGTTGCGAAAGTCCAAGAGGGACTTACAACTGTAAGCAATGCTCAAATTCTTCTAGCAGAGTTGGAGGCATTGGGTGAAAAGATATTGGAATCACAACAAAGGTTAAAGTGTTATCAAGCTCGACTTGCAAGAGCATTCAACAAGAAAGTGCGACCTCGATCATTTCAAGTGGGAGACTTGGTCTTAGCAGTCTGGAGACCCATAATCCTCAACAAACGCATTGGTGACAAGTTTACATCAAAATGGGATGGACCATAAGTTGTGAAGGAGGCATATTCAAGTGGCGCTTATAAAATTATCGACCAACATGGTGTAAGAGTTGGTCCAATCAACTCCAAGTTTCTGAAGTAATACTTCCCATGAAGGTTGGCTGGGCTCCTTAAGGTATGAGCATAAATTGTATGATATTCCTGGCCCGCAAGAGTGTAAACTGTGTACGGTCCAAAAAAATAAAAAATAAAAAAATAAAAAAATAAAACTCATCATTTTGAACTGCGATATGACTTAATCCTCTTCACCGAGGTACGTAGGCGCTCATAGTAAATACTCTAAGCTCAGTCAAATGAGTAAAAAAAGAAAGATTCAGTGGCATTGCACGATCATCACACTAGCTCTTTAAAATCATGTAGCTAGCACATGAGTTCAAACGCAACACAAATGAGCAAAGAAGAATATTCATGAAGCCCTCTCTGCAACAAAAGAAGAAGCTCGTAAACAGAAACTCCTACATCGAGTCATGGATCTTCAACTATGATAGTTCAAAGTTTCATATCAAACATGATATATTTGGAAGTAAATTTCGGGTATTAATCTAATCAATTCAAAAGGAATTTTAATTTGAATTTTTGATATGCAGCAGACTGATGAATTCATTGGCATTGGATGAAGCGACTTGCGATTCTACTCGTGTTTTTTGCTTACGGTGGGAATAATTTTGTGCAATTCACTAGTGCTTCAATAAGTTACTCAAAGGGCATCTTTACGTACATCATCAAATCGGAATACCCTTAGGATCAAAGTTATTTTTTTAAATGGTATAACCGCAAAAATAATGATCTGAACACTCCAACTTCAAGAGACAAGTCTTTTGTTGTTGTTAAGAGCGCACAAAGTTGAGGAAATGACATTATGGGCGTATAGTCAACTTGAAAAAAATTATTGTCATCAATGTGGAATGAATTTTGTCGTAAATTCTATAAAATAGTGTTTTGCTTAATGCGCTCGTCACAATGAAATAAGAAGCTCATACTTTCATCACTCTTACAACGAATTTACACACCAGTGATGTGACAATGAAATAAGAATCACATAGTTTCAGAACTCAAGATAACTTTGAAAATATATCTGTGCTAATTTGGGAATCTTTTGGCTTTGATTTTTACGTATGCTGTGCATCTATGAGTTAGGCTTCCAAAAGAATGAGAATTGCATCATTTCTAGACTCCTACGCCGCGTTATTGATTTTATCCCGAAGTTGCTCAAAGCTGAAGAGTTTAGCAAAGCAGAATTTAAGCTAACTTTGAAAAGATATCTGCGCTAATATGGAAATCTTTTGGCTCTGATTCTTGCATATGTTGTACATATATGAGTTATAATTCCAACACATTGAGAATCACATCATTTCTAGACTCCTACGCCGCGTTATTGATTTTCTCTCGAAGTTGTACAAAGTTGAAGAGTTTAGCGAAGCAGAATTTGAGCTGACTTTGAAAAGATATCTGCACTAATATGGAAATCTTTTGGCTGTGATTTTTATATATGTTGTACATCTATGAGTTATGCTTCCAGCGTAACAAGAATCACATCATTTTGACGCTCCTACGTTGAGTTATTAATTTTCTCCCCAAGTTGCTAAAAGCTGAAGAGTTGAGCGAGACAGAATTGAAGCTAACTTTGAAAATATATATGTACTAATTTGGAAGGATTTTGGCCATGATTTTTACATATGTTATACGTCAATGAGTTATTCTTTCAAAGAAACAAGAATCACATTAATTAGAGGCTCCTCTGCCGAGTTATTGATTTCTCCCAAAGTCGTGCGAAGCTGAAGAGTTGAGAGAGGCAGAACCATAAGCTGATTTTGAAGCGATATCTGTACCAATCCAAAATGTCTTTGGCCGTGATTTTTATACATTGTGTAGTTATTTGAGTCGTCCTTCCAATGGAATAAGAAATTCGTGATTTCAATACTCCTACTCAAAGTTACGAATTTTCTACCATAATCGAGCAAAGCTGCGAAAGTGATATCAAAATTTAAAAGCAACTTCAGAATTTAATTTTGAACAATGTGGAAGAAATTTTGAAATGAATCTTTGACATATTGTAAGACGTTGAGTTTTATTTATCTTGGATCAAGTGTATTGCAATTTCATGGCTTCCACATTTGAAAATAAATTTATTTTAAAGATGTGAAAAGTTGAAATCACAAAGTATTAGATATTTGAGCTCCATGTGCCTCCCAAGAAGTCAGATGATTGGTCCAAGGTCTTCTCCAAATTGAGAGGAAGATGTCGATCCACACTACAATTTGAACAATGAGATTATCCACAATCTAGTTCATTGATGTTTGGAGGCCTACACCGAGTGTTTCTCTTGTCATCCTCACGTTAGGTGCTTTTTCGTCGGAAATGAATGAAAGTACTTCAAATGTTTCTCTCGTGGAACCGCAAATAAAAGGATAAAAATGGAGGTAGCAAGTTTCTTTACAAAGGCTGCAAGGAAGGTGAATGCGTAAGTGAGTTTTCTGTCAACATTGCTAGGATGAGATGAGAGGTTCCACGCCAATCATATGAACAACTCGTGCAACTTCTAAGTGTTTTATGCTCTTTCAGAAACTTGAAACAAAAAAAAATAATATAAAATTAGAGTCATTGATACCAACTACACGAAGTTTTCAATTTTACTTGGTTGATCTACTTCTGATGAGACATGTATTAAGTGCATGACCCTTCAAAATGACATGACAAACATGAGCAGCAGCACAACAACCTTGTTCGACATAGTGGTGTCAATAGCACAAAGTTTTGAATTACAGTCAAATTCGATCTTGAACATCAATCTCCCCTGTTTAAGAACATGTCAATGCAAAATAAAGATGCAACCACAATCATTACCTACAAGAAAGAGATACAAGAAAAATCCAAAAGACACAAATCCGTGAGGAAAACGGCAAAGTTTGAAGACCAACTTCAAGAAGAGTTTGAGATGTATTATTGATATGCCATAGTAATATGCGTCTATTTTCTTAAGAGTTAATCCACTCGTCATTTGAAAGCTTCTACACAAAGAAAAGGAAGTTTTGGCGGGACTGTCCATAGCCGTGAGAAGAACTGTCAGATTTTGGGTCCAACTTCAAAATTTGATTTCTGTCGATCCAGAAGGTTTATAATGTTGATTTTTGGATAAGCCGTAGTACTCGAAGTCTAGTTTTTCCAAAATCAAGCCTCTCGTCGCTTGAATGTTCCTACACCAAGAAAATAATATTTTGGCGAGATTGTGCATAGCTGTGAGAAGAACTGTCAGATTTGGTGTCCAACTTCGGAAATTTATTCCCGCCGATTCGAAAGGTTTATAACTGTGATTTTTGGATTTTTCGTAATACTATAAGTCTAGTTTCTCCAGAATCCATCCGCTCTTCGTTTGAATGTTCCTACACAAAGAAAATGATGTTCTGGCGAGATTGCGCATAGTTGTGAGAAGAACTGTCAGATTTGGCGTCCAACTTCTGAAATTTTTTCCCGCTGATTCGAAAGATTTGTAACTGTGATTTTTGGATATGTCCTAGTACTAGAAGTATAGTTTCTCCATAATCAAGCCGCTCATCGTTTGAATGCTTCTACACCGATAAAACGATGTTTTGGCGAGATTGCGCATAGCTGTGAGAAGAACTTACAGATTTGGGATCCGACTTCAGAAACTGATTCCCGCTCAAAAGATTTCTAACTGTATTTTTGGATATGTAATATTAATAGAAGTCTAGTTTATCCATAATCAAGCCACTCATCATTTGAATGCTCCTACACCAAGAAAATGATGTTTTGGCGAGATTGCGCATAGCTATGAGAAGAACTGACAGATTTGGAATCCGACTTCAGAAATTGATTCCCGTCAATCTGAAAGGTGTTTAATGCTGATTTTTGGACAGGTCGCAGTACTACGAATTAGTTTCTTCCAAAACAAGCGGCTCATCATTTGGACATTTCTACACTAACAAAACGAAATTTAGTTGGGACTGCACGAAATTGAGAAAAGAAGACACCAAATTCGGAGTTCCACATTGATTTGGTTAGAAGAATTATTTTTCCAATGATTCTTTGATCAATCCTTTGTACATGGGAGATTCTTATATAGAAGTTACTTTGAACAGTTTTTATTTCTTGTACAAGGAAACCTTTGGTAAAATTGGAAGAAGAAAATCATATCAATTCCTACCATCTAAATGGAAGTTGCTAGCACTCAAAAGGAAAGCAATAAGTCTTGAGATGTCAAGAATGATTCTTATAAAATCAACAAAGGAAAGTCAATATTCCTTTTATTTGATTCAAGATCCAATCAATCTTCTTGTTCTTCTCTCACCTTGCAAAGAAAGATCACGCAATGTTACTATTCACTAGACCCATCTATTTGAAATTGATATAGAGGGTCCACGTGGTTGTCAAGCAAAAATGTTTAAACAAAAAAATTGAGATCACTACAAACAAATCATTTGTAGAGACCTAGTTAGAATGCGATCACAAGAAACAAATACTCTTGAAGTCTCAACAATACCTTTATAAAGACTTCAACTTTCGTCGTCAAATTCGGCAAGCCTACACATTGACACATTCATGAATACTTCAAGTCTTGTCGCCAAACTTCGACAAGCCTACACGTCGACAAGCCTCGAAGTAAGGGGCATTTGTAGACACATAAATTGTGTTGGGTTAAATTCATATGAAATTTGAATTTAATCCATGTTCGTTTGGGGTGAATGATTAATTTGGGCTTTACAAATAAATTAAATTCAAAACCAAGGTTCATTTCACTTTAAAGCCCAAATTCATGTCACATGTCATAGTGACTAGGCATCCAAGACCAAGAAGGCGGTGTCATGTGTACAAATGAGGTGTTAGTCCAGTCAAGTGCAAGAACCAATCACAACATGTCAAGTGTCAAAATGACATCCTTTGGCCAATCATATGCAACCTTGTCCACCCCCCTACAACTATAAATAGGGGATGTACATGACATTCTTGGGGCATCAAGAAAACTCTTCAACAAACATTCAGCAAATTGGAGAAGGCTACAACATCAATCTCACAACTCTTCGAAGGACTGATCAATGGAGTTTTTCCCGGAGATCGACTTGAAATGACGAAGCGCTTTCCGACGTCCCGGAGATCGACAACATTTCAATGAGGTCTACGTCATCTAACAATTGGAGAAATACGCTATTGAATGCCCTCGAATAACAGAGAAACTTAGGAGAGAAAATCAAGAGAACAACAGAATTGTACTCACAACGATTCATTAATAAAAGTTACATTTTTCCTTTATTTATTTTGCTTGTAGTCGATTTTCTGCGCCACTACGAAAATTTGTTGCGAACACTTCCCAAAATATGTCTTTCCGCGAGGTTGATTGCCAATACAATATCTTTAATCTTTGTACAAATGAATTTCTAATAAGCAATTGCCAAAGTTAATGAGCTACCTGCCATGAGGATGACTTCCTAACAAATATAGAAAAGGATAGAAATATATATAACACCAACTTGAGAAGATGAAAAAGATGCTTTGATTTTTCTTGAAAATAGAAATAAATTTGAAGATTAAAGTTCCTTCTACTTACAATTTGGAATAATTTTTCAGAATTTCTAAGCACACTCCCCTGACATTAACCTTTTATTGAGTGAATGGGGAGGGCCGTGTTAACCCCTAAGCCACTAAAGTCATCGCCTGGGGCCCCATTTTTGAAAAAGCAATTACCTATATATGTGATTTTAAAAAAAATAAATTATGGACCCCATTAAAAAAATTTTTTTACTTATATATGTTATTTTTTTAAAAATAAATTATATGTACTATGAGTGTTGTGATTTATGCTAAGGAATTTGTATGTGAGATGAAAAAAAAAAACTTGAATTTCATAAGAAACAATTTGATGAAAATATGGCTAGCGAAATCACAAAATCCATTGAAGAATCTTTTACTGTTTATTGTTTTATATAAGTAGGGTAGATCGAACTATTTTTCCACTTCAAATTAGATTCGAACCAATTGAAGCATATGGATATATTTTTGATTTCTTATTTAGTGGTAAAATATTGAAATCACTAGATGATGAGAATTTAAAAAATATTGTCTTAACCATGAAGATTCTTTAACATGTAATAGTTATTCTGATATTGATGGTTTAGACTTATTTTTAGAATTAAAAGTGTTAAGGGAAATAATATAAGTAGAAGATAATGATCTAACGAAAGTACTCAACCAAATAAAAAGACTTGATTCATTTTCAAATACACATATTGCTTATAGAATAATGTTAACAGTTCTTGTAACCGTTACCTCAATCGAAAGTAGTTTTTTCAAAATCAAATTGGTTAAAATCTTTTTCAAGATCAACATTAATGTCTCAAGAGAGATCGAATTAATTAGTTATATTATCATTTGAAAAAGAATTATTAAAACAAACAGATTATAAAACAGTATCTAATGACTTCGCATCTAAAATAGCCAGAAAATAGATTATAGATAAAGTATATATGATAGACAAAAATAAAATATTAGGGCCCCTCTCTTCAGTTTCTCTTTAGGCCCACAATGTTGTTGAGTCGTCCCTGTGAATGGGTAAACATGCTAAGAACCACTCAAAGTTCGACCTTCAATTTTTTCCTAGTGCAATCCTATCTAACATAACATGAAAAGGTATCAGTATCACTAGGTTACAAATGTAATCAACCTATATTAGATCATCATTAAGTTTTTTAAACTTGCCACAAATATAGAAGATTCATCTGGAAAGAGGTCATACAAAGAGAGTCGATAAATTTATCATGGACTAAGTTGTTATACAAGCAAATTGTTGTAAACTTACTTTGTTATATTTTATTCTAGTAAAGATGTGTCAATTAATGATATGATTATATGCCTTCAGGGGAAATAAGATTATAGATTTGTCAAAAGGAGGCATCGATCCAAACTACAGTAGTTAGAATTTCACCACAGAGAGGAACTTCCACATTCCTTCCTGTCATCCTCCTTTTTGAAGGAACAGAGAGGAATTGTTAAAGCAAGAACGACAAAACATTTAGGTGAATGATGATACTTTAGGAAAAATAAATTATTTAATCATTATTTTAAAGTAAAATATAATTTGGAAGATGTAACATCGAGACCAAAGTACATGATTTAAAAGTGTAAGCTAAATCAGTTTAAAAATTTCACACAGATAAAGTAGGAAAGGGTTTTACCACAAAAATATCAGAAAACTAATAGATACTTTTACCTCAGCAAACGTGTTTGTTTGGCAATTTTCTGGCATTCAAAAGGTTTTTACAGTAATTAACCGGCTTAAAGAGTGATAAGTATCGCCAACCTAAAAGTAAGAAAAGAATATTGCATAAACCTTTGATTCATTAACCAATTACTCCTTTCAAATAATGAATTGGCCCCTAGAAATGGGTAAACAGTCTAAAACTGGTTAGTCAACTTAAGTGGTAGCCAACTGATCTCGGGCATATTTATATACCCAATTACGATAAATTACCCATCTTTAACGTTAGTTTAGGACATTATCTAGTCTAACTAGCTTGTTTTGGCTCAAGATTGCGATGATTGCACATTAATATACATGATTAGTGATTTTTCAGGTTATTAAGGGAAATGATAAAGTGTTGGATGGAAAAGGAGTTGAAGACAAGAAGATGCAGCCTGAGGAGACACTGGCGCGGTGCCCCAGCCACCTTGGCGCAGCAAGGGCATGACGCGCCCGACCAAAAGTGACTGGGGCTGGTTTCAGGAGCACAGGCAGCGTGGCGTGCCAGCCTGCCAGGCGTGATTTTGCGCGGCGCCCCGCCCTACGTGGAGTCTTGAAGAAAGTTGAAATTAAAAGGACTCCCAGTTGAAGAAATTCGACTTTATTTTCCTATTTACTATAAATAGATCCTTAGGGCCTCATTGTTAAGGTTCGACTTTTTGATTGGTGTGCAAGAGCAAGAATTCAAGTTTGTAATAGGTTTTAATCTTCTAACTCTTTTATTTTTTGAAAATCACATGAGCAATCGTCTTTTGTGATTTTTGAATAGTATGAGTAGCTAAACGCCCTAGTTCCGGGGCTGCAACTATGAATTGAATATCGAATACTATTTGCTTTTGAATTAATTCTTAGTTGTCAACACAAGTTACTTTTATATTCTTGTTTTACTATTTTATGCTTGATCACTATAAGATAAATTTAGTGTCTAATCTTAAAATCGAGAGAAGAGGAATTAGATAGACCAGAGGATATAGAGAGCTCGATCAACCCATTAGATTGAGGTGATTTGTGTTCAGGAGTGACGCCCGGACGAGCAACTTGCTTGGTTACGAAATAGGATGAAATATAAATGCTCGTCAATTAGCTTACTTATCCCCGTTCAACGATTTAGTTAGGTATCTAATTGGGGTATACGACGAGAGGTGTGTAGCCCGACTCATATAATTAACCCTATAAACTAGTAACTTGACAACCAACATTAGTTCTAAGCCGATACTATGATGCATGAGATTCAACATACGCTGCAGCCTTGGAATTGTCTCTTTCTTGATGGAAACACCATCATTAAATCATTCAATCTTAGTTACTTTATTTGTTGCTAAAGTAGTCGTAGTTAATAACAAATCATCAACTCTTAGAAACGGTTATTTTTACTTTTAGTTGTGGAATTAAGTTTGAATATAAATTGATCATAAGTCCCTTGGGAACGATAAATGACCCTTTTTCACCAATTCAGGGAGTGAAGAGCTGCTGTTAGCCAAAAGGACCAGATTGTCTACACCATGATAAATTGACAGCATAAGCCTTGTTTACTTTAGAGAAGACACATAGCAGATTCAGAGACTATCCCAAAAGCCTCTAACTTATTTCTAATATATGGAGGAGATACATTTTATGCAGATATTCAGACCTCCATATGTTTGCTCACGTGTAGAGGGATTGACTGTTGGTGCAATGAATAGAATCAAACAATTATTAGCTATAAAAGAAATCAACTATAGATAACTTGGTGGAGATTTAATGGCTCTAAGTGCAAGGTGGATGTTGGCTTGAAGTGTAAGGTGGATGTAGGCTTTAAGACATGTTTGACTGAACCAGTTATTTTGGCGTAAACACTAAATATGTTCTAAGAAACCCATTAAATATGTCCAAGAATGAAAATTCAGAACTACTTAGCACTTGAGTTCGTTGTCCAACAATTCAGTGTCCATAAAATTCAAATCTTGAATCCTCCTCTAGCTAAGAGGTGCGGTTAAAGCCACTAAATATGACTGGAGAAAGAAAGGCACATGTAGCATGTCAAATACTGAACTATTTAAAATTTATTTAACTACTTCTACTGACTAAGGTTTAAGATACTACTGAAATGGTAGAAAGATAGAAAGCATGTTAACATTTCTATTAAATAATAATTTTTAATCATAAGTTCTGTTGATAGAACAATTGACTTGATAATTCCTAATAAAGGACAAATATAAAATTTAATAAAAAAACAAAAAAGGAAAAAATAATGTAATAGTAGCTCAAAAAAATTATCAATTTGTGCACCACATAGTTTACAAAGCAAATAAAAGTATATGACTCGTTTTGAAGTAAGAGTAGTAGCAACGGTCCTAACTAACTTTGCAATACCATGGTTGCTCCTGTAAAATTTCCTCGTCTTTCATCTTTTTAGTTAAGCTTGAATCAACAAAGCTCTACCAGATAATCCCTAACCATGTGTTCTCTCATCTATTCATCTAATATCTGCAGTATCATCAAATCACATATTTCACAGTAATTTTCACTATCCATAAAAAGATATATAATTGAGACACCATATATAAAATAAGTTAATATAAAGTGGGAAGTTAAATATGATGTGGGAATTGATATATTATAATCACTTGGACATGAACAAAGAGTTTCACTGAAAGTTACATAAGGAAAATAAACCCTAAAACTTCTATGTATCCACAATCACATGAATTTTAGATTCTTGTGAAGATCCATGATATATTTGATTTAGATATTTCGTGCGAAACATCTTCAATAGGTAAATACCTAGAGACCAAAAATACATGTCTCAATCATTACAAAATATCCAAAAATACCAAATATCATATTTTATTATTAAAAAAAGAAGAAGAAAGACTCAAATCCGTATAGATTAAGATGTCTAAACCAATGACCTCTAAGAAAAATAGAATCGAAGGTATTACTTTCATATTCAAAATTTAACCACCACCAGCAAATGCAATCAACCTTTTTACAATACCAAAAATAGATGATTTAGGATGGTAAATCGAAGATCCTTCCAGTCCTTTGTAGTTTTCCTTGCAATGTCTTTACTGATTTTGGAGCAAGAGAACTTGCCACTTTGACTTCACCTCGGGTAATCAAACTAAAACCTCAATAACTCGTTAGCTATTGAACTATAATTAATGTTTTTGTACAATTGTGAAACAGAGAGGAGCAGAGCTATTTTTGTGCACGTATATCACTAGAGTTGTCAATATGGACTAGCCCACTCCACCCGAGCTAACTCATACATACTTTGACATTTTACTAGCCAGACCGGACTAGACCATTTTTGGCGTGGGCCAGAAAATGGTTGGCCCAACCCACAAGTATGTAGGCTACAGGCTTGCCGGGCCAGCCCACATTTTGAGAATTATATTTTTTTAATAAAAATTAAATTAAATTATAAATTATAATTTAAATTTATTATCATAAATATCGGCAAAACGATATTACATGATGTTAATGTTGCGACTTGTTAATCAAATCCTCAAATAAAATTATCTTTATAATATTTATTAAAAAAAAATTCAAGTAAAAATATAAATATCTAAATAGAAATATTAACCTAATTATTATGAATTTTGACTCTTTTTAATTTTGAAATTTTAATATTATATTATATTATTTAATTAATTTTTTTTGGCCCACAGGCCGGCCCTACCTATATTTCTCAAGCCCCACAAATCAACAGGTTTATTCAGGCCAGGCTAAAACACCCTTTTCTTTATTGGGCTCCAAAAATCTTAGCACAACCCTATTAAATCTCGGGTAAATCACATATATATGTTATATTATAAAAATTTACTGTCTATGACAATGTAATTTTTCTAACAAAATATAACATTTTTTAAAATTAAGAAAATTGTATCGCCTCTTTCTTAGCCTTTTTTTTCTCTTCGTTCTCTTCTTTTTATTCTTTTTCTGCTTCGTCTCTTTCTCTCTCATTATTTATCCTCTTCCGCTCTTTTTTCTTTTTTTATTCTACTTCTTTGAAATTTTCATTTAAATAACTATTTTAAAATTATTTTTTGTCCATATTTTATTATTTTTACTCAAAAACACGACAAGAAGAGAAATAGAAAAATCAAATATTTGTACAATATCATGTTCTCATATAGAAATTTCAAATCATAAAATTATAGTAACAAGAGTTCACCATTAATTAATGGTCATTATAAAACTTCAAATACGATTTTGAATCTATTATTTGAATTTTACGAATTTGTGATTAGTTTGGATAGATTGTTGGTACAAATAAATAAAAATGACGTTTGGAGTTCATATCTTAATTTTAAGAGGATTTGGTTAAGTATTATAATTGGTTACAACAGAAATATTAGATTGAAACTTGAAAAACATGAAATTCTGTATCGCAATTGTACTAAAGTTATATTAGATATGTTTCATAATTGTATTAAAATCACGAACAATATCTTTATAGTACATATTACAAACTTCACTCCTTTTTATTAGTGATATCAATCAAAATAATTTAAGTAACACACCTATAATACATTTATAACATATGCACAATACATTTGTAATACATGTTGCAAACATCACTCATGTTCTTGGTGATACAAACCAAAATAATTTATAACATATGCACAATACATTTTTAGTACATATTGCAAACATCACTCATGTTCTTAGTGATACAAACCAAAATAATTTATAACATATGCACAATACATTTATAATACATATTGCAAACATCACTCATGTTCTTAGTGATACAAACTAAAATAATTTATAAGACACATATAATACATGTTTTATTCATAAATAATACAAGTTTAATTCAATCTATAGATTATTGGCTTGTCTTTCGTTAGTTACGTTTTTCATTTATTGTTAATTTTCTCTTCTAATTCAACTTTTATATTGTATAATACACTTTTAATGCAAATTTAATTCATATTGTAGTTTATTCTTTGTTACTATTAATTACTTGTTTAATTCATTATTGATATAAGTCTAAATCACCTAATGCTCTTTCGTTTGCTACATTTCGCATTCATGTTTAATTCGCTACTAATTCAACTTTAATATGTGTGTTATACATTTTTTATTTCAACTTTTAATTCATTTAGCAATTTATTATGTTTCTTCATTTGTTACGATTAGATTACTTGTCTAATTAATTATTGATACAAGTTTGATTCAATGTATGAACCATTGACAACTCTCTCATTTGCGATTAGTTTGGATAGGTTGGTCCTCGTTGGGAGTTTATATCTCAATTTTAAGAGGTTTTGGTTAAATTTAGAATTGATTTTAGGAAAATATTGGATTAAAGCTCGAAAAAGAGTTTACGAAATTATATCGCGTTTGTATTAAAGTAGATATGTTCATAATTGTATTAAAGTTGTATTAAAATCATGAACAATACATCCTACATTTATAATACATATTGCAAACTCCACTCCATTCTTAATGATATTAACTAAAATAATTTAGGTAACACACTTATAATAAATGCATCATTTTTAATACATATTGCAAACATCACTCACGTTCTTAGTGATACAAACTAAAAGTAATTTATAAGACACATATCATACATGTTTTATTCATGAATAATACAGTTATAATACATATTGTACACTTAACTCACTTCTTACGGATACCAACAAAAATAATTTAGGTAACACACTATAATACATTTATAAGACATGCACAATACATTTTTAATACATATTGCAACCATCACTCATTTTCTCAGTGATAAAAACAAAGATAATTTATAAAATATATATGATATAAGTTTTATTCATGAATCATATGAGTTTAATTCACTTTATAGATCGTTGTCTTGTCTTACGTTAGTTACCTTTTTCATTCATTCTTAATTCTCTCTTCTAATCAACTTTAATATTGTGTAATACAATTTTAATGCAATTTAATTCATTTTGCAATTTTTTGATTTATTTATTACTATTGGATTACTTGTTTAATTCGTTATTGATATAAGTTTAATTTACTATATAGTTCATTTTCTGCTTTTTCATTAGTTACGTTTTTTATTCATGCTTAATTCTCTCTTCCAATGCAACTTTAATATTTGTGCAATACACTTTTAAATACAACTTTAATTCAATTTGCAATTTATTTGTTAATTTGTTACAATTGAATTACTTGTTAAATTCATTGTTGATACATATTCATTCACTTCACAAAACATAGAATGCTCTTTCGTTTGCTACATTTTGCATTCATGCTTAATTCTCTTCTAATTCAACTTTGATATGTGTGTAATATATTTTTAGTTCAAGTTTAATTTATTTTACAATTTATTATGTCTCTTCATTTGTTAATATTACATTATTTTTCTAATTAATTAATTATTGATATAAATTTTATTAATTCTACTAATCATTGACTAATCTACAAAAGAAAATATAGAGAGAAATAAAATGAAAAATGCAAAGAGAGAGAGAGAGAGAAATTGCATCAAAAAAAAGAAAAAAAAAAAAAAGTACGAGAGAAAGAGCAACTAAAAGAAAGGAGCGAAAAAGAGAAAAAAAGATGAGACAGAAAAAAGAAAAAGAGGCGAGAGAGAAAAATTTAATAAAATAGTATATAGTATTGCTATATATTGTTATAAATGGTAATAATTAAAGAGTATATTTAAATTAATTAATTATTTTTTAAAAAGGATTCTCTCAGGTAATTAATCCTTAAATCTCGGGTTAGTCTAGGTCAGCCTAACGGGCCCAACCCATATTGACGGCTCTATGCATCACCACTATATGCTTTTCAAAATTTTCATCTCATTTTTCAGGTTGTCACTTCCGAAGTCTTTTCTCTAGCCTAAAGTATCAGTTGTAGTTTTCCCCTCTTACAATCTGTCTAAGTAGCAATAATATACTCCCATAGTCATTTTGGTTCCAAGTTTGGAGATTTCTATTTAAATATATTTGCATGATTCAAGAACATACTTCTTTCCTAAGACCTTCCTCCACTTCTCCATGAAAGAACTTCTTAATGCATTCGAGTCTATGATACTCCCTTTCAGTCCAAAAAGGGTGGACCACTGAACATAGTCGTGAATGCTAGATGAAGAGTCACCAAATAACTACATGCTCCACAATTTATTAAATTGATGAGATGAGTGTAGACATAAATATATACATGTAATGAAGGAGTCTCAAGGTCAACCAAATGTGTATCAACTAGTCATTCTATCTACCACTGGATTATCCGGTATATTTAGAATGACATCCTTATAAAATTATAATAATTTTTTTTTATTGGGATATAATATAAACGATTTATTAAACCGCATTTTCGCCTTCAATATTTCATAGATTGATATTTGGTCTTCAAAAACTAAGCAAACTAAAAAAAGAAGAAGTAACAATGCATGAACTATCTAAAGTCACAAGAATCAAATTAACATTGTTACCTCTTCTATCTGGATTGATTATAAGTCAGGGGAAAATATGTAATCCCGCCAACATTGAACAAAATTTACTTAATTTTTGTCAAGTAATTATCATCCTAATGTGAAATACCAAATGTTTAACATGGAAGAATGCTTCCTCATCAGATATCGTCAACTCTAAGTCTATAACAGCTAAATAACTCCGCATATGTTCAAGATCATAGCCACTTATATGTCTAAATGTAATAATTGTCGTAGATTGACTGCAAGCGTACAAATAGTAACATTACATTGAATTCTTTTAGTGAGGATTTCATTGATGCTCTCTTAGGTATGTGCTAACATTTGAAATTCGTTGTAAATTCAATAGGTAACAACTTATATCACAAAGACATTCGGTCATAGGTACCTTAACAAAGCGAATGGTACAGGAGATTCATCATATAAACTACTTCCAAAATATACAAAAGATTAGATTATACTACATAAAATTCTAATTTCAAAGGAAAGAATGGAAAGAGAGATAAAATGCATACCATGAAAGAGCAACAAAACAAAAAGGCTAAGAAATATTATGTATATAATTCATAACTTCAGTAATATTTTCAATATCAATGTACTCATCAGTCGTATTTTCTTTTAAGTCTAAATGAATTAAGAAAAATGATTCAGAATTCTAGTGGACAAAGTGAGTGAGTTTACCCTAGAGTAGATTATTCTTGCAGTCATATTACTTCTCAATTTGAAGAAAAAGTGAAATAACATACCAAACATCAAAATAAAAAAAAATGACAGCACTAATAAACAATACTCAAGATCTCATACCTTGCATCTTTGATGTGTGGAAGCTGATAATAGCTAATATGGTCGTTGGTCAACCAAGTGAAGAAGAGTCTTTGTTCATTTGTTTTCAAAAATTTCGTTGACGGAATAGTCAAATCATGATGGCTCATGCATAACATCAAACACCTTGGGTGCACAATCGATTGGTCTTTGACAGGTCAGAATTTCCCTAAGATGGTTTAGTTTTTCACTAATTTGTTGAAAATAAAGATACAATTTATCAAAGAAACATGACACATGAGCAAACCAAGTACAACTACTTGTATGTAAAAATATTCAAAATGAGTGGAAAAAAATAATACATTAGATGATTATGAATAGTCATAAAGCAAAATCAAGAAAAAATGAGCAAATATTCACTGCATTGAGCCAGAATGTTGGTGGCGAGATCCACAAAATATTCAAAATGAGTGGAAACTAACAATACACCAGATGATTATGAATAAAAATAAAGCAAAATCAAGAAAATTCCAGCAAATATTCACCATAGGGAGCCTTAATCTTGGTGGTGCAATCCACAAACGAAGATCAATTTGGCGCAAACAACATGCAAAATCTTTTTATTTATTTCATGTAATATGAATTTGTTTAATTGATCAACAAATTTTGATGTAACATGGTTGGTATATAGGAGTCTTAAAAAAATATTGTAAGAGAAAGATATATAATAAGAAATATAAGAATAATTAATAATTAAGAGGCATTAAAAATATATAGCAAAAAATATAAGAACAATTAATAACCAAGGAGACTTAAAAATATATGACTAGAAATATTAGAACAATTAATAACTAATTAAGAAGACTTAAAAATATATGACAAAAAATATTAGGACAATGAATAACTAAGAAGCTTTAAAATATATATATTGGTGTCCATGGTCCTGTAGAAAGCTCACATCTTCAAGGATGTATTTTTCCAATATGATTGTTATATTTATTATGTCTGCTTTCCTTTTCTGATTTTCCACCTTTTTAGTATGTATAATTGCTAAGATATCTCACATCGGTAGAGGGATGAAAATTTGATTTTTTATATGGACTTGGACAATCCTCTCTTTATGAGCTAGCTATTGGGGTTGAGTTAGGCTCAGGTGTCATATCTTAACATGATATGAGAGTCATGCTCATCCCAATTTGTTATTCCCCGATGATGGGACCCTATTTTAACGTGTTCACGATCCAGATGAGTTAAGTTGTCATGCACATGCGGGAGAGTGTTAAGATGTCTCACATCGATAGAGAATTGAGAATGAGATCTCTTTATATGGACTTGGACAAACCTCCCCTCATGAGCTAGAATATTCTCAATTGACAAACTAATACAAATCCAATATTCAACAACCCTCTCATGATTTTCAGTTTTTTTTTCCAATTTTACTCATTTCAAAGAGGAAAAAGTTTCTAAATAATATAAAAAAAAGTATAAGTTGATTGGTTACTCATGAACTAGATACATTGCATTCATTTTTCAAGAAATATATACTTGCACTCGACGTGTTCACAAAATCAATATACATATGCTCCACTAGTTGTCAGTTTTAGTTCAGACATAAAAAGTGATTTTACTAGTATACTTTCAGTCAAAGTGAGTTTGAGCATATTTTTTTTTTAAAAATAGCTTAAAAAGTATAAAGTTTATTTGTTGTAAATCATTTTTGTGGTTAAATGGATGACCATAACTCCTTGGTTAATTCTCTTTTTTATGAGTAGTAATGTTGTTGATAATGTGGTCAAATGGATGACCATAACTCCTAGGTTAATTTCATCCTTTATTGGTAGTAATGTTGTTGATAATGTGGTCAATGGATGAGCATAACTCCTAACTTTATTTCCTCCATAATGGGTAGTAATTCTCAAGGTTTAATGTAATGTTTATGACACCCTTTGGCATTCCTCAATGTAATCCTATAAATAGTGGTATTGAGAATAATGTTGATACACTTGAAAGAAATAAGTTAGCATACATTGTTCTTCTAATGTCTTATATTCTTCTGCTCTTCATCTTGTCATTGTTCATTAGTTCTTAAGTTTTATAATACGTTATCAGCACGAAGTTTCAAGATTGAACAACATTTCTTGTGAGGTATCTATTTATATCTACTGTTAAAATTATCTATATTATTGATAATTTTTTTAATGAAAAGACTTTATCTAACAAGTTTACTAAAAGTTATTTTTGTTATTTGTGAGGCATAATATTAATTTAGATTATATGCTAATTTTACTTTGATAAAAAGAAAAAGGTTTTGCTACTTACTTATTTACTCATTGTCTATTTTACTCTAATTTAATTTTCTATGATAGTTATCATGTCGAATTTATCAAAGCTTGAGTTCGTGGCACTTGACATTTCTGGAAATAATTACTTGTCATGGGTGCTTGACGCTGAAATTCACCTTGACGCTAGAGGTCTTGGTGCCACTATTACAAAGGGTAATACAGCGTCGAGTCAGGACAAAGAGAAGACAATGATTTTCCTTCGTCATCATCTGGATGAAGGATTGAAGGTTGAATACCTTACAGTGAAAGATCCACTTGAATTGTGGACTGGTTTGAAGGAAAGGTATGACTACCTTAAGGCAACGATATTGCCAAGGGCTTGTTATGAATGGATTCACTTACGGTTATAGGATTTTAAAACTATATGTGAATATAATTCTGCTGTATACAAAATTACTTCCCAATTGAAATTATGTGGGGAAGATATAAAAGATGAGGACATGGTAGAAAAAACTCTCACAACTTTTCATGCCTCAAATTTGGTATTACAGCAGCAATACCGTGAAAGGGGATTCAAAAAGTATTCTGAGTTGATCTCATGCCTTCTTGTGGCTGAGCAACATAATACTCTTTTATTGAAAAATCATGAGGGCCGTCCTACGGGAACTGCTCCATTACCGAAAGCAAATGAGGTTGAAGCACATGACCAGTCTGAAAGAAGACAAAATAAAAATCAAGGTCAAAATAATGTGCATGGACGTGGCAATGTCAGAGGACGATATAATAATCGTCGTGGTGGTGGTCGCCACAAAAGGGAGAACAATATGGGTTCTCAAAGTAATCCTTCAAGAGGCAATTGTCATCGTTGTGGCATGAAAGGGCATTGGAAGAATGAATGCCGAGCAGCTGAGCATTTTGATAGGCTTTATCAAGATTATTTGAAAAGAAAAGGAAATAAAAATGGTGCATCTTCTTCTAATGCTCGGGTGGAGTCACATTTGACTTGTAAAAATGATGCCGAGGCAGGGCCTTCACAAAAATATGATGACAATATTGAAGCAAATTTGGCTTTAAAAGATGATGATTTTGATGACCTTGATGATATTACTCATTTGGAAGTTGAAGACTTCTTTGGAGATCAAAACTAATGTTTGATCATTTGATTGAGGAAAATAATTATGTTGTTTTATTTATGTGCTTTTAATTGTTATGTTTTTCCTTATGTTATTTTTACATTCAGAAAAATAAGTAATTTTATTTTCTTGCAAAGTTATTGATTTTTCATATTTCTTATGATGTACTTTTATTTTATGAAGATAAATAAAATTCCCCAATCTTCAATTGGTTCAAGATGAGAAATGAAGAAATGTGTCTTCTTGATAGTGACACAACTCACACTATTTTAAGAGATAGGAAATATTTCTCTAATTTGATTATGAAAAAGGCTTATGTTAATACAATATCTGGTGGTGCAAAATTAATTGAGGGCTCTGGAAGAGCGGCCTTACTACTACCTGAGGGAATGATATTGAAAATGCATTGTATTGTAGTAAGTCTCAAAGAAACTTATTAAGTTTCAATGTTATTCGCCAAAATGGCTATAATGTTGAGACTGCCAATGAAGGAAAGGTTGAATACCTTTATATTACTACAATAAAATTGGGGCAAAAATATGTGCATGAAAAATTACCCGCATTTTCTTCTGGATTGTACCATACAAATATTAGTATGGTTGAATCACATGTCATAGTAAACAAAGGATTTACTAATCCTAATGATTTTATCATTTGGCATGACCGGTTGGGCCATCCCGGTTATAATATAATGCGCAAAATTATTGAGAATTCACATGGGCATACTTTGAAGAATCAGAAAAATTCTTCAATCAAAGAAATTCTCTTGTGCTGCTTATTCTCAAGGAAAGTTGGTTATCAAATCGTCAGCAGCTAAGGTTGGGATTTAATCCCCTGCATTTCTGGAACGCATACATGGTGAATATGTGGGCCAATTCACCCTCCATGTGGGCCATTTAAATATTATATGGTCTTGATAGATGCATCAACAATATGGTCACATGTGTGCTTATTATCAATTCGCAATATGACTTTTGCGAGGTTGTTAGCTCAAATAATAAGATTAAGAGCATAATTTCCAGATTATTCAATAAAGACAATTCGTCTTGATAATGCTGGTGAGTTTACATTGCAGGCCTTTAATGATTATTGTTTGTCTACGGGGATAACAATTGAACATCCAGTTGCTCATGTTGATACTCAAAATGGTCTAGCAGAATCTTTGATTAAGCGTCTCCAATTAATAGCTAGACCATTGTTAATGAGGACAAAGTTGCCTGTTTCAATATGGGGGCATGCTTTTTTACATGCAGCAGCATTGGTGCGAATAAGGCCAACTAGTTATCATGAATTCTCTCCATTACAGTTGACTTTTGATCATCAGCCAAATATTTCCATCTTAGAATATTTGGGTGCGCATTATACGTTCCAATTGCCCCACTGCTACGCACAAAGATGGGTCCCCAAAGAAGGTTGGGAGTGTATGTTGGGTATGAATCTCCTTCTATTATTAAATATTTGGAACCTATGACAGGAGATATATTTACGGCAAGGTTTGCTGATTATCATTTTGATGAATCAGTATACGCAACATTAGGGGGAGAACATAAACAGTTGGAAAAAGAGATAGATTGGAATTCATTATCTCTATCTCATTTGGATCCTCGAACAAATCAATGTGAGCAAGAGGTTAAAAAGATGATTTATTTGCAAAATGTTGCAAATCAACTGCCAGATTCATTTACTAACCTTCCAAGGATTACTAAATCTTATGTTCCAGCTGCAAATGCTCCATTTCGAGTTGATGTCCCTATAGGACAAGTTGTTAAAGCAAATGAGTCTAAACCACGTTTAAAACGTGGTAGACCAATTGGTTCAAAGGATAAAAATCCTCGAAAAAGAAAAGGAACAAATGATCATGAAGATCATATCGTGGAGGAAATTGCTCAAGAAGAGCTCCGGGACATAACAAATGACAAGACCACTGAGAAGGTCCAAACAACTGAAAATAATGAGAATGAAGAAATCTCAATAAGTTATGTCTCGACGAGAAAAAGGTGGAATCGAAATAATATTGTGGTGGACAATATTTTTGCCTATAATGTTGCCGTTGAAATAATGCAACAAGGTGAGGATTTTGAACCAAAATCTGTCAATGAATGCAGACAGAGAAATGATTGGCTAAAATGGAAGGAGGCAATTCAAGCAGAATTGACTTCACTTGAAAAACGTGAAGTTTTTGGACCAATAGTTCGAACACCTGAAGGTGTCAAGCCAGTGGGGTACAAATGGGTTTTTATGCAAAAACGAAATGAAAAAGGTGAAGTCGTAAGATATAAAGCACGACTTGTAGCACAAGGTTTTTCGCAAAGGCCTGGTATTGATTATGTGGAGACATATTCTCCTGTAGTTGATGCAATTATCTTCAGGTATCTAATCAATCTGGCAGTTCATGAAAAACTTGAAATGCGTCTAATGGATGTTGTCACAGCCTATTTATATGGCTCATTGGACCACAATATTGTTATGAAAGTTCCTGAAGCATTCAATGTGCCTGAAGCATATAAAAATTCGCAAGAAAGTTGTTCGATAAGGCTTCAAAAATCCTTATATGAATTAAAACAATCAGGACGGATGTGGTACAATCGTCTTAGCCAATTTTTGCTAAAGGAAGGGTACAAAAATGACCTTATTTATCTTTGTGTTTTTATAAAAAGGTCTGGATCTGATTTTGTTATAATAGCTGTGTATGTTGATGATTTAAATATCATTGGCACTCCTAATGAGCTTTCAAAAGTTGTTAAGTGTTTAACGAAAGAATTTGAAATGAAAGATCTTGGTAAGACAAAATTTTGTCTTGGCCTACGGATTGAGCATTTGAAAAATGGAATATTTGTCCATCAATCAACATACACAGAAAAGGTTTTAAAGCGATTTTACATGGATAAATCACATCCATTGAGTACCCCGATGGTTGTGAGATCGCTTGACATACATAAAGATCCATTTCGACCTCAAGAAAATGGTGAAGAGCTTATTGGTGAAGAAACTCCATATCTTAGTGCTGTTGGGGCACTAATGTATCTTGCTAATAATACTCGACCATATATTTATTTTGCAGTAAGTTTATTGGCTAGATTCAGCTCGGCCCCTACAAAGAGACATTGGAATGGAGTCAAACATATACTCAGATATCTTCAAGGAACTATTGATATGGGATTATTTTATTCTAATGAATCCCAGTCAGAAATGATTGGTTATGCAGATGCTGGATATTTGTCTGATCCACATAAAGCTCGATCTCAGACATGCTATTTATTTACATATGGAGGTACAACTATATCTTGACGTTCAATGAAGCAAACATTAGCTGCTACTTCTTCAAATCATGCAGAAATAATAGCCATCCATGAAGCAAGTCGAGAGTGTGTTTGGTTGAGATCAATAACTCAACATATTCAAGAAATGTGTGGTTTTCCTTTCAAAAAGGATATTCCAACTACATTGTACGAAGACAATGCTGCATGTATAGCTCAACTAAAGGGAGGATACATTAAAGGAGATAGAACAAAACACATTTCACCAAAATTCTTTTTCACTCATGATCTTGAGAAGAAAGGTGAAATAAATGTTCAACAAATTCGCTCTGTGCCATCTTCAATCTTTCTTAAATCATCTTCACCTTCTCCATGGCTTGGTGAACTAGATTTGATCCTATCAACCCTGATTCACTAACCTCGAACCACCCAATAGGGGATCTACATCTTCTCCCATAAAGAGCTTCATATGGATCCATTTGGATGCTCGAATGGTAGCTATTATTATAAGAGAACTCAATGAGAGGTAGGTGATCATCCCAATACTCTTTGAAATCAATCATACAAGCCCTCAAAATATCTTCTAGGGTCTGGATAGTACGCTCTTCTTGTCCATTCGTCTGAGGATGAAAAATAGTGCTTAAGTTCACCTTTGAACCGAAATCTTTCTGGAAAGACTTTCAGAACTGGGCAGTAAATTGTTCACCTCTATCTAAAATAATGGATACTGAAACTCCATGAAGTCTTACCACTTCTTGATCGTAAAAATTAGCATAATCCTCCGCCGAATGAATGGTCTTACTGGCAAGAAGTGGACTGATTTTGTCATTCTATCGACAATCACCCAAATTGAATCATGTTGTCTGCGAGACCTCGACAAGCCTGTTATGAAGTCCATAAAAATAATCTCCCACTTCCATTCCAGAAGTTCTATATTCTGAGCCAAAACTCCAGGCCTTTGGTGTTCTACTTTCACTTGCTAGCAATTCGGGCACTTGGAAATAAACTCAGCAATGTCCCTCTTCATACCTTCCCACCAATATACCTCTCTCAGATCGCGGTACATCTTTGTGGAACCCGGATGAATGAAATATCTGGAGCTATGAGCCGCCTCCATGATTCTCTCTTGGAGTCCATCCACCCTAGGTACACATAATCTACCTTGATGCTTCAACACACCATCTCCCCCTAGTTCAAAAGCCAATACTTTTTGCTTCTGAACATTCACCTTTAAATCAAGCGAAATGGGGTCTTGGTCTTCTTTTCTTTCACCTCTGACACTAGTGATGATTCAACTCCATTAGTCATCACTATTCATTCTTTTGTTGAATCCATAAGTCTGACTCCCAGGCGTGTAAGTCTGTTCACATCTTTCGCTAACTCCTTCTTTTAATCCTCAACATGGGCGGTACTCCCCATAAATAACCTACTTAAAGCATCAAAAACCACATTTGCCTTACCTGGGTAATAAAGAATACTCGTGTCATAATCCTTGAGTAGTTCTAACCACCTCCTTTGTCTGAGATTGAGCTCTTTAGGGTAAACACATAAGTGAATATATCAACATGAACACCATACAAATAATGACACCATATCTTCAAGGCAAACACTAAAGCAACAAACTCTAAGTCATGGGTTGGATAATTCTTTTCATGAACCTTCAACTTTCTGGAGGCATAAGCTATAACCTTGCCATTCTGCGTTAACACACAGCCCAAACTAACTCCCCTAATGCATCACAGTACACCACAAAACCTTGACTACCCTCTAGTAAGGTCAAAACCAGAGCCATAGTCAACCTCTTTTTCAACTCCTGAAAGCTTTTCTCACAAGATTCATACCATTGAAACTTAAATATATTATGGGTCATCTAAGTCAAGGGAGATGAGATATACGAAAATACATATCTTCTATAGTAGCTAGCCAAACCTAAGAAACTCCATATGTTGTAGATGTGGGTCTAGACCAACTCCAGATTGCCTCTATCTTTTGGGTATCAACGCTAATACCATTACTTAAAATTATTGGCCCAAGAATGCCACAGACTTAAGCCAAAACACATAGTTGAAAGATGTGGCATATAACTCCATATCTTTCAAAGTCTGAAGAACTATCGTGAGGTGACTAACATGATCTTCTTCATTCCTTGAATAGATTAGTATGTCATCAATGAACACGATAACAAACATATCTAAATAAGGTTTGAAGATCTATTCATGAGATTCATGAATGCTGCAGGCCCATTAGTCAAACCAAAGGACATAACCAAAAAATTCATAATGCCCATATCTGGTTCTAAAAGTTGTCTGTGGAATATCACATTCCCTAACTTTCAACTGATGGTAGCTTGATCTGAGATCAATTTTTGAGAAGCAGGAAGCCCCCTGAAGCTGGTCAAAAATATCATCTATCCTTGGAAGAGGATACTTATTCTTGATGGTAACCTTATTTAGTTGACGATAGTCTATGCACATCCTAAGGGAACTATCCTTCTTTCTCACAAATAAGATCAGAGCGCCCGAAGGTGAGATACTTGGTCGGATAAAACCTTTACCTAACAGATCTTTCAGCTGTTCTTTCAACTCTTTTAACTCTGATGGTTCCATTCCGTATGACGGACTAGAAATAGGATGAGTATCTGATATGATGTCTATGCCGAAATCTATTTCTCTCTCAGGAGGGACTCCGAGTAGATCATCAGGAAAAACTTCTGGAAACTCTTTTATTATAGGAATTGATTGAAGGGACGGTACCTCAACACTTGAATCATTAACTCGGACTAAGTGATAGATACACTCCTTTAAAACTAACTTTCTCGCCTTAAGGTATAAAATAAAGTGACCCTTAGGCACTGGTGAACTACTACTCCACTGTATGACTGGATCATTAGAAATCTGAAACTTGACAACTCGAGTTCTACACCAAAGGCCTGGAAGGTTGGATCAGAATATAGAACTTTCGAAATGTAAGTGAGAGATGATTAATATGGACTTCATCACAGGCTTGCCAAGGTCTCGAAGACTTCATAATTCAATTTGGGTGATTGTCGGTAGAATGACAAAATCAGCCCACTTCTTGACGGTAAAGAGCACTCATTCGGCGGAATATTACGCAAAGTTGTACATTTAAGACGTGATAAGACTTCATGGAGTCCAGTGTCAATTATTTTAGATAGAGGTGAACAGTTTATTGCTCAGTTCTGGAAGTCTTTCCAGAAAGGTTTGGGTTCAAAGGTGAACTCAAGCACTACTTTTCATTCTCGGATAGATGAACAAGCAGAGCGTACTATCTAGACCTTAGAAGATATGTTAAGGGCTTGCGTGATTGATTTCAAGGGCAGTCTGGATGATCACCTATCTCTCATTGAGTGCGCTTACAACAATAGCTATCATTCAAGCATCCAAATAGCTCCATATGAAACTTTTTATGGGAGAGATGCAGATCTCCTATTGAGTGGTTCGAGGTTGGTGAAGTAGGGTTTATAGAACCAGATTTAGTTCACCAAGCCATGGATAAGGTGAAAGTGATTCAAGAGAGATTGAAGATGACACAGAGTCTTCAGAAGTCCTACATAGATGTGAGGAGAAGGCCATTGGAGTTTGAAGTGGATGACTGGGTGTATCTAAAAGTTTCACCCATTAGGGTGTTATGAGGTTTGATAAGAAGGGGAAACTTAGTCCTCGGTATATTGGACCTTATAGAATATCCGAGTGACTTGGCAATGTAGCTTATGAGTTGGAGCTACCATACGATTTAGCAGCGATTCATCCAGTATTTCATATCTCCATGTTGAAGAAGTGCATGGGTGATCCTTCATTTATTGTACCGACTGAGAATGTTGGGATTGCGGATAGCTTTTCCTATGAAGAGATTTCGGTTCATATTTTAGATCGCCAAGTTCGCAAGTTAAGAACAGAGGAGGTTCACCAGTCAAGGTTCAATTTGTTGAAGAAGCGACTTGGGAAGCTGAAGAGACATCCACATCTCTTTGAATCCGGAGAGAGTACATATCAAGGTACTAATTCTCTTCTTAGTAGTTTATGAACTATGATTAAGCATGATTGTTATTTGATTTTGGATTAATTAAGTGTTGAACTTGATGTTACTATTCTTAGTGTAGTGAAAGAAATCTTATTTGAGGAAGTATGTTCCCAAGGGGGAGATATTGTAACATCTCGTAACTCGTAATAGTCAAGAATAAGCTAAGAAACTAAAATTTATCACTTTAGGAAAGAAAAAGGAAAATCTGGAAAAAATTTCTAAGTTTAAAAAGTGATTTTTGGTAATTTTCAAACGGCCATAACTTCAAGCTGAGTTAGAGTCATTTATTTATATGGTTGGAAATCCCTTGAAAATACTTTCCATGACGCTGGGTTTGCACGATTTCGATATCGTATGAGGGAGATATGCCTTTTGGAAGTTGGATCATTGAAGTGAGGAAAGTCCGATTCCGGATTTTAGTAAGGGCAAACTTGTCTTTTCACCCATCTATTTCCTAATTCATTGTAATGGTTTATTTGGGGTTAAAATAAGTTGGAATTTCGAATAGAAAGGTTATTTACGCTTAGGGGATGGAGAAGAGAAAAGAGAAGAAGGAAAAGGGAGAAAAGATTAAAAAAATCATCAATAACGCCAAGATCTTCGAGTAGAATTCACCGAGGGTGATCCCTATTAAGGTATGTGAGATCTTTTTATGTTGGGTAGTTCACCCACACACCAACTTTTTTAATTCAGCAAATTTTTAGTAGATTGAATGATGAAAAGTGAAGTTCTTGAAGAACATTATTGAAATCATGTTGGTTGAGTTGTTACATGCCTTTAGTTGATTTGATTTGCATTTCCAGGTTGTTTTACCGGTCTAATCTAGTGGGTATTGAGGTTATTAGTAATCCTAAGTGATTAGGGAAAGATCCATGGGAGTTTAGGAGGTGTAGAGATGAAAAATGAAGAAGCAAAGTCAAAACTCCCGTCTGACAAGCCCTGGGGCGCCGCGCCTGCCAGAGCCCCACAAGACAGGATCTGGCGAGCCGCGCCAGCGAGAAACCCTCAGGACAGATTCTGTCTGTCAGGCTCTGGCGCTCCGCCTCTCAAAGCGCCAAGGACGCCTGGAGACTCTATTCATTCCCTATCTTTTCTTACTAGTTCCTAAGTGATGTACCCACGTTTATTAATTGATTCCAACACTCTAAGGTATATATAAACATCATGAAATCATCCATAAACATGAGATCATGAACCTTGAATCCATAATCCAATTCAAGGAAAGTTAAGATCAAACTCAAAGAAGTTGAGAGTCAACTCTAAAAGTTAAGAAACAAACCAAAGTGAGTTCTTAACGTTTTAAGGCTCAAGCTACAAGTTGAGTAAAGAGTAATGAGTTGAGCTAAATTCTCAAAAGTTATAAGGGAACTAAGTATTCCCTAAGAGTTAAGTTACAAGTCAAGTAAAGAGTAAAAAGTTGATTTCATTTCTCAAAATATATAAGGGAACTAAGTATTCCCTATAAAGTTTATAAATGTTCACATTTAAGTTAAGAGAGAACTAAGATTTCCCCCAAAAGAGCTTTGAACAAGAAAATGGAACATTGATTCCAAGAGATCTTTTTAAAGCTAAAGTGTTGAGCAATTATCTCAACCCGAAGAAAGGAAGTTATTTTAAAAACATGACTTAAAGTATATTTTGGAAGTAGTATTGAGCACCGATGTGGGGATGAAAGTTCATATATTAACTCAAGTCTCCATGTAAACCATATAGCCATCATGTGTTTAACGAGTCATATGTTTTAGATGATCACGTAAGTCAAGTTAGTGGATCCAGTAAGTTAAGGAGTTTTATGCGACGACAAAATATAGGACAATTCTGGCAGCGTGGGCAAGAAACACACACTAAAATTTCTTAGTTATTAATTGTCTAATATTTTTTGTCATGTATTTTTAAGACTTCTTAATTAGTTATTAATTTTTCTAATATTTCTTTTCCATATACTTTTAAGTCTCCTTGGTTATTAATTATTGTAATATTTTTGCCATATAATTTTTCAAAAACTTTAAAACTTTAAAATTTATTTAAAAATAATTTGACAAACTTTTAATCTAATCCAACTCTCTAGAAGCCCCTATTTAATGGTGTGAGCTCTCCAGTCTCTTTTCCATCAAGGAAAGTAGACTTGCACAACCCCTATAAATAGAACCCAGCAGTAGAGGAGAACCAAAACAAACAATTCTATTTCATTCAACGAATATGAAGAAAGTTGGAAAAGATGAATATTTGTGCCTCAGTTTTAACACTGTTGGACTTTCATCGGATATCGCTGCAAAAATATCCGATGAATTTCAGGCGGAGAAGAAATATAGCTTGGACGGCGACGAAGAAGATTTCAAATTCTCTTTAGCATCTGAGGATTCGGATAATCAATTGCAAAATTCATCTATGACACTCCAACTAAATTCCAGCAACCAATTTTCCCTCTTTTCAACCAGGATCTATTGCTAAGCAATTTAGATTTTGAATGATGTTGATAAATCAACTTTGATTCCGTTGAAGAAATTGTATCTAGAAAAAAGTGAATCATTGGAGGAGACGATACCTGCTGGAAGTTACTCTATGCAAAAGCCGAAGATAAGAGAGTCATCACTAGGACAATGAAACAAGAGTAAATCAACTGGATTTGGGCCGAGGATTTGTGATCTGTTACGGCGGAGTAATAGTGAAGGCAATTTTGTATTTCTCACAAGAAAAGAAAAATAAAAAAATTCCAGTGAGGTTTTGAAGACAGACGAAAAATTATTGATGCTGACGAAAACCTGCGGAGGAGCGAAGGGTTTACCGACAGCTACGGAAAGAACTCATAGGATTTTTTGCTATTGATATGGATAAAATTTATCAGCAATTCTAACCTGGAAATGCAAATGATTCTAGCATACATTGGTATAGAGTTTGAGTTTTTTACAATGCTTCTAGCATACATTGTTATAGAGTTTTTTTTTTTGTTCTAAATGGATGTTGCTTTTTTACTTCCCAATTCTAAAATTAAAAACATTTTGACAACTCCCCCTCTCTATCAAGGTGTTGGATTTTGAGATTCATTTTATTTTATTTAAATTTTTACTATAAATTGGGATATGAAAAATTTAAGTTATTCATGAAATTAAATTTATATACTTAAAAAGTATGATGAGTTACCCTCTCCTAGTTGTTGTTTTTACTTATGCTTATATTTTAAGATATATTCTTTTATCATGCATATTGATATGAAAAAAATTATAATTTTTATTTTTATATAACTTTTGATTGTTTAATTTTTATTATAAAATATTTTAGAGGGAGAGCAAAAGGGTTGAGTTAGAGAGTTTGCACATCAAGATGATAAGTTAATTGCAGATTATGAGGTTATATTTAATTCATCGGCTAGGCATAGTTTGATGACACTTTCCATTGAGACTGAGAGAGCGAGAGGTTTGTTAAGAATTTGATTATTTTAATTCATATAGGAGTTTGTCAGATTACCGCTTCTAGTATTCCATTTCGGAAAGTCATAGATGTTGTCAAAGAGTTGGAGATGATTCGACGTGAGGGATTTGAACACATGAGGACAAGAGGGGCCATAATTTAGGTGATTTGGGTAGTGCTCCTCCTAAATTTTGAGGTTATTCAAGGAGAGGTTATCACTCTTAGTCTAACAGACTCGTTCATATTGCGATACCAGTGTCTGAGGCTGATTATATTGGGCATAGTTGTTCTAGTTTGATACATACTTCACATGGTTCATCTTCTAGCTAGACCTATAGGTTGTGGAGGACGTTCTAATCATTCAAGTTAATCTCATCAGCCTTCGTCTCATATTTACCATAGTATCATTATTTAGTATTTTCTTAAAGTCAAGTTTCATTCAATGAACATAAATTAATTTATTTGGATTAATTAATTTGACCAATAGATATGAATCATTTACTTAGATTTTCTATATTGGTCAAATACATTTTCTAGGCTAATAACTTTCAAGGGTAAAATAAGAAGAATAAAGTCATTTATGCATAGATGGGTATGAGTTTTTTTGGTTTGGTGTTCTAGTATAGGATTTTAATACCAACCATTTCTAAATGAATTTTATCATAGTTACTTGCACCGATATTTTAAGATATACATTGTTTTTCATTTTATTGAATGAAAAAGTTGCAATTTTAATATTTTGTATTGTTTTTTACTATCTGATTTTTATTTTAAAATGTTTTATTAATATAATTTAATTTTAGAAGTTAGTCAAATTAATTTATAAAAATTACAAAAAAATGTCATATAAATTAAAACGAAGGAAATAATATTTAAATCATTAGTACAAACATTTTCATGAAATGTTACTGCAAATATTTTCCTCGTATATAATCTTTCGAATTATAGATCATAGGTGGAAATTTTGATACTTAATTGATTACAAACTTGAAAAAAAAAAGCGAATAGAACTTGAGCTAAAATAGGCGTAGAGTTATTTAAATAAATGAGCATTATTTATTGCTAACATTCATTTTTGACTCATCATTAAAAGCTACTTATACTCCTTATTATAATTATTTACTTTTATCAGTATTGATGATACTTTTTTTTATTCATATAAATATCTTTTTATATTTATGACCAAGGGTAAAGGAAGAAATAATAAATTAGTTAATTATGTTTTAATTAATGACAAGTATTGTGGATGGCTTTTATAATAAGAATAATAAATATTTAGAAATAAAATTTGACTTTAAAAAAGAACTTATGACCGCAATGTAAAATAAAAATTAATCAAATAGGTTTAAAAGTAGGAGTGTGCATTATTTGGATTAAAGCAAAAAATCAAACCAAATCAAACTAAATTCTAATTTGGATTGTTTTTTGTTGGATTTCTGGTTTGGTTTTGGATATATAATTTACTTTGTTTGTTTTTCAGGTTTGATTTCGAATTAGAAAAATGAAAATCGAAAAACAAAAAAAAAGAAATATATATGTATATATATATATATATATATATAGACACACACATACACTTTTGTCCTGTTTAGTTAGTTTCATTATGATTTAATTTACTTTTTATGTTTGAACATCAATAATTGATATACTTTTAAGGATTGTATTTTACGTTTTTACTTGTGATAGTTAAGTTAGCATCGTACTTTAAACCTTGGAAAAAATGGAGAATTTGGTTTGAAGGTCAATCACACGTAGTAAAATTACTAGAGTCTGGAGAGAAAAAGGTAAAAAGATTTGGCATGTTTTCAAAAAGGTAACATTAATTGAGGATCAAATCAAAAGACGATATTTGTATGAAAGGATGAATATCGTTAAGTATATGTTGTACGGCTCATATTGACATAATCTTGTAAAGTTATGTCAGAATGAGACTTACAAGGCTCATGGTCATATCAGACTTACAACATAAAAAAAGGTACCTTTTTTTACAAGTACATTAATATTTCTTTTTCATTATTTATTAGAAAGGCACATTTTTTTAAAAAAGAAACATTAATAGTTCTTCTCCCTTATTTATTTTTGTTGTTCATGTGTTTCCATGTTTATTCAAACCGTTTAAAACCTGATAATATGATAACAAACAAAAATGTTATAGCCTTGATGTCAGCATGTCAGCATGAGCCTTATAAGGCTCATTCTGACATGAACCTTACAAGGTTATCTCAACATAAGCTTTATACTCAATTTTGTTGGATTTAAAAAAGAAATTACTCAATTTTTTGCCCTTTTGGCTCTGAAATCCACATTATCCTATTTTACTTAGCATTACAGTACTCTCTAATTCGCTCTTATGAAAAATTCATATACCTAATATAGAGGTGTGGTGTTCCTTTACCGAGTTGTTATATGATAAATGTTGCAGTATGAATGGTGAAAGTGACGTGGGTGTGTAGTGAAAGATAGATGAGTCTAATGAATTATATTATAGGTCTTTTACTAAACACTATAAAAGAGAGTAATTTTATGTTAAAGAAAAGTGTTCTTATAATCGGTAGAGTTTGAACTCTTTAACTAGTAAGTAGATATTTGAGTCATGCATTATAATTTAGTTATCGTATCATGGAGAAAATAAATTAAGAGTTATACTGTTGAACCGATAAAAGTTATAACAATTTGAATTACCTTAATTGAAAGTATATCAATAAAATCACTTTGTACTTTTAGATTATTTTTTAAAAAAAATCTGCTCAAACTCACACTCACTTTGATTGAAAGAATATTAGTAAAATCACTTTTTACATTTTGGGTTATTTTTTAAAAAACAAAATGTCTTCTCAAACTAAAAATATCATCATTATTTATAAAAACGGATGGAGCATATGTATATTAAATTTGTGATAATGTCGATTGCAAGTATATATTTCTTGAAAATGAATGCAATGTATCTAGTTCATGAGTAACCAATCCACTCATACTTTTTTTTACATTTATTTAGAAAGTTTTTCCTCTTTCAAAGGAGAAAATTTGAAAAAAGAAAACTGAAAATTATGAGTGGGTTGTTGAATATTGGATTTGTATTGGTTTGTGAATTGAGATTATTGTTAAGATATGAAACCTGAGCCTCATTCAATTCCAAAAATTAGCTCATGAGGGGAGGTTTGTTCAAGTCCATATAAAGAGATCAAATTCTCATCCCTCTATCGATGTGAAATATCTTAACACTCCTCTGCACGCTGGGACATCTTAACACAACTGGAGCGTGAACACGTCTAAATAGGGATCTATCATCGGTGAACAACAAATTGGGATGGACCTGACTCTGATATCATGTTAAGATATGACTCCTGAGCCTAACTCAACCCCAAGAGTTAGCTCATGAAGATAGGGTTGTCCATACTTATCCATACTAAAAAGGTGAAAAATAAGTAAAGGAAAGCAGACATAATAAATATAACAACCATATTGGAAAAACATCCTTGAAGATGTGAGCTTTCTATAGGACCATGAACATAAATCAATATATATATATATATATATATATATATATATATATATATATATATATATATATTTCAAAGCTTGGTCCTAATATTTTTTGTCATATACTTTTAAGGCTTCTTAATTAGTCATTAAATGTTCTAATATTTCTAGTCATATATTTTTAAGGGGTAAAACTTACTTGCACCGGGTGTTTACACCAAGTCAATACATGCATGTCATGTGTTTAAATTTATAGTTCAATTTACTTCATTAAATCACGTAATAATGCATTTTACATTGGCTTGGTGTAAACACCCGATGCGGTAAGTTTTTTTCATATTTAAGGCTCCTTGGTTATTAGTTGTTCTAATATTTCTTGCCATATATTTTTAATGCCTCTTAATTATTAGTTATTCTTATATTTCTTATTATATATCTTTCTCTTACAAAATTTTTTACAGACTCCTATATACCAACCATATTACATCAAATTTGTTGATCAATTGAACAAAATCATATTACATGAAATAAATAAAAGTTTAAAAGAGAGAGAAATTTAGACATGACAAAACAACATGGCAAGAAAATCTTTTACATAAAAAAACTAAAAAGGTAGAATTATAAAGAAGTTACCAAAAATATTCTCCCTTCATTTTAAATTAGTTTAATTATTGATATATCTTTTATTTTTAAATTAATTTAATTATTAAATTTTCTAAACTACTTTTATAATGTTTTTTAATTTTATTCTTTATTAATTAGTATAGAAATTAGTTCTTAATTATAAATTTGACAATGATTAATAATAATAATAAAAATATTATATTTAATTTATGTGTTAGATAAATAACTCAACAATTCAATTAATCTTAAATTAGAAAAATATTTATCGAACTTTCCAAGCAGATATTAAAACCTCCGCAAATTCTAGAAGCACATGTGTAATGGCGTGGGCCCTCCAGTCTCTTTTCCATCAAGGGAAAAGTGCACTTGACAACCTCAACAAATTTAAAGAAGCAACTATGTGTACTTGAGAGTCGAGGTACAATTTGGTCATTTGGATCACATTTGAGAGGATGACATCCGTCAGACTGTCTAGCTGGCTAAAGAAAAATTGGGATACTGGTTAACGTCCGAATTGGATGTTGCCTCATGTTTTTGATGAATTGCGTCTGTATTGGAATACAGATAAGTTTAAGGCAATGTTAGAACAAGCCCAAAAGGCTAAAGACAGTCTTAAGGGTGGCTCGTTGCACACTGAAGGTGCAAAGACCATTAGAACAATTGCAAGAGAGATGGTAAGTTCTAATTCAAACTTTTAAATAAATAGTTACTTGATTAATATATATTGTTATAAATTAAAAATTTTATTATATATATATATATATATATATATATATATATATATATAGGGACTTGTGTTCGTGCATGTAAGTACATTTACATTATCAAGTTGTTAATTTAATTTTAGTCACGCCTCGAGCCTACACCCTGGACGTGGGCGGCACTCAGAGACCATTGTTGGCCCCAAGCAAACCCTTGGTCTGGCTCTCTTAACTCAGCGGAAGACTTAAAACTAAAGAAACAACTCAAAGAGAATAACTTTAAAATAATAGTCAGCCAAAATGGAAACTCTAAGTCTTATCGTTTACAAAAGAAATGAAAAGACTAAATAAACTAACTCTATCTGTCTATGAAGCCTCTAAAATAAGAAGAGATGTTGGGACAGGACCCCCAATCACCCTAACAACTGAAAATAAGAAAAATAACAACTTGAATGATAAAGACGTCCTTCTGAATGAAAGGAGGCTCACCAACTAACTCTGAGCTGCTCACTGGATCAAGAGTGCTCAAAATGTTGATACTACTTACCTGTGTCTGCATCATAATGCGGTGCAATCCAACTGACATCAGTACATTAAATGTACGAGTATGCGAGTTGGAATGCTAAACAACAACATAAGCTTGTTAAGAATAAGAAATAACATACCTTGTCTTTGCTCAACTCATAAATTACTGATCCTAATATAACTAACTCATTTTCATTATATAGTAGTTAAAAGACATGAGCAATATAAAGAAAAGTTGTTTAAAACATGGTTTTCAACACTGTGTATGAAAAAATACAATTGACTCTAAGTTGTATGCAAAAATACAAAATAATCCGATGTAAACTCATAATTTTAGTAATAAAGAAAATATATCATGCTTCCTCTCACCGTCTACTCGTGCAATGCATGAATGAAGTCTTATACCCCCATTCATACTAAGAAGAACCTCTTGAGGAACCATACAACTACAGGTGTGGGATTTTCTCTAACCGACAACCATCACTTAACAGTTATAGTGATTATATAACATTTTACCTCACGCTGCCAAGGACCATCCTATACCTTGACATTGGTATAGGACCTTACTTAGCTTAGTGGGTCCACTAGATTAACTTATGTGATCATCTAAAAATTATGACCTATCAATTCCCATGATGACTTCATGGTTTACATGGAGACTTAAGTTAATATGAACTCTCATCCCCACATCGGTGCTCAATACTACTCCCAAAATATACTTTAGCTCATACTTTTAATAATACATCCTTTCTTTGGGTAGAGATAATTTACTTAACCCTTTAGGTTTAAAAAGCTCCTTTTAGAATCAATGTTCCCCTTTTTGTTTAAAACTTTTTTGGAGCTCTTAGTTTCCTTTTAACTTAAATGTCAAAAGATTTATAAATATTAAGGGAGTACTTAGTTCCCAATATCTTTTGAGAAATGAACTGAACTCTTACTCTTTGCTAACTTGAAACTTAACATAAAGGGAATACTCAGTTCCTTTATAACTTTTGATATTTAAACTCAACTCATTAATCTTTGCTCAATTTGTAGCATGAGCCTTAAAACAAAGTTAAAAATGTTTGTCTAACTCTTGAAAACTTGAAGAACTAACTTTGACTTGCTTCTTAACTTTTAGACTTGACTCTTCTCTTCTTTGACTTTGATCTTAACTTTCTTTGAATTGGATTATGGATTCAAGGTTCATGATCTCATGTGTATGGATGATATCATAATGTTTAGATGTAGCTTAGAGTGTTGGAATAAACTAGGAAACGTGGGTATATCGCTTAGGAATTAGTACGAAAAGATGGGAAATGAATGGGGTGAACTGGCATCCTTGGCGCTCTGAGAGGCGTGGGGCGCCAGGCCCCAAACTTCAAAGTCGAAGTTGGGGATCTCTGGCTGGCACGCCGCCCCAAGCCCCTACCGACAGATACTGTCCTGGTGGATCTATGGGAGGCACGGCTCCCCAAGCCCCTACGGACACGTGTTTTGGCCTTTCTACTCCGTTTTGCATCTCTAAACCTATTAAACTTCCATGAATCTGTCTCCAAACACTTAGAATCACTAATATACTCAATACCCAATAGTTAAACTTGTAAAATAGTCCGGAAACAAATCCTATCAACTAGAACATTCTACAACCCATTCAATCAAGTGTTGGATAATTGTTCATCAAAATATCAATGTTCATCAACCAATCTACTCTAACTTGCTGAATTGAATCAAATTGGTGTGTGGGTGGAATAACTCAACACAGAAAGATCTCACATACCTTGATAGGGATCACCCCGATGATTTCCACAAGCTGAACTTCGACGATCTTGAATGTTCTTGCTTCCTCTTCTCTTTCTCTTCTTTTCTCCTCTTCTTTTCTCTTCTCTCAAAATCCTACCTTATTTTCTAAAAGCGTGAACTGAATAGGATCAGTTTAGACCCAAATTTTTTACCCCAAAACGAAATAAAATAACTGTTTAAGGAAAAGACAATTTTGCCCTTTCAAATTCGGATTGGACTATCCTTAATCTAACAGCCCAACTTCCAAAGGGCATAACTCACTCATACGAACTCGAAGTTTCACAAACTCGGTGGATTTGGAAAGATATTCCACGAGCTTTCCAAACATATAAATAACTCATTCATAATCCTCCTGAACTGGAAGTTATGACCGTTTGAAACTGACCAAAACTCACTTTTGAAAGGTGGAAATTTTCCAAAATTTTCTTATTCATTCCAGAAATAAATATTTCTCAATTTTAACTTCTTTTCTGGTCATTTCTAGTTGCGAGATGTTAAAATTTTCCATTTGGATATGCAGTTGGATTGTAATATTGGTTAAAATGTGGATTAACACAAACGATAATGTTCTTATATGATAAGGAGACTTTCTTTTAATACATCAAATTCTTCTTGTAAGGTTATTTGTTTTTCGTAGAGTGCAAGTTTAGTTATATAAATACAAAAAATACTCCTTTTTTCATGTATCTTATTCAATTTTATCAAAGCTCTTCATTGTACTACGTTTTTGCTTCTTTAAACATTTAATTGAGAAAACTAAAATAAACAAGTATTACTCCAAGTAAACTTAAGTTACTTTCTTTAATAGGTGATACATTCACTTTACAATAATGAATAGTTGATGAATTTACACAATATCCTTTTACTTAGTATTTGTCTACTATACATTGGAAGACAAGAGGGTGAGATTTTATTTGTCTCTCTAACTCTTGGAGAAGAGATACTTTATTTTGTGTCACTAGGTTACTATATGTGATCCATACATCTTGTAAATATAAATTTTATTTTCTATCGAGATATAGAAAAAAATTGATTGATTCCTAATTAACGTTCAACTCTGCAGGGGTAGAGTAAAGGTGCAGTGAAGGAGACTTTCATTGCATAACTACATGTGTCCTTCTACCTCCTCCATTAATTTCCCATTATTTGCTTTCTATCTTACATCATTTTTTCATCTTTTCCATCATCTTCTACTTTTATATTTTCATTCTCCTATACACACTCTTGTGGAAAAAGAGGCTTTTAGAAATTGATGGAAAATTTGAGAAGATTAATTTGAGTCCCGAGTTGGTACCTCAAATTTTGTGATTGAATTTCACATTTAATTACCGAGATTGGAGGTAATTTTCATTCTAATTTGAATTCTACATTTTTCCTTTAGTTTACGGAAATTGGTGAACTTTTGGTTCTCTTCCTTTAATTAATTTTGCAGATACGTGTCATCATTACTATCTTATCTCAATTTTTTAGATGTAATACTGTATCAAGAAGAATTGAATGAGAATAGAGAAAGACTTTGTGAGCAAAAATCTCAAAGGTTAGTACTATATGGAAACTGATAGAATCTTTGGACATTTTCCTCGTTTTTATTTCTCCGTAACTTTGTCACATTGTAGAACTCAACTTTTATACACTGATAATCTAAAAGATAACTATACTCTTTGGCTTCCTTGACGTTCCAAAATTTGTAAGTAAGCTAATATGAACTTTGAGTTAGTTTACCTAAAAAAAACTTTAGTATTAACCACACGATATTAGTTTATTATAAAAGAAAGGAATCTCTGTAGTATTGTTATGATTGGTGAAAGTTGTCATCTAAATAACTGATTTTCTTTTTTCCAACCTATGTAAATCCCACTATCCATTTACAGAATATGTTATTCTATGTTATAAGCTATTAGTACTACTACGTGGCTTTCCGGCTCACAATTCTGTCCTACACAGAAGAAGAATGTGTATCTCTACCAAGCACTAAGGAGAGGAACATTAGAAGGCCAAATCATTTGTATCAAGAGAGGTCTAAATGAAAATAACATTGTTTGAATCTGAACCTTCAAGCGGTTGTATCTCAATTGAACCACCCACGCCAATGAAGAAGTTGTGAAAGGTTATTCGACCAGTATGAAACTTTTCCATGTTTTTGGCCCTCCTCAGTGATTTAGATTTTGCGTCAAGTGGATATACTACACTCAGTTTGGTATGTTGTAGTATATTCTCGTCAAAATAAATGTTTAATAATAAAATAACTTCACCATAAAACTATCACCTTTTAGCATCCAAATTGTGGAATTAATGTAGCAAGTTCAGCTTTAGTTGTTTGAGAAATGATTTCGATAGGGTTGATTTGGGGTTTAAAAAACATATATAAAGATTTGGTGAAAGGTAAAAAAACATAGTATAAGGTTAGAATAATCAGAAATGACCCAAAAGCCCCTGATAATAACAACTGACAACTAACTCAATGGTGGGGACCTACGATCTGCGGGTCCACCTCCGGCCCATGTTGTTCCTCTGTTGAATGGGTTAGAGACTACAATTTTGGACCCCAGATGAAGGGACCCGCCCACAGGTTGTGGTTCAATGGACAGGTTGTGGGTCCCAACCATGGTCCTCAAAACCTATCTACGACTCATGGAATGAATTATGGGTCATCCTGGTGAACCTTCAACAAGGTAATGGAACTTGAAATTTTTGGAGAATCAGACTGCCAACCACGAACCTGACCTACGGTCCGTGCATGAAACGACAAACTGTCAGTACCATCCATCGATCCCGGCACCAGATCTCTTGAAAGCTGAATTTTTTACACTTTCTTGAATCTGAGGTGTTAGACTCTTCTTACCATTTGCCTTGACTTTCGCATCCAATTGTTCTGGAAGATTTCGCGAGTTGGGCCATAATCTTTGTTCCATTCGGCTCATCGCCGAAGTGCTTTTCACTCGCCGAGTTGGCTTAGTTCATGGACTTTTTTGCTAGAAAGTTTGGCGAGCTTGAGGCTCACTCAGCAAGCCTCCAAGCGCTTTTGCGAGCTCCAGCTCTTTAATTCATTAGTTTTTCCAACTTTTTAGCTTCTTTTCACATTTCAATGTCCTTGCCTTGTTCTTAGGCCTTCTTTTCTGCGCATAAACAAATTAACATTAGTTATGCACAAAAAATAAGCATTGAAGACACTAATTCATTCAAAAACAACTTTTAAATTAGTCAAAATTCCTGACTCATCAACGTACTCCACTAATAATTCAATTGCATCTCTGAAGTTGTTATCGCTTCTGCAGGGCACGCAACCGTTCAACCAACAATTGAATAGAAATTTTTCACTCCAACATATTTTTTTCCGGTTAAAATAGATAATAAAATTTTATGTACAAAAAAGTCAATGTTGGGTGCATATATACAGTCGATCCAGTTTCATTGCATGTAGGTACAAATCAGATCATAGGTAATTCCATACTAGATTGACCATCAAAGATTAAATCTATATTGAAAAATAGAGAAGACTCAAATTCCTAATATACGAATTAGAATATTTCAGTATATGGATTTTAGGGTAACAAATTAATTCATTAGCTAGTAATCAGAAGCTACATTAGAAGCTTATCTTTGTGTCAATACAAATTTCTTGTCAGTTATTGGCCGCCCTTGATGTCTGTTACTACAGAATAGTATTGATTTAAGATGAATATATGATGAAGAAGGTTGAGGATGGCTTATTATTGATATTAAAATCGACTCAACGTTTAGTTTCTTCAAATTTGTGATTGGGGACACTAAAATCCTGTTTACAAAACATAATTATCAAACACAAAATTTGAGCTGAATTGTTTTCTATTGGAGTCAAAATTCATTACATTTGAGAGAATTCGAAATGTCTAAGGTAAATTTATTCAAGCTCTTTCAGGTTCTTTGTTTTTTCGTGATTGAATTTTAATATCCCTTTCCTTCTCCAAGATCGTTATAACCAACTTCTTTTGACGAAAGAAGTACTGACAAAGATGAAGAGACAGTTTCCTCGGTGTTCGGTCAAGGTTTTACCAAGTTTTTGTTTGGTTAAATTTTTTTTTTTTTTGTATCTGATTGTTAGATTGGACCTGTTTTAGGATATCAAAGATACGAATAAAAAGTGGGGTAATAGTTATTAAATTACCTATCCTTTTTTTTTCTAACCTAAATCAATAATAGTAGGTAAATTAGTAACTATAGTTGCACTTTTTATTCAGCTTAATTTTCTTAACATGCAAATATCGTTAATATGATAAATAAGGTCCAATCTAATGACCAGATCCAAAACGAAAAAAGAAAACACTTGACTAAACAGAAATTTGATAAAATTTGGATAAAACACCGGGAAAAACACCTCTTAATCCTTGTTCGTACTTCACTCACCAAAAGAATGTAGCTATAACAATCTTGGAGAAGGAAAGAGATTAAAATTCAATCAAGAAAAACCAAAGAACCTGAAAGAGCTTGGATAAAACTCATCTTATACATTTCAAAGTCTCACAAATTCAATGAATTCCGACTCCAATAGAAAACAATTCAGCTCAAACTTTGTGTTTGGTTATTACTTTTTTAAAAAACGATTATACTGCTCTCAGTCACAAATTTGAAGAAACTGAACCTTAAGCCGGTTTCTCTATCAATAATAAATCATTCTCAATATTTCTTCCTCATGGAATGACTTTTGGCCAATACCATTGTGTAGGAAAAAATATCAAGTCGGCCAATCACTAACAAGAAATCTATATTGAGACAAAAATAAGCTTCTAGTGTTGCTTAAAATTAATAGTTAGAGGAATTACTTTGTTGCCCTTAAAACCAGATTTTTAAATCTTCTAATTCGTATATTAGGAATTTGGGTCTTCTCGTTAATTTTCAATATAGATTTAATTATTCTTAGTAGATCTTGTCTTGAATTATATATGATTTGATTAGTACCTACATGCAACTAGACTGGATCTGCGATAAGTTTTGCTAAGAAAAGAATGAAATCAGAAAGTAGGAACAAATTCATTCCTTGTCATTAGAGAGAATAGAGAGTAATTGCTACCACAATGAATGTAGATAATGAGCAAATATTCTCCTTTATATACATGTCCTATCTGAGGCATATATTAGGATTATAAAACTGAAGTTAATAGGATTAGTCCCCTAAAATATTACTAAAAACGAATTAAATTTGATTGGCTAAGGAAAAAAAAAATACCCCTCACTATTTTTGGCTAGCATTGCTTAAATGGACAACCTAACTTAAAAATGTCATATCTAACTCATACTATCTTGAAACTTAGCAAACTTTGTGTCACACCTAACTCATCATGTGCTAGGAGTTATGGTCCTTTGAAATTGACCAAAATTTCATACTTATCTTAACTGACAAAATTTCAGATTTTTTGAATTTCCAATTTAGTTCCTTTTTGGAACACAAGATGCTACATCTAGTGACCTTAACACCAACTAAATTTTTAATTCCTCAGAAAAACTCACTATCTATGAAGGATGGTTCGAGTCTTAGTTCAAAAAAAATTCAGGGTGTTATATTTTTAGAGGTAAGGATCGATCACCATGTGGCATTGATGAAAAACCCTTGTCAGAGAATTATTTCAAAGATATCTAAAGGAGCAATATTGAAGTTGCTTTCACCTTGACACTCATCTAGCGTGATGATTACTCCATGTGCGACTCCACTCTCTATGGTGCATTGATCGTCCTAAGTTAGGTGTTACATGGATTGTAACTCAGCCTCAACCTTGTCGCTGCTGTCTTGGTCATGATATTGGCCTCTGCACCGGTGTCAACTATAGCATGAGCATGTATTTCATTGATCGCGATGTCGACATAATGCGTGTCGTATTCTTTTGGCTTCCCAGGTTACTAGGTGATAGCTCTGCATAGTCCTATCAAGCCTAATTGTGTTGCCTCCACTCCTGGTCCTTTCTTTTGTGCATCCTTCTCCTTACGCTCTCACATGATAGCACCAAGTCTCTTCAATTCAGGGCACCTTGCATAGCCATGCGGCCCACCGCATATGTAGCAACCATTTTTCTTTGTAGGATTTGTCTTTCTCTCAACATTGCTTTGACGTCCAAACTTTTTGCCATTAGACTTGTTGTTATCATGATTTCTGGGATGTCGCTGTTGCTCCTAGACTTTACCATGATCCCCCCATTATGGTCATTACTACCTATTACTTCTTATATTCAGTCTCTATCAGGTTTATCATGCGTGAAGTCAGTTAAAGCTTTGGCCAACGTGATGGCTTCATCGATAGTACTGACCTATCAGCGTTCCAACTCCATCCTTGCCCTATTTTGCAGCCCATCAATCAACTAAAACAACATATCTTCATTTATGAGATAGGGTACTTGAAGAATAAGGGAGGAAAAATCATTCACGTATGTGTGTATGCTACCTCTTTGCTTCAATTCCATGGACTTGCGCTTCACCTCATAGATGACCTTGTTCGAGAAGAAAGCCTTCTCGAAATCCACTAGGAATTTCTCCCAAGTGTTTGTGGGTCAAAGGCCCTTCCCTATTTTTGACTTTTTACGCCTCCATAATAACATGTTCATTTCTGAAAAATACAATACAGCGCTGTTGATATTGTTTTCGTCGCCCTTCACTCGGTTACACATGAAGTAATTTTCCAAGTGCCATGGAAAACTCTCCTCCTCTTGCTTGTCACGGATGTCTTTGAACATAGGTGGCTTGGGAGCCTACACCTTGTCCTCCCTATCTCAGTCAAGCGACGGTGATCCCCCAACTCCCACCGCCCTCTTTGAATGCTTTCATCTCGGATTTCATGGTCTCTATCGTGCTCAACGCCTCCATGAACCAAACACTCCAAGAAAGTGATTACTTCCTTCATCTCCAACTCGACCTGCTCGCGTCCCTCCAACTCCTTGTAGATGTTGTCGGTCTTCTCAAGGGTGAAGCCTTCAAGAGTCTTGAACTTTTCATCGGTCACGTTCATATGCCGGCCTAATATCTCCATGGCATGCCTCACCACTTCAAACCTTGCGACCCATTCCTTTCCGGTGGTAACGTTGATGGCCTTCTCAAATTTCATTGTCACTTGTGTCACATCTGGGGAGCACCCCCTAGAAGTAACATGGTGTACTTGACCTCTCGGAGGTCTTATACAAGCCCATAGTCATCATTTATCGCATTGTTATAAGTAAATTTAGCGGAAAATTTAAAACTTTTCATAGAACATCATCTGCTAGAACATCACTTCCGTTATATAAAAATATAAGTCATCAGACATAGTTAAACTCTAAGTCTCTTTTTCCATCTTAGAATCAACATCATAGAATATATTAGGGACACAACTCTTTAACATCATAACATAATATTTAAGCTATTACAATACAGTGAATATAAACTTGACATAAGAAATCCTTGGAATATAAGGATTCCTTTCCTTGTGCTTGGGAATCAAATATCAATCTCTTCACCTTAGAGACATCTTTTAAGCATCCATAACCTACATTTTGTGTAAAAAGGTAGATAAGAATGGTGTTAGTACAAGAATGCACTAAGTATGGCAACCATGCAAAATCATTCATTAAAAAGGAACATTTTACTTTGAAACCATGCATCACGCCTTTTTGTGCAATTCTAATAAAACCTTGATACAATAGCATTTATTCAATTTACATATTTCCTATAGGCATATTCAATACTCACACATCATATAAAACCACACATTGCATTTAAGGCATATAATTCACCAATTTACAGTAAACACCTTTACAATTATAGTGAGCTTATTTCATTTTATAGTGAACTCTTTCCTTTTTACTTTAACTCCTTATCTTCCCAAGTAACCCTCTAGTGATGCTTGGTGCAATGGATAGACAATGCCCCATAACACTATCCACACTCAACCATCACTTTAAGGGCACTAGGGAATCATGCATACAACCTTCATTAACCCAACACATGCATTCATAGAAGTGTTTCATATAATAAGATACCTAACTCACATTTGACCCAACATGCTGTAGGGACCATATAGATGGACTCATTAGAAGACCATACACAAGTCAAGACTACCAACATAATCATAGAACGGCAATAGTCACATTAACATACTTGGACTTCACCTCATAAGAACTTCATAGAACCCTACTCATAATCCCTTCGTCAGTCAACCTGTGCAATATACATGTAATGTCACATAATCTCACACGTAATAAGTAAAACTTAAAAGAGACTACAAGCCTTAACATGCATTTCATGCATCAACAAGACAAGCATAGACAACCTCCTTCATGTCAAGCAAGACTTCATCATATATTCAATAAGACTCATACTATGAATATAACGTAAGGACACATCGTATAGACTCATACCATGCATATCCTCACAACAAGTAGAAAACACTACAATGTTATGCATAAGAAATATAAACATAATCATATACATTTGAACACCTTCCTAGAACTCCTTTCAAGGGCTACTTGTGCAATGCATAGGTGATGTCTCATACCCCCACCTACACTAAGAAACTTCCCTTAGGTTATCCTAGTTAGGGTCCATTACTTTACTTCCATTGTCCATTTTACTTTAGGGAAACTATAGCCTTAACCGACACTAAGACCAGGGGTGCTGACTTTTAACTCCAAACAACACATGAAAACACGGCCAACATACAAGGACACACTAGTATGTCTACAGGGAAAACTTTCGAACCTCTTGAACGTTTGACCTCCAAACTTCATGAAACATAAAAAACTGCCAATAATCATCATTATAACACATATAAGGACCTCATGATCCCATGAAACACACATAAGCACATAAATACACTTAAGGCCCATTGGTGACTAGTCGTCGAACGTCTTAGTCGTCCCTTGACGTGTGACTTCCAAATAACCTCAAATCATGTATACATTCTATAAAAAACTTAATGAACATATTTTTAAACATTTTAAGATAGATGTGAGACTCTAATCACCTTAATTCATTTTTGGGGTCTTACAATAATCCCCACTTGGGAACATTGGTCGTCGAATGACACTTGGAACACCTTAAACACATCAAGGGCTCAGACTATAGATAAGCTCACAAAATTCAAAACATAATAACATAGAAATCAATGCACAAAACATATAAGGAACACATCTTCAAGCCATTTAGCACTCAATGCACCACAAGCAAGCAAAACCTTATTAATTACTCACTTTCAAAATGCATCACAACCATAGGTTCTTGTCATGTTCATAGGAGAAACATATTTCTCCTAATCATAACATGGTCTTTTACATTTCATTTATTACTCAAGAAGCAATTAAGCACTCATACTTCAATGCACATAAACTTGAATAAAGTAAATAAACTAGGATTCTTATCATTTAGTCATAATGCCATGAAAGTCATACTCAACCTTACAATGCTTAGTTATGTTAAAGGAGGAATGTCCTTTTCCTCACATACTTACATGTCTCATGAGTTATTACACAAGAAATGCACAAAGGTCAATTCACTGTAAAATGAGAATTTCTCAACTTTTAACCAAAACATGCTCAAACTTTCTCCCTAGTGAAGAAAAAAAATGGTAATTCACACCAAGCACATCACCACATTAAGAAGTCATTTCACAACATTTTAATTTTTTTAGCATATCACTAGCCTTCATAAGCAAGCATAAAATTTGGAAAATCTCACAATTTATAGGAACACACAAGGGAACTTAGCGAAACATGTCTTCACTTATCAAGAGTGAACCTACAATCATGCATTTCAAACCATAAAAGTAAAACAAATTTTCAAGAGACTCAACACATTTCACTTTAAAGAGGCTCAATTTTTCATTTTAAGGGTAAACCTTACACATCACAAGTGACGACAACCATGTTTCTTATCTTATCTCATGAAGTCAAATGCACAACTAGCATATTAAGATGCCCAATCAACATGAGAAAAGATGTATTTGATCAAAATTCTTTTTCAGGTACTTTAGAATCTCCAAAATACTCTTAAGATAGTGTCCATCAAGATGTACAAAACATATGAAGGTCATGAAATTCATACTTTATGTTGATCCTATCATGAACAAGCTTAGTAAGCATTCATTATATTCAAGCTCAAGTAAGTATAGAAGGACAAGGTAGAAATATCTACAACCTTACTACTCCATCACAATCCCCCACTTAGGGTAAACCCAATTAAGAGCAACTTAAACCGACCTCAAGAGGATCTTAGCTTATCAACCTTCATCATCATCACTTAAAAGTGACTACCTACCAAAAAGAAATTTACAGTAACTTAATATAGCGACACCAAAGGCATATAAAATCCTACCATCTAGGCACTCTATCCCCCACTTGGGGTATGCCGAATCACCTCATCCCCTTAAACACCAAGGTCAAGGCAAGTCAAAACCAACCTTTCATACTCTTCACTCAAGAAGGTTTAACATCATTGAGGGTTTTCACTTCTAATCTCACATCAAGGAGTCTACTAACACAATCATAACCATCCCTCTAGGACTAACACCCAAAGAAAATTCATAACAGACAAGTTAGGTCATACTACCCAACCACATAAGGTCTTCAACAATACCATAGACACCAAGGGTCATACAATATTAGGGGAAGCAATAAAGGAGATTTAGCCATAAGCCTCTTTCTTTTCTTTCAATACTAGAGTAAGGTAACTTCTAGGTCATTCCAACCCACATCATCACCCTACAAGGTAAGCACACTACCTTCACTTCTTTGATTAAGCCTATACAAAGACTCCAACCCATACAAAGCAACCATGAAGCATTTACACACATAATAAGGCAACATTTAAACCATTACACAAATACAAAGGGCAACATTGAACACTTAAACATATAAGGGTAACATGCATTTTTATGCATTTACCACACTTCTTAAAGGCATTACAAACCTAAACCATATTTTTAGACTACCATCATGCAAAACCATATATTGCAACCTACCATTCCAAAAAGGAAGCTCAATTCAATTATAACAACTTTTTTATTAAGCTAAAATCATACCATAAAATAAATCTTCACATAACATGTCATTTCACATAGGTCTCATATATATTTATCCATAAATGGCATCACATCAACATACAATCAAAGATTCACCTTCAACCATACTTATCAAACCATAAAACCAAAACTAACACAAAAACTCACCTTTTCTCCCTCAGGCATAGAGATATCATCTCATCCAAACAATCATATCTAAAAGACTACCGGACAAGAAAACATAAGAGAGAGATCTTATAGAGTTAAGTTCTATGGCACGACATGAGAATAATGAAGACGGGAAACTCTATCGTCCTATAGCCTCCCGTATCATTTGGGGTGTCGGGACTCACCACCAATGAAAATTAGACTCTACTAGACGTGGCAATATGATACATTTAGAACATAAACCACTTTTACAACCTCGTGCTCTGATACCATGTTTGTCACATCATGGGAGCACCCCCTAAAAGTAACATGGCGTACTTGACCTCTCGGAGGTCTTATAAAATTCCATAGTCATCATTCATCACACTGTCATAAGTAAATTTAGCGGAAAATTTAAAACTTTTCATAGCACATGATATGCTAGAACATCACTTCCACTATTTAAAAATATAAGTCATAATACATAGTTAGACTCTAAGTCTCTTTTGTCATCTTAGAATCAACATCATAAAATATATTAGCGACACGACCTTTAACATATTAACATAATATTTAAGCTATTACAATACATTGAACATAAACTTGACATAGGAAATCCTTTGAACATAAGGATTCCTTTCCTTGAGCTTGGGAATCACATATCAAGCTCTTCACATTAGAGACATCCTTTAAGCATCCATAACCTACACTTTGTGTAAAAGGGTAGAGAAGAATGGTGTGAGTACAAGAATGCACTAAGTACGGCAACCATATAAAAATATGCATTGAAAAGGGATATTTTACTTTAAAACCATGCATCATGCCTTTTTGTGAAAATCTAATAAAACCTTGATACAATAGCATTTATACCATTTACATATTTCCTATAGGCATATTCAATAGTCACACATTTCATTTTATAGTGAACTCTTTCCTTTTTACTTCAACTCCTTATCTTCCCAAGTAACCCTCTAGTGATGCTTGGTGCAATGTATAAACAATGCCCCATAACACTAGCAACACTCAACCATCACTTTAAGGGCACTAGGGAATCATGCATACAACCTTCATTAACCCAACGCGTGCATTCATAGATGTGTTTCATATAATAAGATACCTAACTCACATTTGACCCAACATGCTTTAGGGACCATATAGATGGACTCATTACAAGACCATACACAAGTCAAGACACCCAACATAATCATAGCAAGGCAATAGTCACATTAACATACTTGGAATTCACCTCAAATGAACCACATAGAACCTTACTCATAATCCCTTCCTAAGTCTACTTGTTAAATGTACATGTGAAGTCCCATAATCTCACACGTACTAAGTAAACCTTTAAAGAGACTACAGGCCTTAACATGCATTTAATACAACAACAAGACAAGCATAGACAACCTCCTTCATGTCAAGCAAGACTTCATGTCACAACCGGGCAGCACCCCCTAGAAGTAACATGGCGTACTTGACCTCTCAGAGGTTGTATACAAGCCCGTAGTTATCATTCATCGCATTGACATAGTAAATTTAACGGAAAATTTAAAACTTTTAATATCACATCATATGCTACAAAACTTTACTTCATATATATGTAAAATAGCATATTACATACTTAGACCTTAAGTCTCTTTGCCATCTTAGACTCAACAACATTAGAGTACATTAGGGACACGGCCCTTAAGACACATAAAACATAAGTATATAATTCGTAATACTTTACAGTAAACATAAGTAGGAAATCCTTAAACTTAAAGGATTCCTTTCATCAAGCTTGGAAAATCATCTATCAAGCTCTTCACCATTCAAGACATCCTTTAAGCATCCATAACCTACACTTTGTGTAAAAATTAAAGAAAAATGGGATTAGCACAAGAATGTTCTAAGTATGGCAACCATGCAAAAACATGCATATAAAAGGGACATTTTCCTTGAAATCATACTTCATGTCATTTTGAGTAAATCTTAATAAAACCCTTATACAATAACATTTATATCATTCACTTACTTCATAGAAACATAATCAAAAGGCCAAACATCATATAAAATCACATATAAAATTTAAGTCATAATTGATGTCACTTTACAGTGAACTCTTTTACCTTAACAGTGAGTTATCTTTCCTTTTATTTATTAGCCTCCCAAGTAACCCTCTAGTGATACTTGGTGCAATGAATCACCTTAAGGCCACAAGGAAGCATACATACGCTTACACAAGCCAACACATATCACCACAGAAATATAGCCCATTACAAGACACACTCAAGTCAAGAATATAGGACAGAACTACATCCATTTACACATATTTTCACTTATTTTCACATTCATCATTATAAGACATTGTTTATGACCCTAATCTTAGTATACTAGTGCAATGCACATATGAAGCCCCATAACCTCACACATACTTAGTAAACTTTTCATGAGACCACAAACCTTAACATACAATTCATACATCCTCATAACAAGTAAAGACAACTTCATTCATGACGATACAAGACCTTCATCATATAGTCATTTAGACCAACATAGTGTATATAACAGTAAGATCACATCATACATATTCATATCATGCACCTTTTAATAACAAGTAGACAATTACAACAATGTCATGCATAAGGACATAATCATAATCATACATATTAGGTCACCTTCCTAGGACTTCCTAAGGATCCACTTGTGCAATGTCTAGATGGGTTCATTACTTCCACCTATACTAAGTAACCTCTCTTAAGTAATCCTAGTTAGGATCCCAGTTCTTTACTTCCATTGTCCATTTTACTTTAGGGAAACTATAGCCTTAACCGACACTAAGACCGCGGGTGTTAAACATGGAATTTGGTGTTGTAGAGCCTTACACCAATGGAAGGTGTTCCTACCTATCCAAGGTAGAACATTAATATATATCATAGCATCCTAAGTGAATTAACTTTGCTAGATCCTATGTGGCAAGCATAGTTTATGGAACTAAGAGATAGGTAGTTCCCTCTACATTCCATTGGGAAATTGGGGCCTCATCTCATGAGAAATCATGGGTGAACCCTTCCTCAAAGGTAAGTCAACACCTCATGTGGGTCCATAGGTGAGTATTCCTCTAAGGGAAGTCAACACTCTATAAGTGACAAATGGTGAATCTTTCTCCAAGGTAAGTCAACACCTATCAATGTCAAGTTCACTCAGTGCAAAGCTAAGTTCCCTTTATTGAAAAGACTTTAATTACATTTTCATAAAACATAGGATTAAGATATTAATTCTTTATATGCTTATAGAATATTCAAGCACCTATCTAGTTTAGAGTATTCTTGGGCACCCCTATCAAGGACCCTCTATATATTAGATCATTATTCATGTGTGTGTGTGTGTACATATATGTGAGCAAACCTTTCACATAACACATAAATATCACACATGTTGATATATCAATGCACAAGTCTATAGGTATAACCATATGAACAATCCTTTCATATAAACCCAATAAGACTCTATGCACATTCATACTTCATCATACACATAAGCTTAACATGCATAGTAATAGACAGTAGTGAATATGAGAACTATCTTTCATTTAGACACCATGAACCTTTACTACGTTTAAGCATTCATGAAGTGTGAGTGTGTGAACATTGGTCAACATGATCACATAATGGCTATCAACAACTCATTGAGGCAGCCACCCTCTTAGACCACAATACTCTTCAAGCATAGACCGCACAACACACAATAGCATAGGAGACAAGTTAACTTCATAGAACATTTTTAAGACTCCTAACATTAGCTATTCATACATTCACATAGGGGTACACGGATAGGGGTCATCAATCATTAACACTTAATCCATGGCAGCACCTACACATGCTCTTACATAACCATTCACATGCTCATAACAATAGTAACACAACCTAGGTTCACAACTATAATGTAAGACTAGACACAAGTTACACATAAGGTGATAATCATAACCACTCATTCATATAATCGTCAATTTGCCTTCAAGGACATGGTCAACACATTATAATGACAATAAAGTAAACACCGCCACCAAAAATGGACCATACCACACAATGCCATACAAGGCTTCATCAACTACAATACTATAAGGAAAGGAGAAGAGACAAGCATCCTTACCAATTTCTCACCCTTTGATAATCATTGATCAATACACCTTGTTCATCAACAATTCATATATAGGGCAGTAGCTATATGTATTTTAATCATAAAGAAACCATGTACAATTCGCTACAAGATCATACTATAACATGATACAAGGCATCACATATATACTAGAAAGTAGAGAGTCATAGATCACTCATTAATATACTTTACTTTGTTTATCATGATAAACATTCATAATATACCAATAATACCAACCTAGGGCAGTAGCTATAGCCATAATAATCAAGACTAAATAATTCTTCATCTACCCAAAATCGATGTCCCATTATGTTCATAGCATTAGCAACTTTAAGGTTAAAACATGTAGATTAATACTTATCAAGTTTCATTTGATTTGATCATTAAGGTTTTATACCCATAATTCATTCATAACATCAACCTAAAACAGTAGCTATAAGAATCTTCACCTAATCTATTTCAACATTAAATCATTAAAAAGGCAACGTTACACTGAATCATAAGTTACTACTTAATAGCTTAGAAGAACATAGATCAATTAGTACCAAGCTTTTTAATTTGATCATACCATATTTATATTCACAATTCAACCAACTGGTCATCCTAAGGCAGTAGCTACAAGAACCACAACATAATCGAAATTCACTTTTATTCATTAAAAGGCCAATGTTAGAGTGATAATATTGATAGCTAGGCTAGGCATGCTCAAATCTTCATACATTGATCCACATGGATCTTCATCATCAATTTATCATTAATTCACAAAAATAATAGTAGATATAGACAATTCAACATAAGAGAATCACAATTCAACCATTAACAAGACATGATCACATTGCCCATGCAAGGGCTAAATCAAGTTTTGGAAGGGACATGAGTTCATCATTCAATTGAATTCAAAATTATGTTAAAACCAATATATTTACTTCAATTCATCATGATTTAATCATTAAAAATGTTTTTAGAAAGAACCCATGGCTAGATTGAAGAAGCAGAACTTTGATCATAAAATCTCTTTCGAAACTTTGAGATTAACTCTCTAGATGGAAGGATAACTAGAGATGAAGGATCACCATACCTTTTTATTCATGAAAACATTTAAAAGTTGATGATTCATCCATGGAAATCCAAGCTCCAAGTTGTTCTTCAACTTTACCAACAATGGTGGTTTCTAGGTAGAATATTTTTGGAGGGAAAGGTTCAATTTGTGTGAGTTAGTTTGGGAATGGGTTGATCACGTTTTTGATCACTTAAATACACCCAAAAATTACCAAATAAATAATTTGGGGTCAGTTTATAACGTGGGGTGAATTTCACATTCACCCCTTTAATGAAACAATGTACAGGCAGTGGCACCAGGCCACCATCAACGGACCCAATCGACTAGCCGTTGGTCAATTGACTTGTCGTCCTTTGGCTTCCGTCGATTGGTCCTTGGCCAATTTTTGGGTTGAGACCTGGCGAAGCTAAGTATAAATCTACTAGACCTCACCTACGGGCCATTGGTTGACCAACTGGCCGTCGTTTGGTCCGTCGATTGACACTGTCAAGGCAGTGTCTCGACCAGCCTTGGGTCCTTCTTATGGGACCTTTTGCGGGGCCCTTTAGAAGTTGTACCCGGACGTTTCCAACGTAAATACAACCATCAATAAGTTTTAGACCTTCCACATTAGTTTCTCCCAAAACAAATACCTGCAACTCATCTAAACATGCAAGGCCCCATCATGACTTACACATGCATGTTTCTAGGCTATCTTTCGAACGTCTTGGACGTTCTTGGAAATTTGGCCTCCAAACTTTACGAAAATCCATATACTACAATTAAACATTATTATAACTCATTTTAAGACTTCATCAGCTCATTTTATACAACTTTAAGCATGCATAGACACATGAGGCACATAGGTAACTAGTCGTCGAACGTTTTGGTCACACCTTGACGTTTGACTTCCAAATCACTTCAAACTTTGCACACTGCCTCTAAACCATATTATAATTAATTTTAGGACCTTATAAAATTAATAAAATCATGTTAGGATCTAGACACCCTATCTCATTTCGGGGGTCTTACAATCATATAGTCACTAAGACTCATACTATGCATATAAGATAAGGACACATCATATAGACTCATACCATGAATATCATCACAACAAGTATACAAAACTAAAATTTCATGCATAAGAAACATAAAAATAATCATATACATTTGAACACCTTCCTAGAACTCCCTTCAAGAGCTACTTGTGCAATGCATAGGTGAAGTCTCATACCCCCACCTACACTAAGCAACTTTTCTTAGGTTATCCTAGTTAGGGTCCATTACTTTACTTCCATTGTCCATTTTACTTTAGGGAAATTATAGCCTTAACCGACACTAATAACATGGGTGCTACACATGGAATTTGATTTTGTAGTACCGTGGTAGGAACACATCCCTCAACTGATCCCAAGTATAGATAGAATTATAGGGCAACTCAGTAAACCATGTCGTGGCCTATCCTTTGTCGCGACCTATCCTATCAGTAATAGAGGAAAAACTCTCAACCCGATGATATTCATGTCTAAGTCTGGCCTCCCCACACAACTCTTACACACCGACCTCAGTTTGGCTGTGTGAGCATGGGGATCCTCAGATGGTAGCCCTAAAAACAAACCCCTCGCGGTGAGCATCTGCATCAGACTACTAGTTACCATGAATGTGTGCCCCTGCGGTAGAGAAGGTATTACAAGAGGCCCATCAGAATCAGTGATATTGATGTTGCCCCGATAGAACTCTTGAGGGTGTGGGACGGTAGGTTGGATCCTCAAAGCATCATCAACAGTATTTTCCATAAACTCTTGATTGTGAGTATCAATCAGTGGTGGAGGCTGATGATTGATCCCATTACCTTGATTAGCTGGGTTCTGCTGATTATCCATTCTTCGTATTGTCCGTTTAAGTTCAGGATCAAATGGAAGTATTAGTTCTCCTCGGCTTCGTGTACTTGGCATACACTAGAGCTAGACATGAGAGAAACAAAAATAAAAGAAAAAAAGTAAAATTAGGAGATTGTTGACTAAAATTCAGTAATGTTATTAAAGTTAATCTAAAATCCACTTTCCACGGCAGCGATACAAAAATTTGATATGCTCAAATTACACCTCACTAAAGAAGTATAATCAGTCGTATCAAGTAAGGAACCCAACTAAGGTTGGAGTCGACCCACGAGGAAAATGGTTTAGACTTAACTTCAATGTACGATTACTTCTATTTAGTCAAAGTCCTTTACAAAAATATGTAATTAAAGGGGGGTTTTGTGGAATAAAAGTCTTGTAATATCTCTAAGTAAAACAAGTAACATGATTAAATCTTTAGTGTTTATCAATTTGTGATAGAAACTAGGGTGTAAGTGTTCCCCATATGTTCATAATGTCGTATTCCTAGCCATAACAATTCTTCCCTAGTGTTTTGCATGCAAAGTGATAAGTTAGGTATCTCCAAATCATTGGTCCGGCATTTAGAGAATTTCACCACGTACCTTGGTCCGGCTATGTGTGTCTAAGTTTGTAACGCTTACATTTACTTCATATTAAGCATCATATTTGATGTATGGCTTAGTTATTAATTCGCACCAATCGAAACTAGCTTATTAGATAGTATCCCACTAAATCTACATTGATAATTCTTTTCCTATTAACTACCTCCTTGGTCTGGCAAGTAGCAATAACACGAGTTCTAACGTGTGCACTCGTTAAAAAGACTTCTAAGAGAAAGAATTATCAATGCATACAATAACCTATTTGAGAATTGTTATTAAGCTAGGTTTACTTTGTTAATCACCCATGGTTCCAACAACCCTAGTTGTGGATTTAGTTACCCATGCATAGAATAACACAATTCATATTTGATAAACAATATATCATGAACTTACTTTGACAAATTTGAAGAAAATCCAGAAATTCAACTTGAAACAACAAGAAATCACTTGAAAACCAAATCCAGAAATTTGAATTAATGCTAAAGTTGCAAAAACCCAATATCAAAAAACAAACTAAGAATAGTAGTAATAGAATCCAATCCCAAAAACGAGGTTTTACACCCTATTTACAAAAAATATTGTCCTAAATTAAAAGGAATTCAAATAAGGAAAGTTGTCCAAAAATGCGACTATAATCGACGACCCCCACAGATGGTCCGTCGATGAAACGACGGACCGTTGACTGCCTCCGACAGTCCAGACTTAACATCTTTTTTTAACCTTCAGCTGGCAACTTCTTTGATTCAATCAACGAACCAACATCACGGTCCGTCGATGAGTCTACGGTCCATCTATGACTTCCATTGTTTCATACTCAGACTTTCTTCATCTTTAGGTACTGGGACTATCTCTGATCAAATCGACGATTCAACAGGATGATCCATTGATCCTTTCGTAGACCCACACTTGGTTAGATTTCCCCGAGTTTCTCCAGATACCTGAACTTTCAGTCGACGGTCACCTTTACGGTTTATCGATGGAACAACGAATCACCGATGGCCTTCGTGGGTCACCTCTACACTAAATCTCAGTTGCCTTCTACATTTTGTTTTTATACACCTTTCCTGAAAAATAAAGATAAAAAATGTTAAAACTACTACAAAAAGGCTCTACACACACACCGATCTTATGGAAAAAGCATTGAAAGTACCGTGAAACCATGATACATCAGTGCTAAACATGGGATTTGGATTTGTAGAACCTCACACCAAGAAGAGGTGCCCTACTTAGCCAAAGTAGAACATTGACCTTAAACTAGCATCTTAGGTGATATCAATTTCCATATCCTATGTGGCAAGCATAGTTATGGAGCTTGGGGGCCGTCTTGGGAATATCACTCTATGCCCTTGTTGGGCTATGAGGCTATCCACCCCGTGAGGACTATGGTGAAACGTACCTCCCTCCTTGGTAAGGTGTCACCCACTCATCTACAAGTTCACTCGGTGCTAAGTTAAGTTACCTTTATTGAAAAGCCATTATTACATTACTTCATAAAATATAGGCTTAGGAGAGTTAACCCCTCATATGTTTAGATCATAGGTTATAGATGAGAGTTCATCAACCTAAGTCATGTGAGAAACCCTTTCTGTAACAACCCTAAAAATGAATAGGATCAAGACTTAGGTGTTTCAAGAATGCTTGCGATTAGACCAAGGTCCACACGTATTGATACGCGTAGAACCAGACCTCAGAACCCTTACTACGACCAAGCCAACTAACTTGGGGAGTTAATTGAGCTTGGAAAGGTTGGAACCAACCATGTGAGGCTCACGAAAATGGAGATTTAATCGAAAGAGTTTTTACTGGACTCAAAAGAAGAAATTTTAAGTTTTGAGGGTCCAAGGGTAAAATGGTCTTTTCCATGCCAAGTGTAATATTGTAATTACCCTGAATAATTAATTATTTAATTAATTAAGTTAAAAAAATAAAGAAATTCGGGTGGGGCAACCCGAAGTGACCCATTTTCGCAAAATGGGGTCACCCGGGTTCGAACCCCACTAGAAGCAAGATTAAACTTGCTTATATTTTAATGTGTTAACTTAGTTTTTAATAAATAATTAATATTAGCTGATTTAGGAAAAAGAAATCAGATTTTTATTAATTTTGATTAATTATTGAGTTGACTAATTCAAACCCACAAAGTCCTACTTCTACTAGACTTCTATCTCCCATTTCCCCCACTCTCTCTTGCATGATTCTCTCTCTCTTTCACTCTCTTTTTCTTGGCTGAAAACGTGAGAAAACAATCAGCAAAAGAAAAATAAAGTAAAGGCAAAAGTTCATCAAGAACTTGAAAGATACAAACACAAAGAGAAAGCAATTCGGTAACGTTAAGCAAAGCATACTACGCTAGTCGGGTGAGGTGTGAGTGTGGGTGTTTGGACTGATTTTTGGAGAGGTTCTTGGTCAGCATTCTGGACATTTAACAAGAAATCAAAGGTATGGGTCTTCTTACTCTTGGTCCCTTTCCCAATAGACCCTTAAGACTCAGATAATTCTATTTCGAAACTAGGATTGTCCCCCATTTCATGCTCCCTGTCATTAGCTCCCAACAAACGTAGGTTGGTATGAATGATGGTAGACTTAGGATTATGTGATGTTTGTGTTAAATGTTAATGTGTTGGATGTACGTTAGTTTATGATAAGACAAACCATGTGTGTGTTCGAAATTAAGAAAAATGTATGCCATATTTGGAGTCTCGGCCTTGAGGCTTAAAATTGCTAATGTTGTGTTTGTTAATTTACGTACCCAAACTCATAAAGATTGTGATGTTCATAATTAAGAAATGTGGCTGACTTGAATAAGGATTTGATAGCCAATAAATTCTCTAAAGGATGCACTTAAAAATACGTTGAAGTGGAATTATGAAAGAATGTATGAACTAAGTAAAACATTGATGTTATGAGTTAAAAGTAACTAAAAACTTCCAGCATTGTACAAGTTAATATAGACTAAATAAAAATGCATATGAATCTGGAAAATTTACTAAAGAAATAAAAGAATGAGGCCACTAGGAATTGAACCCGTGACCTCATCCTTGGGCAAAATAGACACGGCAAAGGGTGAGGGCTGGGGGGTTCGATCCTGGGTCTGAGCAAGGGCTTGAATAAGAGAAAAAAATTAATGAGGGGAGTGGGATTCGAACCCACCACCCCTCGGTCAGAATTCATGAAGAGTAGAATGGAAACTAAAAAGAAAAAGGTGTTGGGCTAAGGGGATTCGAACCCCTTAGCTACTGCCGCGAAATTAAATGATAAATCAAGTGAGGCCATGGGGGTTCGATCCCATGACCTCACTGTACATGCTCCTAACTTAGAGAAAATATTAAAATATAATTATGGGCTGTGGGGGTTCGAACCCACCACCTCACAGCCCCTAAGCGAAAAATTAATTAAAAGGAAGGAGGCTGTGGGGGTTCGAACCCACAACCTCCTTACTTGAGCGAAATTAAGAGAAAATAAAAGAGGTTGTGGGGGTTCGATCCCACAACCTCTTTGTTTAAGAAAGAATAGGAGAATATTATGTTAATGAAAAATAAAAAGTGGGGTTGTGGGGACTCGAACCCACAACCCATCGGCCAATGTAAGAGAGACTTTAAGTAGAAAAGTAAACCTTCAATATAAACATTGTGATTTGACTTAGAGTTAAAATGTTATGACTATTAGAATAAAATCAATTAATAATGTAAATGACATTCAATTGATTCAAGACTTGGGATTCCTTGCCCAAACTTCCGTTTGATACATAAGTCATACGTGAACAAATCATCCAAGAATAATGCCACCTACTTAGATCAAATTCAAGATCTTGGCATAATTACAAGATACATAAGTATTGTACTACATAATCTTAGGAATGTAAGAATTACTTAATGAACTACGAATGAAGCCTCATGGCTTGTGTGTATAGACTCATAAGTCTAACATACGTTCAAAAGTAAGTGATCTTAAGATGTATGAAATGAAATGATGAACCCTAGAAGGGTTAAGTATGAGTGTAAATACACTAAATGGCCATGTTCATTGGCATATGATGAGATGAACAATGAAATGATGAAATGAACATTCACATAATAAGAGGGGAGTAACTATGAAAAGCAAAGGTGCTAATTATAATGAATGTGGTGACAACATGATATGAGGCTAATGTAAATGATGAGAATAATCTCAAAAGAGCCTAAGAAAATGTTACCAATACGTACTCACCTATGAGAGTGTAAGATAATGAAGAGACCAGTCTCTATGAACACTCTAATGAGTGTATTGAGCTTAACACACTCAATACGAATGATGAGATGAGAAATTATCTAATGAGCTATGATGTCCTCATACTAGAAGCCGGCTTCCATGACGTATGAGTTGAATGTAATGGAACTTTATACTGAGCACCGATAGACTAGCTATGAGCGATGATGCCTTCTTTCGGGAAGGGTGGAGGTTCACGTAACTCTCATGAGATGAGACTGTCCGGCTTGCCGGGTATGGGTCTCCTTATATCTCCTAGTCTTCGAACCTATACTGCCAATATAGGGATCTGGCGAGGTTAAATTCCCATGTACGCTAGCATGTTATTGGATCACTTTGGCCGGTGATTCCACCTCTTTTCGGTGTGGGGGAGACACTGGATTTCATGATGCTCACATGATCTATGTCGGTTAACGTTAAAGTTCCCAATGAATGAATGAGGCCAGCCTCAAATGATGCACATAATGAAATGAATCAATACCAAAGGTGTTAGGATAGGATAATCAAAAGGTGAGTTAGATTCAAGTAATGACATTAGGTCATTCTTGGTCATTGCACAACGAACCTAATGAAAGTATTAAACTACATCCTAGGTATAACCGGTGGTTACACTGGACTATGAATGAAATGAAATGAAATACGTATGAATGAATGAAGCAGACTCTGTGTTTGCTAATGAAGACTCCCTAGTTGAGGTCCCATATGTTGAGCCCTCATTTCTGGGATGTCTTAATGTCAAGTCCATGATTCCAAGGTCTCATGGCATATGAATGAATGATATGAAAGAAGTTATGTGCTACATGCAAAATGTACTGTATGCTATATGATATGTGCTATATGTAAATGTTATGTGCTGTGTGCAAACGTGAAAAGTATGATGATGTATGTTATTCTCATGGCATAACTTTCCTATTTCCAATCTGGAAAGCTCACTAACTTTCCTAATCCAAATTTGGAAAGATCATTTACTTTCCTTATCCAAATTAGGAAACTTTCCAAATCTCAATTTGGCAAGTCCACTGACTTGACTTCCAAAAATCATGTTGTTAGGAAAGAGCTATTCTTTCTCATGCATGTCCTTGGTGTGTGCTTGCATATACCCATACTTAGTACAAGTGTGTACTAACCCTATACAAACTCTACTATTTTAGGTGCAGGCACAGGTGGACGGTAGAGCTACAGGATCATCGCTGCAGTTATCCGGACGTCCAGCATTCATCCGGCTTTAGTAGGTCCTCATGCTTTCGAGGATGCTACTATTTTATTTCTAGCTTAGTTTAGGAGTTGAGCTAGTGGAGTATGTTCCACTAGCGTTTCTTTCTTATTTTATTCAGACTATGTATTGGGCCATTTTGGCAATTATACAATTATGTTTAATGAACTATTCCTTTCATTTGATTATCTCTTAATGTTTAGATGGTTGATGTTGAACAAATTACGAATGTATTATAAATGGTTAGTAAGTAATGTTTAGAAACAAAAAGTTTCAAATTTTCCGCTAAAAATTAACCTATGTAAAGTAAGAATGACGTAAGTAGGCTTGTCAACGACCTCTGAGAGGTCAACGACGCTGGTCTCGTCTGCGGTCTAGATTCCAGTTATTACAAAGTTGGTATCAGAGCCATAGGTTAACTTCCGAGAATAATGAGTTTACATCAACCACATTGAGTAGTTTCTAAGTCATGGTAGTGAAGTGCACCACTATCCTGGATTAGAGACTGCATGATGCGTAGGAAATTTTCCCTTCTTCTGATCTTATCGTGCTTTTCCGAATGTCTGAATTCTTGGTGTTATGAGCGTGTCTAACATCAACCCTTTTTTTTTCCAGAGAATGAACACTAGGAGAGGATTTGGTCAGAGGAGAGGAGGAGCAGCTGCTAGGGGTAATCAGAATCTACCCCAGGCTCCAACTGAAGGAGTGGCCATACCAGTTAACCCAGCTGGGTTGACTGATGCTGAGGTGAGGGCATCTCTGGCCCAAATGGCACAGGCCATTACTATGCAGGCCCAGGCTATGACTGCCCAGGTCAATAGACAGGATGTTCAGAGGGAGAACCCACCGGTCCGTAGCATGGCTGACAGACTGAGGGATTTTACGAGGATGAATCCTCCCATTTTCGCAGGGGCTAAGACATCGGAGGATCCTCAAGAGTTTATAGATGAGGTGCATAAGATCCTGGTGGCTATGGGGGCCACTGACATTGAGAAGGCTGAGAAGGCTTCCTATCAGCTCAAGGATGTTGCACAGACTTGGTGCAAGATGTGGCAAGATAGCCGTGTCTAAGTTGGAATACCAGTCACATGGGAGCTGTTCAACACAGCATTTCTGGAGAGATTCTTTCCCAGGGAGATGAGGGAGGCCAAGGTTGAGGAATTCATCAACCTCAAACAAGGCTCCATGACAGTCAGGGAGTATTCCCTGAAGTTTGTTAAGCTGTCAAGGTATGTTGTTTTTCCCCAAGTATTTAATAGTAAGAATAAGAATAATACTGAATCTTGTTGGAATCTCCCAGGTATGCTACTTCCCTGGTTTCTAACAGCAGGGATGAGATGAGCAGGTTCCTCACAAGAATCAATAGAGACCTGGAGGAGGAGTGTCGATCTGCTATGCTCCATGATAATATGGATCTTTCCAGGTTGATGGTGCATGTCTAGCAGGTAGAGGACAGTCGCAGAAAGAGAGGTGTTCGTGATGCTAGGAGGCCTAGGCCTCAAGATTAGGCAGGACCCAGTCATGTAGGCCACATGAACAACTTTGGCGTCCGTGAGCAGCCCAGGTTTAAGAAGGGGCTATCCCACCAAGGGGAGTCAAGTTCATCCAAGAGTCGCTATGATAGGGATTCTGAGTCCAGAGTTAAGAGAAACAATGGAGTAGATACACCTCAGGAGAGGCCACCTTGCAGGAAGTGTGGCAAACTACATGGAGGAGAGTGTATGATGGGCTCTAATGCTTGTTACAGCTGTGGAAAACCGGGCCACATGGTGAAAGATTGTCCGAATAGGAGGAGTCAAGAACGAGGGACGGAGAGAGTTCAGACTAATGGCCTGAATGAAGAGGCTCCAAAGAGGCAATGATTCTTCGCACTCAAGTCCAGGGGTGCAGGGGAAGGCACTTCTGATGAAGCCTCGGGTGCGTAACCTTAATTAGCCTTTCATATATTTGACGGTATATAGTGTTTATGCCCTAGTATGAGGATTAATAGGTTTGAAGTCATCATATTGGTTGCTGATGTATATGATTTTTAGGTTGACTTTGTGTTGTATCCTTTGATGAGACTAGTTTAGGGAAGAATTCTTTAGTCTATTAATGTAAAGCTACTAGTAGGTTTCAAGGAGGTGTTCCATCATGTTAATATGTGAATAAGATATTCACCAGTGAAAGTATTGAGGTACCTATGTATGTGTAGGTTCTATAGATGACATACTTAGTGTTAGTAAAGAGTAGTGTCATTCGGGGACGAATGTTCCTAAGGGGGGGATAATGTAACAACCCTAAAAATGAATAGGATCAAGACTTAGGTGTTTCAAGAATGCTTGCGATTAGAGCAAGGTCCACACGTATTGATACGCGTAGAACCAGACCTCAGAACCCTTACTACGACCAAGCCAACTAACTTGGGGAGTTAATTGAGCTTGGAAAGGTTGGAACCAACCATGTGAGGCTCACGAAAATGGAGATTTAATCGAAAGAGTTTTTACTGGACTCAAAAGAAGAAATTTTAAGTTTTGAGGGTCCAAGGGTAAAATGGTCTTTTCCATGCCAAGTGTAATATTGTAATTACCCTGAGTAATTAATTATTTAATTAATTAAGTTAAAAAAATAAAGAAATTCGGGTGGGGCAACCTGAAGTGACCCATTTTCGCAAAATGGGGTCACCCGGGTTCGAACCCCACTAGAAGCAAGATTAAACTTGCTTTTATTTTAATGTGTTAACTTAGTTTTTAATAAATAATTAATATTAGCTGATTTAGGAAAAAGAAATCAGATTTTTATTAATTTTGATTAATTATTGAGTTGACTAATTCAAACCCACAAAGTCCTACTTCTACTAGACTTCTATCTCCCATTTCCCCCACTCTCTCTTGCACGATTCTCTCTCTCTTTCACTCTCTTTTTCTTGGCTGAAAACGTGAGAAAACAATCAGCAAAAGAAAAATAAAGTAAAGGCAAAAGTTCATCAAGAACTTGAAAGATAGAAACACAAAGAGAAAGCAATTCGGTAACGTTAAGCAAAGCATACTACGCTAGTCGGGTGAGGTGTGAGTGTGGGTGTTTGGACTGATTTTTGGAGAGGTTCTTGGTCAGAATTCATGACATTTAACAAGAAATCAAAGGTATGGGTCTTCTTACTCTTGGTCCCTTTCCTAAGAGACCCTTAAGACTCAGATAATTCTATTTCGAAACTAGGATTGTCCCCCATTTCATGCTCCCTGTCATTAGCTCCCAACGAACGTAGGTTGGTATGAATGCTGGTAGACTTAGGATTATGTGATGTTTGTGTTAAATGTTAATGTGTTGGATGTACGTTAGTTTATGATAAGACAAACCATGTGTGTGTTCGAAATTAAGAAAAATGTATGCCATATTTGGAGTCTCGGCCTTGAGGCTTAAAATTGCTAATGTTGTGTTTGTTAATTTACGTACCCAAACTCATGAAGATTGTGATGTTCATAATTAAGAAATGTGGCTGACTTGAATAAGGATTTGATAGCCAATAAATTCTCTAAAGGATGCACTTAAAAATACGTTGAAGTGGAATTATGAAAGAATGTATGAACTAAGTAAAACATTGATGTTATGAGTTAAAAGTAACTAAAAATTTCCAGCATTGTCCAAGTTAATATAGACTAAATAAAAATGCATATGAATCTGGAAAATTTACTATAGAAATAAAAGAATGAGGCCACTAGGAATTGAACCCGTGACCTCATCCTTGGGCGAAACAGACACGGCAAAGGGTGAGGGCTGGGGGGTTCGATCCTGGGTCTGAGCAAGGGCTTGAATAAGAGAAAAAAATTAATGAGGGGAGTGGGATTCGAACCCACCACCCCTCGGTCAGAATTCATGAAGAGTAGAATGGAAACTAAAAAGAAAAAGGTGTTGGGGCTAAGGGGATTCGAACCCCTTAGCTACTGCCGCGAAATTAAATGATAAAACAAGTGAGGCCATGGGGGTTCGATCCCATGACCTCACTGTACATGCTCCTAACTTAGAGAAAATATTAAAAATATAATTATGGGGCTGTGGGGGTTCGAACCCACCACCTCACAGCCCTTAAGCGAAAAATTAATTAAAAGGAAGGAGGCTGTGGGGGTTCGAACCCACAACCTCCTTACTTGAGCGAAATTAAGAGAAAATAAAAGAGGTTGTGGGGGTTCGATCCCACAACCTCTTAGTTTAAGAAAGAATAGGAGAATATTATGTTAATGAAAAATAAAAAGTGGGGTTGTGGGGACTCGAACCCACAACCCATCGGCCAATGTAAGAGAGACTTTAAGTAGAAAAGTAAACCTTCAATATAAACATTGTGATTTGACTTAGAGTTAAAATGTTATGACTATTAGAATAAAATCAATTAATAATGTAAATGACATTCAATTGATTCAAGACTTGGGATTCCTTGCCCAAACTTCCGTTTGATACATAAGTCATACGTGAACAAATCATCCAAGAATAATGCCACCTACTTAGATCAAATTCAAGATCTTGGCATAATTACAAGATACATAAGTCTTGTACTACATAATATTAGGAATGTAAGAATTACTTAATGAACTACGAATGAAGCCTCATGGCTTGTGTGTATAGACTCATAAGTCTAACATACGTTCAAAAGTAAGTGATCTTAAGATGTATGAAATGAAATGATGAACCCTAGAAGGGTTAAGTATGAGTGTAAATACACTAAATGGCCAAGTTCATTGGCATATGATGAGATGAACAATGAAATGATGAAATGAACATTCACATAATAAGAGGGGAGTAACTATGAAAAGCAAAGGTGCTAATGATAATGAATGTGGTGACAACATGATATGAGGCTAATGTAAATGATGAGAATAATCTCAAAAGAGCCTAAGAAAATGTTACCAATACGTACTCACCTATGAGAGTGTAAGATAATGAAGAGACCAGTCTCTATGAACACTCTAATGAGAGTATTGAGCTTAACACACTCAATATGAATGATGAGATGAGAAATCATCTAATGAGCTATGATGTCCTCATACTAGAAGCCGACTTCCATGACGTATGAGTTGAATGTAATGGAACTTTATACTGAGCACCGATAGACTAGCTATGAGAGGTGATGCCTTCTTTTGGGAAGGTCGGAGGTTCACGTAACTCTCATGAGATGAGACTGTCTGGCTTGCCGGGTATGGGTCTCCTTATATCTCCTAGTCTTCGAACCTATACTGCCAATATAGGGATCTGGCGGGGTTAAATTCCCATGTACGCTAGCATGTTATTGGATCACTTTGGCCGGTGATTCCACCTCTTTTCGGTGTGGGGGAGACACTGGATTTCATGATGCTCACATGATCTATGTCGGTTAAAGTTAAAGTTCCCAATGAATGAATGAGGCCAGCCTCAAATGATGCACATAATGAAATGAATCAATACCAAAGGTGTTAGGATAGGATAATCAAAAGGTGAGTTAGATTCAAGTAATGACATTAGGTCATTCTTGGTCATTGCACAACGAACCTAATGAAAGTATTAAACTACATCCTAGGTATAACCGGTGGTTACACTGGACTATGAACGAAATGAAATAAAGTACGTATGAATGAATGAAGCAGACTCTGTGTTTGCTAATGAAGACTCCCTAGTTGAGGTCCCATATGTTGAGCCCTCATTTCTGGGATGTCTTAATGTCAAGTCCATGATTCCAAGGTCTCATGGCATATGAATGAATGATATGAAAGAAGTTTTGTGCTACATGCAAAATGTAATGTATGCTATATGATATGTGCTATATGTAAATGTTATGTGCTGTGTGCAAACGTGAAAAGTATGATGATGTATGTTATTCTCATGGCATAACTTTCCTATTTCCAATCTGGAAAGCTCACTGACTTTCCTAATCCAAATTTGGAAAGATCATTTACTTTCCTTATCCAAATTAGGAAACTTTCCAAATCTCAATTTGGCAAGTCCACTGACTTGACTTCCAAAAATCATGTTGTTAGGAGAGAGCTATTGTTTCTCATGCATGTCCTTGGTGTGTGCTTGCATATACCCATACTTAGTACAAGTGTGTACTAACCCTATACAAACTCTACTATTTTAGGTGCAGGCACAGGTGGACGGTAGAGCTACAGGATCATCGCTGCAGTTATCCGGACGTCCAGCATTCATCCGTCTTTGGTAGGTCCTCATGCTTTTGAGGATGCTACTATTTTATTTCTAGCTTAGTTTAGGAGTTGAGCTAGTGGAGTATGTTCCCATAGCGTTTCTTTCTTATTTTGTTCAGACTATGTATTGGGCCATTTTGGCAATTATACAATTATGTTTAATGAACTATTCCTTTCATTTGATTATCTCTTAATGTTTAGATGGTTGATGTTGAACAAATTACGAATGTATTATAAATGGTTAGTAAGTAATGTTTAGAAACAAAAAGTTTCAAATTTTCCGCTAAAAACTAACCTATGTAAAGTAAGAATGACGTAAGTAGGCTTGTCTGCGACCTCTGAGAGGTCAACGACGCCGGTCTCATCTGCGGTCTAGATTCCAGTCGTGATACTTTCACATGGACATAGCATATGTAAAGCACCATCTAGTTTAGGGTAATCTTGGGATCACCTTCCAAGCACCCCTCTATTGACAAGATCATCATACATGTGTGTATATAGATATATGTGAGAAATTCTTTCACATAATCACATTAAGACCAAACATGTTCATGCATCAATGCATAAGTGTATAGGTGGTACTATACAAGCAATTCTTTCATATAAACACTTTTAAGACATTATACACATTCATAACATAACCATGCATTCATATTCATGTACATAGAAAACCAAACTTATGAATTATCCTATCAAGGCACACATGTGCAATGCATAGACAAGGTCTCATATCCTTTCCCATACTAGTACACCTATCAAGTCATCCTAGTTAAGGGATACATATCATACTTCATAAACATATAATCAACATGAATAGAAGTAGACATTAGTGCATATGAGAATTGTCCTTTCATTAGACACTACTAACCTATACTACTTTGATAAGCATGCATGAGGAGTGAGTGTGTATACATAGGACCACATGTTCACATGATGGCAACAATCCTAACATTGAGGCATCCACCTTACAAGTATCACAATACACATTTAAGTCCCTTAAACCATAGACCACACACCACATAATAACATAGGAGATAAGACATCTTCATTACTTGAATCTAATACTCCTAATCATGCTTAAGACCACATATTTATGTAGAGATTCATAGGTATGGATCATACCACACAAGAGTACTCAAACATAAACTTGTAGACTATACCTAGCCCTAACATAGTCACTTGAAGGTATAGGAAGAATCATCAATATAACCTAGATCACAAACTAGCATTGGAGACTAGGCATACTACTTCACATTGTGTGATCATCATAACCACATTTTCAAGATACAATTTCCTTCAAGAACATGATCACAACTCATAATAGCATATCAATAAGGTAAACACCGCCACAATAAGTTGACCATACCACACAAAGCTATACAAGGCTACATCAACTAGCAATTCTATAAGAAGAGTAGAGAGAATATGACAAACTTACAATTTCCTCAAAGATTTGATCATCATGATCATTTCCCATAATTCAACATAAATACATGTATAAAACAGTAGCTAGAGGAACCATTGCATAAACCAAATCATACTTCCATTTACCATAGAATCGAGATAACATTGAAGCTACATTAAAAATCTAGAGAAGATAGGAGAATTATAGAATAATCTCATTCAAAACATCAAACCTTGATCCACATGTATCACTCATCAACAATTCACCATTAATATGCAATAAATACATTAGATATATGCAATTAAACATGCTAGAATCATAATTCAATCAATACAAAGTTAAGATCACAATGCCCACAACATAGACTAATTTGAGAATTGGAGAGAACATGGGTTCTTCATGCAATAGGATTTAAATTCATCTTAAAATAGTAATATGTGTTGGTACAAGCCACATGTTCTAAGTATGGTCCCATTGCATAAAAATCATTAATACTGGAGAAAAGGCACAATTTAGTCAAAACCATGCATAATATCCAACAACTCAATATTCATATATATGGAATATCATAAGTCAACCCAACATATAAGAAACGCATGCAACTATGCTGAGAATAAATCCCCATAACCCTATCCAAATCTAAGAATCACATTAAGCAACCCACTGCATACTTACAACATAATATCATATTTTCATAACATGCTTCATAAATCAATACTACTCATACCATATCATCATAATCATAATCATAATCATAAGAGTACACTACTAGAACCATCCCTTAGGATCTCACATGTGCAATTTGTAAGAGAAGTCACATACCCTCTTTCACACTATGTAGTAGCCTTTAAGACAACCCTAATAAGAGTTCACATACTTAACTTTTTCATTTACTTTTACATTAAGGAAATAAGTGCAATAACCGACATGAGACCATATGAGCTACATGGAATCCGCTGTTCTACTCCTACACCAAAAAAAGAGGGTTAACACTTGCCTAAGGTGCAATCATTCGTACATAGATATCTAGGTGGATCAACTAAGCCAAATTCCTATGTGGGCACATAGTTAAAGTTCAAGGAAATTATTGCCTGAGACCATGACTTGCTTAACGTGAAGGTTTTCATCTCCTGAGAAAGATATATTATGGGAATCCGGACTTACTAACGTGAAGAAAGCTATGTGGGAGGCCGGACTTACTAATGCGACACCTCCATCTCATTTACATACCCTTTCAGTGATAAGCAATTATTCCCTTTTGTGATCATATTATTTCATCACAAGTTCATATTAACCTCCTCTAGATCCCTATGTAAATGTCTTATATCATAAGTGAGAACAATCCTTTCACTTTAGACACCAATTCACAAGTGAGTAAACCTTTCACTTAAAATTTATTATAATCATGAGAAACTACTTTCAATAATATAATATTCACATCATAACATGCATACATGATTTATGTCTATTTCAATGTCTTAGGGTTAAGGATGAGAAAAACCTAGCATCACATCACAATCACACATTAGACATAGGAGCATTACTATCTAAGTAACTTATAATTTACAATTGAATCCAAGAAGAACAAATCAACATACCTTCTTGCCATCTTCAAGAAATTTCATACTTCCATTACTAAGGATACATATAAAATTACATAAACAAGGTAAATTCAAGAAGCAATTACATAATTAACAACAATTTAGTCAATCTACATGTTCATCATCTTCACAACTCCTCATATCAATTCAAGATTTTCATGAAATTGGGGAAAAAACATGAGTCTAGGGAAATTTCATGGGAAATTATCAGTTAACCATCAATATACACTTTAACAACATTAATTCGTTATAATTCATCACAATTAATTCATAATTTCATTTTTCCAAGAAGACCCATGTAAGAGGAAAAATTATAGTTTTGGGAGATTTAGAAATCATCTTTTTGAAGGGTCCTCTTGGGGAAAAGAATCCCAAGAGTGAAATAAACCATACCTTAAAGATGAATCACCATGAAATTGAGTATAATCTTTGACAATTTGGTCTTTTTCTTCAACCTTCAAAGTTTCTTCAATGGAGGATGAGGAGAGAGAGAAAGTAAAGAGAGGTGAGAACTTTTGGGTTTGATTTGGGGTTTTTGTTTTTCTTGGAAATTGTGGTGAAAAGCCGATTAAAAATCCATATATAAACCTCCCCTAAAATACCTAAAAGACCCCTCACTGAAATTGACCCTATAATGAAGTCAAACTCGAATTCAAATTTCAAATATTTCCTAAGGGAACAAGTCCGCGTCGCGGAGCTGCTCCCTAAAAATTTCCAAATTTTTTTTTGAAACACAAGAGTCTACGATGTGTCCGCGTCGCAGACCAAGCTTTTTTCTTTTGGTGTTCCAAGTCCGCGACGTTGCCTTTCTCCCTCCAAGCACAAAAGTTGTTGCCTTGTGGTAGCTTGCTTGGTCAAAGGTAGGGTGACTTCGTGGACCCCTTGGGCGATCTTTGGGGGGGGGGTCGGACCTGGACCTTTTAACCCTATATACATTATTTTACCTATTTAAATCCTTTTTACAAGTTTCAAACTTTCAACAAAACACCCAAACCTTCCAAAGACATAAGGATGTTCACTAGTTAAATTTCGCTAGTTTCCGGACGTCATGGTCGTTTCTTAGAGTTTTGGTTCTTTCTTAGACAAGTTTATTACACTTATTTAGTTATAAAATTAGTCGTTTTTTCAAGCTTTAGTCTAGGTCATAGAATTTCCGAGGTGTGTCAATACTCCCACCTTAGAAATATTCGTCCACGAATGACACCTTCAGACCTTTATAGGAAAAATAGACTCAAGACTAGCATCCCAACCAACAACTATATATATAAAATGAGTCACATCTCATTGGAGTAACTCTCCACTCATTTCAACATATAATCATAGCATTAACACGTAGGAACTTATTCCACAACATATCACATGCATAAGCTCAACTTTTCTTATTATTAAGGAGGAACTACCTTCTCGGTCCATTTCAATGTGAGCTCCATATGAACATCAAGAGTTGTCATGCAGATTTATTATCAAAACAAAACCAATTATGCTCAATACAACTTCCATGAATACTAATAGCACACCACATACTTAAGTGAAACCCAACTATAAGAAACACATTTCATGGAAAAGAAAAAGAACTCAACTTAAGCATGAATTTCTACATCAATATGCACAGATTAGAAAAACATGATAAGTCCAATATTATTCATAATAATCATATAATGAATTACTAACCTGAGCCTTGGCTAGGAGTTAGAGGGATAATTTGAGGATAGCGGGACTTCTGTCAGCCTCGGCCTCCCATGTAGCTCCCTCAAGAAGGTTGTTCCTCCATAGAACTTTTACGGAGACAACCTCCTTATTCCTCAATTTCTTAACTCGACGATTCAAGATCTCAACCGGGACCTCTTCATAAGAAAGGTCCTCTTTTACCCCTAAACCTTTTAGAGAAAAGATGAAAACCAGGTCCCTTATACACTTACACTTTTAAAGCATGAAAACATGGAATACCTGGTGAATCATGGACAACTCTTTGGAAAATTTCAACTCATAGGCCACACTCCCGACTCTTTTGAAACTTTCATACAGCCCCACATACCGGGGACTAAGTTTCCCCTTCTTTACGAACCTCATTACACCTTTCATGGGTGACATTTTCAAATAGACCCAATCTTCTGCTTCAAATTCAAGGTCCCTCTTTCTATTGTAGGCGTAAGTTTTTTTGCCAACTTTGAGCCATTTTTTGCCTATACCTTATAACACGAACCTTCTCGAGGGATTCATAAACCAAATCGGGAACAAGTAGAGCAAACTCACCTACCTCAAACCACCCAACTGGGGATATACACCTCTTCCCATAAAGTGCCTCGAAGGGTGCCATAGAGATAGTCGAATGGTAGTTATTATTGTATGAGAACTCTATTAATGGTAGGTGCTCATACCAATTACCCTGGAAGTCAATGACACATGCCCTCAACATATCTTCAAGAGTTTGAATAGTGCATTCCTCTTGACCATCCGTCTTGGGATGAAAAGCGGTACTAAGCTTCACCTTCGCACCAATCCCACTTCGGAAAGCTTTCCAAAAATAGGAGGTAAATTGAGGGCCTCTATTGAAAATGATAGATAAAGCAGCTCCATGTAACTTCACTACTTCTTTGAGATACAATTTTGCATAATCTTCCACTGAAAAAGTGACTTTGACGGAAGAAAATATGTCGACTTGGTCAATCTATCCACAATGACCCATATCGAGTTGTTTTGCCTTCGATTATGAGGCAACCCAACTATGAATTCCATGTTAATATGCTCCTACTTCCATGTGGAAATATCTATATTTTGAGTTAAGCCACCCAACCTTTGGTGCTCCGCTTTTACTTGTTGGCAATTGGGCCACTTAGCAACAAAATCCGCTATGTCAGTTTTTATACCGTTCCACCAATAACTTTCGTATGTTGCGGTACATGTTTGTGGCACCCGGGTGAATGTAATATCGGGATCCATGAGCCTCTTCCATGATCAATTCCCTCAAACCGTACACATCCGGTACACACAATCTTCCTTGGTGCCTAAGCACCCCATCTTCTCCTTGCGAGAAGGTCTCATTAGATTTACTAAGTACCGTTTCCTTCAGATCTATCAATAGAGGATCAAGGTGTTTCTTGGATTTCACCCCAACCACTAAAGATGACTCGGAGTTGTGGCGAACCGTGAAACCACCCTTTGGAGAGTCTTCTAGTCGGACACCCAAACGAGCCAACCTATGAACCTCTTTTACTAACTTTTTCCTATAATTAACCACATGAGCCACACTACCCATGGACCCTCGGCTTAGTTCATCCGCAACAACATTAGCTTTCTCGGGATTTTAAATGACGCTTATGTCATAATCCTTTAAATGTTCTAACCATCTCCTTTGGCGTAGATTCAAGTATTTCTGAGTCAATACATAATGTAGACTCTTGTGATTGGTGAACACATCAACATGTACCCCATAAAGATAATGCCTCCATATTTTCAAGGCAAACACCAGGCCGCAAGTTCAAGGTCATGAGTTGGGTAATTCTTCTCATGATGCTTGAGTTGCCTAGATGCATACACTATAACCTTCCCATGTTGCATAAGAACACATCCTAGCCTCACTCGACAAGCATCACAATAAACCAAAAACCCCTCGAACCCTCCGGTAAGGTCAACGCCGGAGCGGAGGTGAGTCTATCTTTCAATAATTGGAAACTCTCTTCATAAGATTTTGACGATTCAAACTTGGAATTATTTTGGGTTAAGGTCGCTATGGAGATGTGATAGATTAAAATCCCTCAACAAACCCTTATAGTACCGACCAACCCTAAAATTCTTCGGATGTTGGTAGGATTCAAAGGTCTAGGCCAACTCTTGACCACTTTCGTCTTCCTCGGATCGAACTCAACCCCTTCATAAGAGACAGTTCCCAAGAAAAGCAACCTACCTCAACCAAAACTCACATTTACTAAATTAGGCAAAAAATAGGTTATCCTTGAGAACTTGTAAAACTATCCTCAAATGATTAGTCTGATAATCCTCACACCTCGAGTATATCAAAATATCATCAATAAAGACAATCACAAACAAATCAAGATACTTTCTAAAAAGTTGATTCATAAGGTCAATGAAAGTCTTGGGGCAATTAGTTAGACCAAACACATAACTAGGAAATCAAATTGACCATATCTTCTTCGAAATAACATTTTCGGATCAGCAACTTCCCTCACTCTAAGTTGGTGATAACCCGATCTCAAGTCAATATTTGAAAAGTAACTCGCTCCTTGGAGTTGATCAAATAGTTCATCAATCCTAGGGAGTGGGTACTTATTATTGATGGTGACTTTGTTCAATTGACGATACTCGATACACATTCTCAAAGACCCATCCTTCTTCTTCACAAATAATACCGGGGTACCCCATGAAGATATGCTTAGTTGAATAAAATCCTTATCCAGCAAGTCCTTGAGTTGAGCCTTTAGTTCTTTCAACTCGGTCCGGGCCATCCGATAAGGAGGGATTGAAATAGGTTGTGTATCCGACAATAAATCTATGCCAAAGTCAATCTCCCGTTAGGGAGGAATTTCGGGCAGGTCATTGGGAAAGACCTCTGGAAATTCCTTCACTACGGGTACCGATTCTATGGGAGGGACCTCGGATTCAAGATCCCTAACTCTAACTATGTGATTGAGACGACCCTTTGCAATCAATTGTAAGCCTTAATACACGAAATGATCTTACCCCTAGGATTTGAGTTTCCACCCCTCCACTCAAAAATGGTTTCATTTGGAAAGTGAAATTTGACTACCCTTGTCCTACAATCAATAGAGGCAAAGAAAGCATGCAACCAATCAATCCCCAATATGAAATCAAAATCTAGCATTTCAAGTTCTAGCAAGTCAAATAATGTAACTCTATTGGGCAAAGAAATAGGACAACCTTTATAGACTCTTTTAGCCACCAAGGAATCACCCAACGGAGTAGAAACCAAAAAAAGGTTCGTCTAATATGGCGGGTAGTATTTCAAATTTTATTGCTATCTGAGGGGTCACAAATGACAATGTAGCTCCGGGATTAAGCAAATCATATACATCAAAGGAAAATAATTGTAACATACCGATAACCATATCCGGAGAGATCTCTTGATCACCTCGGAATTGGAGAGCATAAAAGTGATTTCTTTAGGAGCATCCGGATTTGGGGTACTTGCTTGTGCTTGTGGATTTTCACTTCCTTGATCTTTCACCATCGGAAAATCTCTCTTCATGTGACCACTCTTGCCACAACCATAGAAATTTCCCGTGCCAACTAGGCACTTACCCTCATGTCTCTTAACACATTTTGCATAAAGAGGCTTATTAACATAAGATCTACGACCTTTTCCCACTTGGGGCTTGGGAGTAAACACGTTACTCTTGTTGAATCTTGGAGTATTAGGAGGGCTTTGATTGGAAAACCTCTTCTTGAACCTTGGTTTGTCTTGAACCTCAAATATACTTTTAGAAGAATTCCCCTCTTCGGTTCTCACCTTCTTCAACTCTCTACAAACTTGCTTAAGCTTTTGCTCTTACATTTGTTCGGCATGAACCATGAGATGAGAGATGTCCGTGCTATGAATCAACATAGCCGACCTACACTCATTAACCACAAGATCATATATCCCCATGAAAAATTTGTTCATCTTAGCCCTAGAATTCTCAACCATAGCAGGAGCATGCTTTGATAGTCTAGTGAACTTGAGACTATACTCCTTCACGCTCATACCCACTTGACGAAGGCGAAGGTTTATGAATTCTTGCATTTTTCTCTTCCTTAATTCCAAGGAAAAGAACATATCAAGGATAGTCGTCTTGAAAGCTCCCCAAGTAATCCGACCTTCTATAACCGACCTCCCATCCATCCATTGCTCATACCAAACTTTAGCCACATCTTTGAGTTGGTAGGCGGATAGTTCCACATTTTCTTTAGAAGAAACATCCATAGCATCAACAACTTTGAACACTTCATCAATGAACACTTGTGGGTCATCCTCCACCTTAGAACCATAGAAAGTAGGGCGATTCATCCTGGTGAAATCCCTAATCCTTGAAGCGGTGGTGTTAGAATTGGGGTTCACTTGCAGTCTTGCATCCCTAGTAACTTGGGTAGCCAAAACTTGAGTCAAGCTATGAATTGCCGCCCTTATCTCAACGTTAGACATAGCCCCTTCTTCAATAGGAACTTGAGGGTTTCGAGGAGCTTGAGGTGGAACCGCCTCAGCCAAATTCTCATCTTTGTCCGTTTGAGAATTGTTCCTCCTTGTATTCATTGTCTATAAGCACAATATAAGGATTAGAGAAACGACTAAAGAGAGTTAAAACTTTTAGGAACGACTAAGGAATAACAAGAGAGTGAAAGTTGCTGAGCATCAAATAGTCTCTCATTAATAAGTGTGGCACGCTTCATAATTATGAATAAGACCCTACATAGACGTGGTTTAGTGAGACATCAATCCTAGGATTACTCAACCTCATTCTCTGATACCAAGATTGTTACGACCCAAAGTACCCCCTAGGCGTAACCGGCGTCTTCGTCCTTGAAGAGGACTTAGACAAGACCTTAGAATTCGTCATCACATATCATAGGTCAAAGTGCGGAAAAATTTAAAACTTTTATGTTTATACGTAGTGAGGTTTACTTAGACCTCTCACGTAGGAAGCTTACTTAGGCTTCTCGCTTAAGAAACATAAAAATACATAACAACTTAGTCTAACACTTTGTCTCACATTTAAACCATCCAAATGAAGTAAAACATCCAGACATAGCCCTTCTACAAATTCAAGCTGCCACATATAGCTTATATCAACAAGTTCAATAATAGGAGACAAAATAATGTCTTTAGACAATACAAGTACGACTAAGGTAGAGTATGTAGTAGCATCCTCGAACTAGAGGACCTACCAAAACAAGGAGAGTCTAGTCAAAGCCTTATTTCTTTAGCCTCAATATACCTCAATGGCCCGTACCTACAATGTTTGGGAAAAATGGAAGAAATATTGTTTAGTACAAACCACATGTACTAAGTATGGTCCCTATGCATAAAAATAATTAATGCATGAGAAAAGGCACAATTTAGTCAAAACCAAGCATAATATCCAATAATTCAATATACACATATATGGAATATCATAAGTCAACCCAACATATAAAAAATTCATTCAATACTTGTGCAATGCCAAGAATAAATCCCCATAACCCTATCAAAAGCTAAGTATCACATCAAGCAACCCACTTCATACTTACAACATAATATCATATTTTCATAACATGCTTCATACATCAATACTACTCATAACTTATTAACATAATCATAATCATAATAATAAGAGAACACTACTAGAACCATCCCTTAGGATCCCACATGTGCAATGTGTAAGAGAAGTCCCATACCCTACCTCACACTATGTAGTAGCCTTTAAGACAACCCTAATAAAAATTCACATACTTAACATTTACATTTACATTAGGTAAATAAGTGCAATAACCGACATGAGAACATGTGAGCTACATGGAATCCGGTGTTATACTCCCACACCGAAAAGAGAGGGTTAACACTTGCCTAAGGTGCAACCATTCGCACATAGCTATCTAGGTGGACCCACTAAGCTAGAGTCCTATGTGGGCATGTAGTTAAGGGAATAGAATATTGTTGCTAAATACCTTGACTTGCTGCACGTGAAGGTTTCCATCTCATGAGACAACACATATCTTGGTAATCCGGACTTACTAACGTAAAGAAGCCCTAATGGGAGGCCGGCTTTACTAACGTGAGACCTCCATCTCATTTACATGCCGTTTCGATGCTAAGCAATTATTCCCTTTTGTAATCATATTATTTCATCTTACAAGTTCACATTAGCCTCCTCTATAAACCTATGTAAACGTCTTTATATATTAGGTCATACGTTATCATAAGTGAGAAAATCCTTTCACTTAAACTTTTTTATAGTCATCAGAAACTAATTTCAATACTATATATTCATCTCACAACATCCATACATAATATATGTCTAATTCAATGTCTTAGGGTTAAGGATGAGGAATACCTAGTATCGCATCACAACCACACATTAAAAATAGAAGCATTACTATCTAAGTAACTTATGATTCACAGTTGAATCCAAGAAGAACCAATCAACATACCTTCTTGCCATCTTCAAGAACCTTCATACTTCCATTACCAAGGATACATATAAAATTACATAAACAAGGTAAATTCAAGAAGCAATAACATAATTAACAAAAATGTAGTCAATCTACATGTTTATCATCTTCAGAATTCCTCATACCAATTTAACATTTTTCGTGAAATTGGGGAAAAGACATGGGTCTAGGGAAATCTCATAGAAAATTATCAACTAACCATATATATACACTTTAACAACATTAATTCATCATAATTGATTCATAAGTTCATTTTTCAAAGAAGACCCATGTGAGAGAAAAAACCCTTAAAGATGAATAACCATGAAATTGATACCTTAAAGATGAATCACCATGAAATTGAGTGGAATCATGGATAATTTGGTCTTCTTCATCAATCTTCAAAGTTTCTTCAATGGAGGACGAGGAGAGACAGAAAGTAGAGAAAGGTGAGAGCGTTTGGTTTTGATTTGGGGTTTTTGTTTTTGTGGGAAATTATGGTGAAAATTGATTTAAAATAAATATATAACCCTCTCCAAAAATACCAAAAATACCCCTCACTTAAATTGACCCTTTAATGAAGTCAAACTCGAATTCAAATGTCAGTTTTTCATGAGGGAACAAGTCCGCATCGTGGAGCTGCTCTCGTAGAATTTCCAAAAATAACTATTGTAACAAAAGTGTCTGCGATGTGTCCGCATCGCAGACAAAGCTTTTGTCTTTGGGTGTTCCATGTCCGCGACATAGACTGGATCCCTCCAAGCACCAAAGCTGCCGCCTTTTGTCATATTGCTTGGTCCAAAGTGGGATCCCTTCTTGTACCCCTTGGGTGATCCTTGGGGGGGTCGGACCTGGACGTTTTAACCTTATATACATTATTTTACCTGTTTAAAGCCTTTTTACAAGTTTTAGATTTCATAAAACACTCCCAAACCTTCCCATGACCTAAGGACGTTCACAAGTTCTATTTCGCTAGTTTCTGGACGTCATGGTCATTTCTTATCGTTTTGGTTCTAACACTTCTAAGACAAGTTTAAGACACTTATTTAGGTCAAAAATCATCATTAGTAATTTTGTGAAGCTATAGTCTAGGTTATAGAATTTTCAGGGTGTGTTAGATTTCTCCATAGATTTCGTCACAAAGTATGTGGGATTTCACTAGTGGGTTGCTTTCATCCACAATGTCCCTAGATTTTTGTCAGATTCTTGATTCCAATATCTTTATTAGACATACTGTTTCTAAAAATTTACATATTTGTTGTTATTTATCTGTTAGAGTATTCCTAATCAGATTATTATGTTTTCATAGAATCGTTGCTTAGTCTTAACCTGAAACTTAGGACCCTAGTTGTGTAGATTCTCTTCGCTCATGAATTACACATGCTAGGTCAATTAAATAGATATACTTGCTATAGTTTTGAATATCACATTATTCATATATTTGTTACATTCTTAGATTCGCATGTTAGTACTTTGAGCTATTTAGCATTTCCGTCATAATATATCATACACATATTCAGTTTAGAGTAGGCTTAGCACCAAGTGGACTAACGTTTCAGCTTATCCTCATAGTTCCAGAATTACATGCCCCCATATGTTTATATGTCCTTTCTGTTAGGCATCAGCTTCAGTGATCATGCCATTCATACCTTTATACCTGTGGAAAGGTATATTGGGTCCTCTCAATGGGGCGTATATATCGAACAATCATGTGTTTATACCCTTGTTAAGGTTAATTAAGTTTTCTCAATAAGGTATATATATTAGATTCCACGTTTAGCTCATATGGTTTTATGTAAGTTAATAATAGCTCCCACAGTAAGACTCTTAGCGCATTGACCATGTTTCAATTATACTTTAGTATTCGTTCTCTGCATGTTAAATTCATGATAAATGCTTAGTCATTGCATTTACCTCTATTTTAAGTTATATTTCAGTATCAATATTTTTGTTTAGATTATCTCATTTCTCAGTTATGATTGGTTCAGTTATATGTTTGTTTAGCTACATATTATATCATGCATGCTCTGTAGGTTCTAAATACAGATATATACTCTACGTTATATCCTTTCATGAGGTAGGCTCAAGTACTCATCATCCAGATCACGCATAGATCGGTTCTTTATTTGTATTCAATAGCTTCAATGGTGAGTCATCATACTTCGAGGACAATTGACATGTGTTTCAGATTTAGTCTTTTATTTTATTTTAAGTTTTTGTTGTAGTTAGCTAGGGGCATGTCTCAACAACTATGGTTAGTTAGAGGCTTTTTCAACAATAGTATTAGATTCATGTTTAGTTTTGAGTGATTGTTCAGTATTACTTAACTCGTAAAATTATATATATTCATACTAATATTGAGTATTCCCCATCATTAAGAATTCTCATGATTTAGCTTTTGGATTATTTTGTCTTTTCATAGATTTAGTCAATATGTGTATGATATGCCAGCGCACGGTTAGTTGGGGGACACTTGTAAACCTATGTCCCTTTTTACGTCTAGGGGGTAGCCTCAGGGTTTAAATATCATGGTATCAGAGCATTAGGTTCAAGATTCCTAGGATATCTTACAAGTGGCACTAAGTAGAGTGTTTTTCATGGGTCTGAGGTGCATCACATTTAATGAGAGGGAGGCACCAAAGTATTTTAGGAAAAGCTTCACTTTCTTTGCTTTTCTTATCATTGGAGAGTATGAAATTTATTCAACCTCCTCTAACTCCTGCTCTTTGTATTTCAAAAAATACCTTCAAGAAGAGCTAATGCAAGGAATCAGCCAGCAGACCCATTGAAGGAGTAAGTCATGCATGCGTCGAAGAGAGTGGCCTATACTTGGTACCAGTAGTGGAAGGAATCTTGATCTATTAGTGAATGTCCATAGACCCTTTTATAACCCTTCTCAGTCTCTACTGCAGTTGGTGACCCAGTAATAGCCGGGTATACAAAAATTGCCCTAGTACAATCTCTCAGAAAGTAACCTCACCAGATGTTGTAGAGTTATAAATGGTAGATTATGATATAATTCTAGGCATATATTGGTTCCGTTTTAATTTTGCCTCAGTCGATTGTAGAACTAGGATCTTTTGGTTTTAGTTCCAAACGAGTCGATCTTAGAATAGACGAGTAGTAGATCAGTGCCTATAGGTTGAGTTATCTTTTACCTTAAAGCTATAAATATGGTCTCTAGAGGGTGGTGTAGTACATGTTAAGGAAAAATAGGACAGTTATCCTATATTATTCTAGTTGGAAGGTTCAGTTCATTAGCACAAAGTAGAGATTTTCTCCCAAGGGACAGATGGTCGTGTATATTCTTCAAGGTGGATGCATAGGTGAAACAGCCTTGATTGGGACAAATTTGGTTTATGAAACTATGGGAAAAGTTCATCACATGAAAAATAGACTTAAGACAGAAGTTTTATGAAGATGTAAGAAGAGGGAACTTGGAGTTTCAGATAGTTTATTGGGCTTTCCTGAAAGTATCACCTATGAAGGGGGTGATAATATTTAACAATCTTGGCGGAGTTAGTATGCCGAGGGTGCTACTTGGGAAGCATAAGAATCCATGAAGGTCAAGTATCCTCATATATTTCCTTTTAATTATTTTTCATCTAGACATAATAGTTTCCTCTCCATTCTCTCAGTTTACTCTTGCATAAATTCAGTCTTAGTATTATGTTCATTCACTTGTTCTTGCATTTCAACATATTTGCATGTTCTTGGAACTCAATACAGTTAAAATTCAGTTTCTAGTACTCAGTGGTAGGGATTGCACCTTCTTCCCTCCATACTAAGCTTGATTAGACTTCATTCGAGGATAAATGTTCCCAAGCGAGAGATAATGTAACAGATCTCAAAAATGAAAAAAAAAAGATGCTACTTTTAAGAATAACTTTTGCCAGTACCAATTGGAACCACCCACAGACCGTAGGTGCGGTTCAGTCATTAAGGCCCAAGTCTTTATAGTCTCTGATCCCACCCACTGTTGGCTAGTGCGGTCTGCGTTTGGACCTACGGATCGTAGGTGACGATCAACAGTCAATTTGAGGGAAATATTTGTTGAGTAAACTTCAAACTATCATAGATTTTAGAAAAAAGGAATTAGGTAGCCCATGACCTATTAAATGAAAGATAATTGAGTCCTCTTTCCAACACCATCGATTTTGCTAAAATCACATCTTCGAGTAAGAAGCCTTGTCAGGGAAAACTTGAATGACGACCCCTACCAACATTTGGTAGGTCAACCCACGGACCGTAGGTCACGTCCCTAGGTGTCCTTTGTCAGTTCATCTAGTTCTCTTTCCTATGTGTTAGGCCCTTAAACTACGTTGGCTTACATATAAACTACGTCATTTTACTTAGTTTAAGGCTTGCAACTTAGTCAGAAATTACCCTAGTCCATTCATTCACCAAAATTCACCAAGATTATAAAAAAAATAGGTGATAGTTTTCTCAAATACACACAAAAAGTTTTCTTTAGTTTCTAACCCCAAAATTGAAGGATTTCTCCACATATTTCATCACCAGGTATGTGAGATTTCACTAGTGAGTTCCTTTCATCCACTAGGTCACTAAAAGTTGGTAAGATTCTTAATTTTATATCTTTCCTAGAACAAGGGTCTTTAAAACCTTAGATATTATTTGTGATTTAGCTGTTAGAGGATTCCTAATCAAATTATCATATTTTCGTGGAATCGTTGCTTAGTTCTTTGAGTGAAACTCAGAACCTTAATTTTTAGATTCTCGTAGTTCATAAATTACACATGCAAGGTAAATTAACATATATACAAGCTCCAGTTTTGAATGTCACATTATCTGTATATATTTGTTATATTCTCAGATTTGCATGTAAGTATTTTGAGTTATTTAGTATTTCAGTCATAATGTATCATATACATATTCAGTTTGGAGTAGGCGTAGCATTGAATGGACTAGGGTTTCAGTGTACCCTCACATTCCTAAAACTACATGCCCTTTAGGTTTATAAGTCCCCTCTGTTGGGCATCAACTTTAGTGATCACGCCATACAAGCATTTATACCCCTGGCAAGGTATATTGGGTCTTCTCGATGGGGCGTATACATCAACTAGTCATGCCTTTATACCCCTAGAAAGGAATAGTGTGTTCTCTCGATGGGGTGTATACACTAGAGTCCACGTTCAACTCATGTGGTTTTATTTAAGTTAATAGTAGCTCTCATAGTCTGATTCTTTGTGTAGTTGCAAGGTTTTCAGTTATACTTCAGTATTCAGTTTCAACATATTAGATTCATGATTAGCTTTGGTCATTGCATTTGTATCAAATTGTTTTTAAATTTCAGTATATATGTTTCTGTTCAAATTATGTCATTGCCTAGTTATGCTTTGTTTACTTATATGTTTGTTCAGCTATATTATATATCCTGCATGATAATTACATTCCAAGTACTGATGCATAATCTACATTATATACTTTCATGATGTAGATTTTGGTACTCAGCATCCCGGACACACATCGATCTGTTTTCGACCCGTATTCAGCAACTTCAGTGGTAAGTCATCATACTTTGATGACAACAGACATATTTTTCATAAGTAGTCTTTTATTTCAGTTTCATTTTTGTTAGAGTTAGCTAGGGGCATGTCCTAGCAACTCTAGTCAGTTAGAGGCTTTTTCAGACAATAGTATTAAATTCATCTTTAGTTTTGAGTGATTGTTCAGTATCACTGCACTCTTAGAATTTATATATATTTAGACAAGTATTGGGTATTCCCCATCATTAAGTTATCTCATGATTTAGCTTTCACATTAGTTTACGTTTTCATAGATTTGTTCAGTATGCTTATGATATGCCACCTCAGGGGTTAACTTGGGGTCACTCGTGATCCTATGTCTCGTATCTACATTCAGAGGGTAGCCTCAGGGCGTGTCAGTAGGCAACTTTTCCATGTTCTTGGGCTGCCTCGTTGATTCAAATTTTGCGTCAAATGGTTATGTCGCACTAAGTTAGGTATGTTGTATTACACCTTTAAATGTTCATTATTAATATAACTTCACCATAAAACTATCACCTTTTGGCTCTAAAATTGTGGAATTAATTTAGTAAAGTCTACTTCAATTGTTTGCTCTAGTGACTTCCTCACTTCCTAGCCAATATTTCTACCATTCAATAATAATAATATTCAATTTTAAGGTACCTTAACATCTTGCTACGCCATAAATTAAGGGGCTGGACAAGTTTACGCGAACTCTAACTCTACCATGTTGTTGTTCTAGATTAAGTTGCCATCAAATTGTAACTAAAAACATCCAACATTTTAAATTTTTGAGTTGTATTATCACTACTACAAAAAACTTGCAATCAGTATATTAGCATGACAAATTTGTGTCTGTTGTAAATATTGTGAAGCTTATATATAATAGTATGATATTAATCTTGTATTTTAGTAGTCTTTTGCTCAATCATTTGTTCAATGTTCTTGGTGAGCTCTAATTTTAGTGGCTTTCGTCATTGCTCAGAATGAACTCTTCTTTTATCCTCCGTTATATAGATGCATCTTCATATTGTACGCATCAATACATAATATAAGGACTGATTAATCTATAAATTGATAGATTTTACTATCAAATAAAAAAGTATGCAATTGTAATGAGCTTTGTTGTTTCCTCAAAATAGGAAGTATTATAGCTAAATTTTGGTCTTTCATTGTTTAGAAATATATTTTCCTTTTACTTTCTGTGATGATTGGATGTTCTCTTGTCCTTTCCCATCCTGCATTTTTACCTTCTACACTAAAGTAGTAAAATTAAACATTAATTTACCTGAAATGACTTTAGTATATATGATTCATGATAGAGCTTTAAAAATGACCTTAAAGTATTATTTAGTACTTAATACTTGATGGATTTTTTAACAAACTTATGCATATAAAATCATATTGTATTTTGGTCACTTCAGTGAGATCTGAATGATAACCTATGCGTCTGAGTATCTTTAATAATGTCAATGGTTGTTTGTTGGATCCTTCACAAGCAGTGCATTTTTTAAGGATTTAAATCTGGTGCAACAATATTTTTGCTAATTGATCAACACGGATATCTGGACAATCACTCATCCAATCTCCTATACACTTTGATACGAATTGTGATCTCTAAAAATAGACAAAAAGAAGTGTTTTGCAGCCGACTTCTTACCTCCTATCTCCTATACAGTTTCTTTATCTACATAGCACCTACAAATTTTCGTAGCATTCCTAATTATGTTTTAAATCATTAAATACATAAAAAAAAATGGACTGAAGGATAAACCTGAGACAACTATTTTGAACCCTCAAAATGTTGTACACTTGATTCGATTTATCTTCTTATCCTAAGCAAAATGTATATCAACTAGGCAAGATTTTCTATATTTGTATTTGTGAACTGAGGTATCTAATGTTAAAATATTTTATGTGTTGCTAACTATACAAACTTTGTGTACTCCAACCAACTTATATCTAATCTTCCAAATTAATCCTTGGTTTGTTTATCCCACTTGGTTAGCATCTATGTCAAAATCCTTACAAAATATGTTTTTCATGTTATTTTTTAAATACTTTCATTTATCAATAATTGTGAGAAATAATATTTTATATAGTTATTGAAGTTATAAATTTTATTTAATTTTTTAAAGAAGATTCTTTACCCGAAGTTACAAGGGTTTATTAATGATTTTATTATATCGATAAATTCTAACTCTTCACTATGAGCATTTGATCAAAATTTTTGTTTTAAATTATCATTGCAAATATATATCTGATATGTAGGAACTACAACTATATGTTTTTCCCATAATGAAACCGATTTGCATATCCATTTATTGTCTTCCTTTTGGGTGCGGTCTTTCTATTTTCTTCTTTGTTTGTTCATTGCTCTGAAAAAACATTGAAATAAGAAACACAGAGACTCACAAAACATTGGCTCGATTCTAGAGAATATGAAGGCCAAATTACAAGTTTGACAAAAATAGATGCGATAAATTTCAATTCAAATGTATAATTCACATTTTTTAAGGAAAACTAATTGGCTTGACCACATGGGCCATTTTATTTATTTATGCAAAAAAAAAAACGGTTGGCCCAAATTAGCGGCCCAAGTTAACAAAAATACAAAATAAAATGAAATAGAAACCTTGAGAACAATTAGTCCAAAAGCTACCAAATTAGGAAACCTTAGCTCTCCTCCATTCTCTACTTCAGTTGCAGTACTGGAGACAATGGAAAAGAGTTAGTATCTACGCTTTTGTGTTTAATTTTGTTCTTTCCATTCCTCTTTTAGTTCTAAATTTCATATCTCAAAAATGGTGTGGGTAATTATCTCCAAAATTTTCTCAATTTGAGTTCTATTTCTTGTGCTTGTAACTTCAATGATTCTTAAGAAATGTTTGCACTGCAAGATTCTAGAAGTTGTTCCTATGTTGACATGATTCTGATGAACGTGATGTAAATCAGTAAAATATCTTTCTATTAGCTTTCTGTTCATCCTAAGAATTTGAAAAAACTTTGGAGTGTTGCAAAAGTTATGTCACTATGGTGTAGATCTCCTTTAAAAATATGTTATTTTTGAATACATATGTCATTTTCATCAGATACCTATGATAAAAGCTTCTCCCCTTTGTGGCTGCTATATTTTATTTCCTTGGTGCATGTCCTTATATTAGATAATTGAGGTTTCCTATATTTACAATCTTCTTAGCATATGTGTACACCTTTGGGAACTTTTAATTAAGTACTCATCTACTTGATTCTTTATTCAATCAACTACTCAAAGTTTTAAGTGTGATTTCATTTTGTAGCTTTCATCCTGTCTCAATACAAGAGTTTTTAATTGCTATGAAATAGGTCTATACATATCTTTTGTGTAGAACACAATTTGTGCTAAAGTTCCTAAATAAATCTTCACTATTTCTTCTGGATATGTCTGATTTTCTTCCTATTTTATAGTTTTAAGGTTTAGATTTAAAGATTAATGACTTTAATGTGTTCAGCAATATGCAAAAAAAGAACAATTTACGTGGTATATATTCTTCTTCAAATTTGTAGGGCCCTATCTATTCCATCTATTGAGCCGGAAGAAAACCCCAAACAATATGGACTCCATATATCTTTGCATCTGATATCTTTGAGGGTTCACTGATGTTATGATTTTATATTCTTATGAGATTTTTGTTTTGATAAAAGAATGAACTACACAGTTTTCTTATGAAATTGAAAATTCATTACAACAAGAATGTCAACAAATAATAATGATGCGCTCCAGCAGCCTTAAAAATATAATGGAACAATAACGTATCCACATAAATATGTTACGCCGTACTAGATATGTGAAAATATCACCACAAAGAAAACAATTATTTCTATCACAATAACAAGCTAAAAAGGTGAATGAAAAAGACAGTGCCTCTTGCAACATTCAAATAACACGATATCGTCATCACAGGTGGACAATCAAGAAGAAAACCACAATATGTGTATAATTTTCTCATCCTTCATTAGCTACAAATGAATATTAGAAAATCTAAATTTATGCATAGTGTCACTTGTGTTTGTATATGTATACCTTTATACATAAAAATGATTTGTTATCAATTGCGGTACTTTATCTTCTACCATTGTTTAGGACATGCTTCCGCACATATTGATAATTCTCGTTGCATCTCTATATTTGAAATAAGTACGTCGGAGTAAATTTAAAAATTATAATTAATGACATAGGTTTTATCTTTCTTAATATTGAATTTTGAAATATCAGGATCAACATCACATAGATATGATGAAGCAAAGAAGATGACATCCGCACTTGTTACTTCAAATAGAGGCACGTCTCTTTTTCCTAAGCTAATATTGCATTTAAGTTCTACTCATAATAGTATTATAATTTATCATGTACACATAAAAAAGATTTGAGATTAATTTACAGAACTATAATTTATTGTCAAAAAATTATGTGTAGCTAAAAAAGGTTCATGGTTGTAAATTTTGTAGGGAAAAAAGATTTGAATATGAATCACCCGGGTTTAGGTATGATAATTGATCAATTAAACTTTTTCCTAATCAAATGTCCACATAGTTAAGAAATCTCTTTCTGGGCAACACCAATGAAGGCAAACATTTTCGTACCAATAGTTTAACATACAATAATATGTTTGCATTCACCACTTTTGCGATAAATTATGACAAAAATTTAGCACAGACAAATCACAATATAAATTCATTTAAAGTTCGGACAAATGCATCACTTTACTGATGATTTAGTTGCTGCAAATGAAAGACCCAAAAATTTATAACCGTAATTCTAAGATAATGAATGTGAGATAACAAATCGAATGACTTTACCAGCCAATCTTAATGAATTCATTGTGATGAACTTGATGAATATACTAAAAGTGAATCCATATACTATCTTTCTAAAATCGTTAACAAATGTTCCAAAACTGTCCGAATTCTACAATACACTTAAATTATATTGAGGTTTGGACATAAAATATATAATTTGCACACCACATCTCAAGTAGGAGAAATTTTGATAGAACAACAACCAAATGAAAAATTTTCTACACCTCATACTCGAATATACACCTACGATAAAAAATCACAATTGGTAAATTACTACTACGGATGTTATGATCCATTTGTTACTTCCTCACAGTCAAAATGGATGGCTCTATGATATTAAGAAATTCAAACAAACATA
>JABWTJ010001029.1:307321-322392 GCA_016801875.1 Solanum sitiens | reverse complement strand
CCTCGATACAAATGAGGACATACTTCAATTCTTCTACTCGGACGATTCTTCTAAGCCCAAGTCTTCTTCTCCAAAAGCTCCTTACCTACCAAGGACTATAGATAGAAAACAACGCATGGAATTAGTACAACCACATGTACTAAGTATGGCTATATGCATAAAATCATGAAAACGGACTTTATTGGAAATATGCATCTTTTCATTTAGAAATCTTAGTATAAACATAAGAACATCATTTAGCAATTAAGAAACACATAAGATAACAATTAACCAAAGATAACATTTTAAAGGCTCACTTTACAGTGAGTTCACTTCACTGTACAGTGAAGTCCTTTCACTGTTACAGTGAAGTCCAAACCTTCCCTTTTAACATCTCCTAGCATGTAATTCCCTCACTTAAAGTCATCATAAGATTCACTTAAGTCACACAAAGAGAGACCGTCCATACACCCTCTCTAGATGTGCCTAAACGACCCTTAAGATTACCTACAATGAGTCACATACATACTTAGAAAACAATCATAAACATCTATGTAAGATTCTTCTACCAAAGGTCAATTCCAAGGTTCACTTGAGTGAGTGTGGAGCGACCGCCCATACAATCTCTATCACACACACACAAGAGATCCTATAGACTACCTCAAAATAGAATCATTCTCACTAAACACACCAACACTTAAAATTAGAAGACATTCTCTTTCCAAAGCCTATCAAAAGACCTACTTAAGTAAATCAAGAAGATAAAGTCCATAGTAAAATAAGAGATACAAGTCAACTAAGACAAGACATAACATAACACCATTAATATACTCCACATAGACTCGTAAAGTCAAGTAGTAATAACCAAGACTTAACCCTAACACTACACTCATAATGTCAAAGTCATAGTCTAACATGATCACTTAAGGCAACATAACTAGAAGAATACATACATGACTATATAACTTCACATGTAGATAAGAAATGCCATACTTCACATCATCAACTACACAACTAGCCACATAACTTCAAGTAGTTGCCAATAAGGCCATGCTCATAATATTGCATAAAGTAACGCCGACAAGGCCACATCAATTGCAAATAGCACACATAACACCGCCACCATAAGTGGACCATACCAATCACAATAGAATCGAAGTATAATTAATATCAAATTAAGGAAAATGGGGCAGCATACCTTCATCCCTTATCAACACTTCAATTCAATGCCAAATCAACCAATTCAACATCACAAGGCCCTTACCCATGGCCATGAACAATAATTCAAAGCAATAACCATAAAACTCAATGAATCTACATCAATTCAATCTAGGTTTAACAATATAATATCAATTACATATCAATTGAACACAATTCTTATATCATTAGAAAGCCCATAAGAAACTACACAACAATTCATCAACATTAGCTTAATATCAAGTAACCCAATAAGTAGTCAAAGCTAGGGTTCATCAATTTACATGGGTTCATAGGTAATTTATGTTGAAATTATCAATACAATATCAATTAGATCATAATTCAATGATTAGAAATCATTTATGCAAGAACCCATGGTAGAATCCCGAAATTGGACAATTCACTTTAGAAAACTTTGTAAAACACTTTGAGGATTGAGCTCCTTGATGAAATAAGTTTCAAGGATCAAAATCCATACCTCAAGGATTATAATTCTTCACTTTGATGAAGAATTTCCACTCAAGAACCCCTCACCAACCTTCCTCTTCAATGGAGTCTTCAATGGAGGTTTTTGGGATTTCTAAGAGACTTTGGGTTTTGATTTTAGAAGAATAATGAAGTCTCTAGGGTCTTAACCACTTAAATAAGTAATTAAAATACCCATAAGACCCTAAACAAACCGCCTAAACTATTACTTAGACGTGGGGTGAATTTACAAGTTCACCCCTAACTTGGCAGAAAATCTGCGCAGGAGAACTTGGCTGCGACGACTGGCTTGTGACGGGGCGTCACGGGTGCAACGGCCTGTCATGGACCTCCGTTGCAAGCTCCAGTGGATTGCCAAGGGTTCCCTCTACACCCTTGGACAAGGCCCCCTCGATGAATCCCTTGTGATGGGGCGTCACAGCCATGACTGGCCGTCGACTGCTCCGTCGCCAAGGCTGCCTGGGACAGTCTGCCATCAGGTTTTGGGTCCTTTCCTCAAGGACCCTTTGATGGTCCTTGGGGATAATTTCCCGGACGTTTCCAACCCAAATATGATCATCTATAATTTTAACACCTCTCACATGAATTTCATCCAAAACGAACACATAAAACTCAACGAAACTCGCCTAGATGTACAAGGTCGACTCAAGGCATATCTTTCGAATGCCTTGGACGTTCTTAGTCGTTTGACCTCCAAACTTCACAAAACTTTAACCACTGCCTATACATTCTATAATAACTCTATTAAGAACCTTAAAACACCATGAAACACACATAAACACATAAAACCACATTTTAGACATTTAGGTGACTTAGTAGTCAAACGTCTTAGTCATCCCTTGACGTTTGACTTCCAACACCTCTAATATTTTAGCTACTGCCTCTATACCACATAGTAAACATATTTAGGACCTTAGAACACCAAGACAAACATGTTAGGCTCTAGTTAACCTATGTCATTTTCGAGGTCTTACAATCTCCCCCATTTGGACACATTCGTCCTTGAATGACTCTTGCCACTCTCCGAACACTTCCAAGATTAGAGATCCAACTAGCAGCACATAACCAAGCCACATAACACATTATCTAAGAAGAAATCATCAATTTCACATCATCAAGAGATTCACAACACAACAAAAAACTAGAAAACAATTCTATAACTCATTATGCTACAAAACTCATATGCTTCAATCCAAATAGCAAAAACTCTTTTTACATTCAACATCATACTCATATACATCAGTTCTAACCACATAACAAGAATTTTAGACCAAAGGATCAAATAGTCATTTTTACAAAAATTTTACAGTGAACAGTTCATAAGGAAACAGTGATTTTAGCAACTTTTCCGATAATGCAACCTTTAGGCAATTCTTTATATAGACATGCTAGAATGCAAGTGTAAACACATCATACAACATGCTCAAAGCTTCATAAAACACACGATGCAAGAAGTAAATGAAATTCAATTTCAACCAAACTCCTAAACATCATGCACATGCAACAATTCAAGAAATTCTATCCCATCTACAAATCATACTCCCCCACTTAGAAGGAACTCATACTATCAAAAGAGAAACAAGAACTTACCAACATCATCATCACCATCACCCGACTTCTCAATTCTAGTACGGAGTGCATAGAAACGCCTCTTAGTTGAAGCATCATCCTTTGGAACACTAGGCTCAACTCTCTTGCCCTCCTTCCTAGAAGCAATGTTTGGACAATCTCTCACTTTGTGCCCATCCTTTCCACATCCAAAGCAACTACCAGTACCCAATAAGCACTCACCATAGTGACTCTTGCCCCAATTTGCACAAGTAGGCTTGCTATCCTTAGAAACACCTCCTTTCTCAAACTTCTTCTTAGGAACTCTAGGTCCATCTTGAGTTTGAACTCTTTTCTTGAACCTAGGTTGCTCTTGATCACTAGCAACACCCCTTTTCAAACTTCTAGCCATCCTTCTAAGTTCAGACTCCTCAATAGATTGTGCATACACCATGAGTCTAGATAGGGTCATGTTATCATGAAGCATAGCGGTACGACATTCTTCTTTCACCAAATCGGCTACTCCGGTACAAAAGCGACTCATTTCATCTCTTGGATTGGACACAAGAGAAGGAGCATACCTAGACAATGTCGAGAATTTTAAAAAGTACTCCTCAACACTCATATTGCCTTGCTTTAGATTAATAAACTCCTCCACCTTGACTTCTCTTCTCTCTCGGGGAAAGAACTTGCCAAGAAAAGCTCCCTTAAACTCTTCCCACTCAATAGGACCCGAATCTTCCGGCCTATTGTCCTTCCATTGAGTGTACCAAATTTGAGACACATCTCTCAATTGATAAGAAGCCAACTCCGCCTTCTCCCTAGATGTAACCCCCATAGCACTCGAAACTTTGTACACACCATCAAGGAACTCTTGGGGATCCTCATTCACCTTGGAACCAAGAAAGATAGGAGGATTCATCCTCACAAAGTCTCTCAACCTAGAAGTCATAGTGCTCTCCATAACCCTAGGCACCATACTCAAATTGATTTGAGTAGTTACGGCTTGAGCTAAGGCCATCAAAGCCTCTCCAATCACCCTATTAGACAACTCCGATACCTCATTACCTCCACCCACGTTAGGAACATGATCACCTTGGGGAGGCACTTGAGCACCTTGCCCACATTGGACACCTTGAACACCTTGAGCATCTTGAGCACCTTGAACAACTTGAGCAACTTGCTCAACTTGGGGAAGAACTTCCTGATTCACCCTCTCCTCTTCCATCCTTCTAGCGGCCATCCTCCTAGTAAACACAAGGAAACTCATAAGAAGGATAATATAACATTTACTCTACCGTACGATATAGGAGTAGAAAAGAAGGGAAACTCTATCGTCCTAGAGCCTCTCACCCATAGATGTGTCGCGATTCATACCGATGGTCAAGACTCTACTAGACGTGACTTGATGAGACTTTTTGATACCTAACACTACTTTCACCAAACCTATGCTCTGATACCAACTTTGTCACAACCCGAGACCATACCCTAGAAGATAGGGTGCAATCTCGGATTGCGACCGGCGTCGTCGAACTCTCAGAGTTCTTAGACAAGCCTCATTCATATCATTCATTGCATATATATAGTGAAAAGTAATGCGGAATTAAAACTTTTCACTAAAACATAATATAGTCATTAAAAACCTCTTTTATATAAAAGTAATAGAAATGCTAAGTCTCAATCTCATCATCTTAAGACACAAGAGTACTTTAATACGAAAATAGAAATAACATAGTCTTATTACAATACTTCATAAAAGAAACATAAGATGACATATATGCCCTCGATACAAATGAGGACATACTTCAATTCTTCTACTCGGACGATTCTTCTAAGACCAAGTCTTCTTCTCCAAAAGCTCCTTACCTACCAAGGACTATAGATAGAAAATAAAGCATGGAATTAGTACAACCACATGTACTAAGTATGGCTATATGCATAAAATCATGAAAATGGACTTTATTGGAAATATGCATCTTTTCATTTAGAAATCTTACATAAGAACATCATTTAGAAATTAAGAAACACATAAGATAACAATTAACCAAAGATAACATTTTAAAGGCTCACTTTACAGTGAGTTCCCTTCACTGTACAGTGAAGTCCCTTCAATGTTACAGTGAAGTCCCTTCACTGTTACAGTGAAGTCCAAACCTTCCCTTTTAACATCTCCTAGCATGTAATTCCCTCACTTAAAGTCATCCTAAGATTCACTTAAGTCACACAAAGAGAGACCGCCCATACACCCTCTCTAGATGTGCCAAAACGACCCATAAGATTACCTACAATGAGTCACATACATACTTAGAAAACAATCATAAACATCTATGTAAGATTCTTCTACCAAAGGTCAATTCCAAGGTTCACTTGAGTGAGTGTGGAGTGACCGCCCATACAATCTCTATCACACACACACAAGAGATCCTATAGACTACCTCAAAATAGAATCATTCTCACTAAACACACCAACACTTAAACTTAGAAGACATTCTCTTTCCAAAGCCTATCAAAAAACCTACTTAAGTAAATCAAGAAGATAAAGTCCATAGTGTAGTGACCTCTCCAAGATTACCTAAATAGTCTTTAAAACTTCCTAAGGTTTAGATCATGTCTACAAGATTAACCAACTTCCCTAACTAGAGTCATCCTCAAGACTTCCAAAGATAAGACATGAAGAGACCATCCTTCCATGTCCTCCTCATACTTTAGCTAAGGAATGCTTAAGTCACTTTAAATTAGGTACTCAATCATTTACAAAGTTACTAACGTAGATCATTAATTCATTAGTTCATAAGACTCATACATCACATAAGACACTCACATAAAGCATCACATAAGACACTCACACAATGGATCACATAATGGTCTTTGGACAAGACCTAGGAACTCCACATAACACCTTCAAAGTCTATTGTGCAATGTCTAGATAGCGTCCCATACCACCACCTAAACCACATAAACTTATATAATGCTAATAGGTATTCCACATGATGAGAATAGGCAATAACCGACATAGACCATGGTAGCAAGGCATGGAATCCGAAGTTCTATCCTACTTCGATGAGGTTGTTCTACTTGCCAATGGTAGAACTTGGACACATCCCATGTAGGCACATGGTTAAGGAATATGAAGTACTTAATAAGCATTCAGTCTGTTCTTTAACTTAATCCACTTAACCCTACTCATACTCACTCGGTGCTAGCCTTCGTTCTCATAAGTTCACATTAAGGTTCATATAAATAGGTCCTTATCTAGTTCATGAACTCCTTTACATTCACCCTACCAAAGCAAGTTCCACTAGGGCATATCTCACTTTAGCGACAAGAAGCTCATAGCGATTTTCCTAAGGTATGATATGATGCCGTTCCAGCCAACCATCCCTAAGTCCATCACTCATAACATGAAGGATACCATTACGGCTAACTACTTCACAATTCATAACCTCGCCACTAAGTTCAAGGTTCCACATAACATTGACCTTCTTATCATTAAGGTCCCACCTATATTTATTTATTCAAGACTAAGAGTTATGACACCCTATATCAAGACATCACATATCCATAATCATATATACATCAAGAAAGAGATACAAGTCAACTAAGACAAGACATCACATAACACCATTAATATACTCCACATAGACTCATAAAGTCAAGTAGTAATAACCAAGACTTAACCCTAACACTACACTCATAATGTCAAAGTCATAGTCTAACATGATCACTTAAGGCAACATAACTAGAAGAATACATACATGACTATATAACTTCACATGTAGATAAGAAATGCCATACTTCACATCATCAACTACACAACTAGCCACATAACTTCAAGTAGTTGCCAATAAGGCCATGCTCATAATATTGCATAAAGTAACGCCGACAAGGCCACATCAATTGCAAATAGCACACATAACACCGCCACCATAAGTGGACCATACCAATCACAATAGAATCGAAGTATAATTAATATCAAATTAAGGAAAATGGGGCAGCATACCTTCATCCCTTATCAACACTTCAATTCAATGCCAAATCAACCAATTCAACATCACAAGGCCCTTACCCATGGCCATGAACAATAATTCAAAGCAATAACCATAAAACTCAATGAATCTACATCAATTCAATCTAGGTTTAACAATATAATATCAATTACATATCAATTGAACACAATTCTTATATCATTAGAAAGCCCATAAGAAACTACACAACAATTCATCAACATTAGCTTAATATCAAGTAACCCAATAAGTAGTCAAAACTAGGGTTCATCAATTCACATGGGTTCATAGGTAATTTATGTTGAAATCATCAATACAAAATCAATTAGATCATAATTCAATGTTTAGAAATCATTTATGCAAGAACCCATGGTAGAATCCCGAAATTGGACAATTCACTTTAGAAAACTTTGTAAAACACTTTGAGGATTGGGCTCCTTGATGAAATAAGTTTCAAGGATCAAAATCCATACCTAAAGGATGATAATTCTTCACTTTGATGACGAATTTCCACTCAAGAACCCCTCACCAAGCTTCCTCTTGAATGGAGTCTTCAATGGAGGTTTTTGGGATTACTAAGAAACTTTGAGTTTTGATTTTAGAAGAATAATGAAGTCTCTAGGGTCTTAACCACTTAAATAGTTAATTAAAATACCCATAAGACCCTAAACAAACCGCCTAAACTATTATTTGGACGTGAGGTGAATTTACAAGTTCACCCCTAACTTGGAAGAAAATCTGCGCAGGAGAACTTGGCTGCGACGACTGGCTTGTGACGGGGCATCACGGGTGCAACGGCCCGTCATGGACCTCCGTTGCAAGCTCCAGTGGATTGCCAAGGGTTCCCTATACACCCTTGGACAAGGCCCCCACGACGAATCCCTTGTGACGGGGCGTCACAGACATGACTGGCCGTCGACTGCTCCGTCGCCAAGGCTGCCTGGGACAGCCTGCCATCAGGTTTTGGGTCCTTTCCTCAAGGACCCTTTGATGGTCCTTGGGGATAATTTCCTAGACGTTTCCAACCCAAATATGATCATCTATAAGTTTAACACCTCTCACATGAATTTCATCCAAAACGAACACATAAAACTCAACGAAACGCGCCTAGACGTACAAGGTCGACTCAAGGCATATCTTTCGAATGCCTTGGACGTTCTTAGTCGTTTGACCTCCAAACTTCACAAAATTTTAACCACTGCCTATACATGCTATAATAACTCTATTAAGAACCTTAAAACACCATGAAACACACATAAACACATAAAACCACATTTTAGACATTTAGGTGACTTAGTAGTCAAACGTCTTAGTCATCCCTTGACGTTTGACTTCCAACACGTCTAATATTTTAGCTACTGCCTCTATACCACATAGTAAACATATTTAGGACCTTAGAACACCAAAACCAACATGTTAGGCTCTAGTTAACCTATGTCATTTTCGAGGTCTTACAGACCCATTGACGGTCCGTAGGTGATGATCGTCGACTGGAGGTTCAAGCTGCTGAAATCAAATCGGGGAATTCTGACCAAGTGTGTGGCTACAGAAGGATCGACGAACCATGCTGGAAAATCATTGACTGTAACAGAAACTAGTCCCAGTACCCGACTTGAAGAAACCACTAAGTATGGAGGAACGGAGGCCATCGACGGACTGTAGGTCCTTTGACGGACCGCGTTGTTGGTCCGTCGATGGTAACAGAAAGTATGCAAAAATGGAGGCTGACAATGATTCAAGTGTGTACTGATGTAAGCTATCGACGGACCGTCATTTCATCGACGGACTGTCAGTTGGATCGTCGACTGAAGACGCATTTTGGACAAATTTTTCCTTATTTAGAACTCCTTTTTATTTTAGCACTTTATTATTATAAATAGGTATAAAAACCTCAATTTGGGGGTTAGACTTTTTATTATTTTTTATACTCTTGTTATTGGAAGTTGAACTTGAGATTTTGGGAATTACTTTAAGTTTCCGGAATCGTTTCTTAATAGGTTTTCGTTGATTCAAGTGATATTTCTGGATTTTCTTCAAACTTGTCAAAGTAAGTATATGAATTTGTGTTTAATAACCATGAATTGTGTATTGCTAAGCATGGGTAACTAAATCCACAACTAGGGTTGTGGGAACCATAGGTAATTAACAAGATAAAACTAGCTAAATAACAATTCTTTAATAGGATCTTGCATGTATTGATAATTCTTTCGTTCTGAATTCTTTTTAACGAGTGCACGCGTTAGAAATTGCCCTAATTCTACTTGCCGGACCATGGAGGTAGTAAATAGAAAAAGAATTATCAACATAGATTTAGAATGCACTATCTAATAGGCTAGTCTCAATTGGTGCGAAGTAGTAACTTAGTCATACATTGAATATGATGCTTAATATGAGGTAAGGGTAAGGGTTAGTAATTCAACACACGTATCTGGACCAAGGTACGGGGTGAAATTCTCTAGTTGCCGGACCAAAAAATTCGAGATACATAACTTACCACTTTGTATGCGAGACACTAAAATTTTAATCTTGCTACTTGATTACTTAGAAATAATCGATCATTTTTTGTTTCACAAAAACCTCCTTTTTATTTAACTATTTTTGGAAAGGACTTGACTAAATAGATGTAATCGTAGATTAAAGTTAAGTCTAAATAATTTTCCTCGTGGGATCGACCCCAACCTAACAATTGGGTTCTCTACTTGATGCGACCGCTTATATACTTCTTTAGGGAAGTATAATTTGAGCGTATCAAATTTTGGCACCGCTGCCGGGGAAAGTGACTTTTAGATTAACTTTAAGCACATTACTAAATTTTAGTCAACAATTTCCTAATTTTACTTTTTTTTTTTTGTCTCTCGCAGGTCTAACTTTAGTGTATGCCAAGTACACAGAGTCGAGGAGAATCCATACTCTCACCCGATCCAGAACTAAATCGTACACTTTGCAGAATGAACAATCCACGCAACCCGGCTAATCTTGAGGATGAGTTCAACCAACAACTTTCACCGCCAATTGAAGCTCATAATCAAGTGTTGGTTGAGAATCCTGGTGAAGGTGATGTGAGTAGGCAACCTCCCGCCCCACGCCCTCAGGAGCACTATAGGGGAAATGTTAACATCACTGACTCTGATGGGCCACTTGTCCTATATCCTCTACAACCAGGTCATACTTTTGTGGTAACTAGTAGCTTGATGCAGATGCTCACCGCTAGAGGTTTGTTTTTGGGGCTACCATATGAGGATCCACATGCTCACATCGCCAAACTAAGGTCGGTGTGTAAGAGTTGTGTAGGGAGGCCAGACTTAGACATAGATGTAATTAGATTAAGGGTGTTCCTGTAACGGCCTGTATTTTTGTATGTGGTAGTTCTATTCATGTTATACTTGACATATACTTATAGTGTAGGTGAGGGATCATGTTTCTTACATGATTAGTGTTGGTTTAAACTAGCTTGGAAGGTGATGTAATGCCTTGCACGTTTTAGCATATGTATTGCAAGTTAACTCCGATGGAAAGTATTTAAGTAATTATAGTAAGGTGGTAATTGAGCTAGCAGTTGCATCACCTACTTGATCTATATTATAGTTAAAGGGCCCAAGTTTGATTGACCAGATTTAGGCTTATATTTAAGGCTCATTTGAAGCCCAAACCTATTAAAGAAAAATGTGAATGAAAGAAGGCCCAACAGCCAAATCTGCCAATTGGCCCATTATGGATAAAGCCCAAGTGAAACTAGGTAAGTGCATGACCTCCTAAGTTTTGTTTTACCATGTTATTGGGCCAAGTGTATACCACCTACTTGCTAATATCTGTCCCAAGTTGAATAAAAGAACAAAGGGAAAATGGACAGCCAAGGTCCAATAATATTAAGTCCAAAAAGGCCCAATTTAAAGGGACAAGCAGGTGGGGCACCTACTTGACATTATATGGCCCAAAATTGGTCAAGAGTGTCGGCCATAACACCTCTTTTTTCAAAGGATAAGGATCAAGTCTTATTCTCCATTTTGAACTTGCAAAATTTCAGATTTTCTTAAGTTTCTTTCTTGGTCTCTCTTGGCTTCAATAAGCAGCCCTAAAACACCTTAGGGATTCTTGAGTGCTGTCTCATTTTCAAGTAAGAAGTTTGAAGGAGAGTTTGAATTCTTGAAGTACAAGTTTAGAGGATAAATTTCCAGAATTAAGGTAAGACTTCAACCCATTTGTTTTCCTCTCTTTGATCATGTTTGGATTGGAGAATTTTGTATATATTTATCAAGAATTCATGGATGATGATAAATCTTTGAGTCAATATTCTCCTATTATGCTGAAAGATTTGAGATTGATAGTGGCTGCCTTATGAATATTGTTGTTGAGGGCTGTTTGGGTATCTCTGGAAATGATGTTTGAAGTTGTATTAATGTGTAGAGGAAGGGTGTGGTGGTTCACCATTTATGTAAGGGTTGTATGGGCCTGATTTCCATCAAATATTTTTAGCTACTGTTTTGGAGAACCTTATTGTGATTAGCTGCTGATGTTAGCTTAATCATGACTTATGTTGTAGATTAGCACCCAATAAGGAAGGCTGAATGTGATAGTGGTATTGGTCATAAATATAAGGTATGTAAGGCTATTCGATTCTATATCCTTTTGGCATGAAATCTGCCACCTGCAATTAATATCAATGAAGTGATTCTCATAAGTTCTATTTCTAGAAAAGAAAGCATGGTGGCAGCGTACTATCTCCAAATAGCTAACAATATTTATTTCCCCATTCTAAGTACATGGACTACTTTTCATTATATGTTCACTACTCTATACTTTGTGTAATTTCCCCTTGTGCTGTTATAGAAATGGTATTTGCAAAAGAAAGTTTGATGAATCCTTCTCCTAAGCCAATTGAAGTCAATTGTGCCATTAAGGTCTTAAAGTAAGGTGTTGATGTTTCATAGCTCCTTATGTCATTGTTACTGCCTCAAAGTATTATTTTCATGTATTCCACTACTGTTCCGTATTTTCATATCTCCAAGATGATTATGATCACCAAATCAACATCTCAAAAGTGTTATGAACTAATTAACAACAATCTCAAAGATTAAAGAATCTAAGTGAAGAAAGCTATATAATTAAGGGTGGCAGCTCAGGGGCGTAAGCCTAGCATGGGCCGATCCCTATTGGTATAGAAGGGTGGCAGCTCAGGGGCGAAAGCCTAGCATGGGCCGATCCCAAGTTGTGTAATTATGAGGACCGCATCCCAGGGGTTAATAAGCCTAGCATGGGTCATCCTCTTCTACCACTGATCAGCTGGTCACTTGTATCACATGCCCAACAAAGATTATAATATACAAAGAAGGTAAAGAAAAGAATCTAGCTTACTTGATTCCACAAGAGTAAGCAAAGGTGGTCTTCTCTCCTAATCTATGCACTCATATGTTGCTACTTGATTTCATTTGTGCCATGTATTACATATACTTTTTGCCTTACATAATCAGTACATTTTTCGTCCTGACGTCCCCGTATTGGGACGCTGCATTTCATGCTGCAAGGCTCAGGTACTTCCAGCTAGTAGAGCCTCCTCAGTAGAAGCATCGAAATTTCTGCTACTTTGGTGAGCTCCAAGTTGGATTCGGAGGCTTTTTATTAATCTTCCTTGGTAAATTCGTTTGGTATTGTATCATAGTTAAGGGTAAGGCGGGGTCTGTCCGACTACTCTAGTCCTTCTATCTTTTCGAAGGCTTTGTAGACGTAATGGTACATGGTTTCAGAAGTTGTGTCTTAAACGGAGTTGTGGCCTAAACGGCCAAAAGTCTTGTCTATAACTTTTGGATCTAGCTTACGTTGGTTTGTACGCTGCCATCCAAAGTTTAAACTTGTCTCAATTGTTATAGTATATATGCTCAGTAAGAACAGGTTGTAGGTTGGTTCTCATCGGGCCTTTAGGGCATCGGTGCCTGTCCCGTCTTAATGGGTTTGAGGCTGAAAAAGTGGTATCAGAGCAGGTCATCCTAGGGAGTCTACAAAGCCATGTCTGTGTAGAGTCTTGCTTATGGATGTGTTGTGCACCACATTTATAAACAGGAGGCTACGGGACATATAGGAGTTGTCTCATTTCTTTCATTTCTTAGATCGTGCGATAGAACTTGTGTTGTAGGTGAATCACATCTAATTCCTCAATTGTTTTATTATAGCAAAGATGCCGATTACGAGAAGGAGTAAAAGTACTGGTAAACAAGTAGAAGTGGCTGCCCAAGAAGGGACCAGCCAACCACCACCAAGTCAAGCTGTTCAAAGTGGGGCTCAAGATGAGTCTCTATCGCAGACTTCCTCGACGCCTCCATCTCCTGAAGAAATAAGGAGGGAAGATGAACCTCAGGAACCCCCTATTAATGCTCCCGAGCAAGATTTGAGGAATGCAGTCCAATTATTGACTCGTATAGTTGCTGGTCATGGCCAAAGGCAAGAAGGTCCAGTTGCAGGTACTAGTGGTGTAGTTAGATCAGCTGGAACACGGATACGTGATTTTCTTAACTTGAACCCTCCATCATTTACCGGGTCAGATCCTAATGAAGATCCCCAAGACTTTATAGATCAAATCCAACGCACTTTGGATATTATGCATGTAAGTGGTAAAGAAGCACTTGAGCTAGCTGCATACAGATTAAAGGGTGTGGCTATATTGTGGTATGACGCTTGGAAGCAATCTAGGGGAATAAATGCACCTTCAGCTATGTGGAAAGAGTTTAAAAAGGCATTCCTTGATCATTATCTGCCATTGGAGATCCGAGAGGCCCGTGCGGATCAGTTCTTAAATCTCCACCAAGGAAATATGAGTGTGAGGGAGTATAGTCTAAAATTTAACTCCTTGGCCAGGTATGCTCCTAATGTAGTAGCTACTATGGAGGATAGAGTTCATCGTTTTGTGGATAGATTAGATTCATATCTGGTTAGAGACTGTACAATTGCTTCATTAAATAAAGATATGGATATAGCAAGGATGCAGGCTTTTGCACAAAAATTGGAGGATCAAAGGCAAAGAAGAAGAACACAAGAGTTGGAAACAGGGCATTCTAAGAGGGCCAGATCCATGGGTCAGTTTACACCATCCCAAGGTGAGTTTAGGCCTCGGTTCTCTAACAGACCACCTAGGCCATCATCTTTCTACTCTACAGCTAGTGCTCCACCACGGTTCCAAGGGTTTAGAGGCAATCAGTTTTGGCAAAGAAGTGAAAGCCAAGGCAGTCATCAAGAGCAAGGAAGTACGAGCCAATCAAGGCCTCCACGACAGCCTTGTAAACAATGTGGAAGGAATCATCTAGGTGCATGCAGGTTTGGGACGGATGTTTGTTTTTGGTGTGGCACACCAGGGCATATGATGAGAAACTGCCCTCATAGGGGAGTGGGTGGCATTGTTCAACCAACTAGATCAGTTGTTGCGTCGACCTCATCAACCCCTTCTTTAGGTAGGGGACTACATATGCCTACAGGTCGTGGTAGAGGAGCTAGGGGAGCAGCTAGTTCTAGTGGAGGTCAGAATCGCACATATGCACTAGGGGATCGACAAAATTTAGAAGCGTCGCCGGATGTGGTTACAGGTACATTGTCCATCTTTTCACATATTGTATATGCATTAATAGATCCGGGGTCTACACTATCATATGTTACACCATTGATTGCTGGAAAGTTCAAAAGAACACCAGAATTATTAGCGAAGCCATTTGAAGTGTCTACACCGATTGGTGAATCTATTATAGCTAGGAGAGTTTATCGTAATTGCATTGTAACTGTTTGTGATCGCGATACATTGGCTGACCTTGTTGAGCTAGACATGGTAGATTTTGATGTTATAATGGGTATGGATTGGTTAGCTTCTTGTTATGCCAC
>JABWTJ010001029.1:271628-300827 GCA_016801875.1 Solanum sitiens | reverse complement strand
CTTGGTCTCTCTGGCTCAAAAGCAGCCCTAAAAACACCTTAGGGGATTTGAGTGCTGTTCATTTTCACAGTAAGACGTTGAAGGAGAGTTGAATTCTTGACGTACAAGTTTAGAGGATATATTTCCAGAATTAAGGTAAGACTTCAACCCATTTGTTTTCCTCTCTTGGATCATGTTTGGATTGGAGAATTTTGTATATATTTATCAAGAATTCATGGTTGATGATAAATCTTTGAGTCAATATTCTCCTATTATGCTGAAAGATTTGAGATTGTTAGTGGCTGCCTTATGAATATTGTTGTTGAGGGCTGTTTGAGTATCTCTGGAAATGATGTTTGAAGTTGTATTAATGTGTAGAGGAAGGGTGTGGTGGTTCACCATTTATGTAAGGGTTGTATGGGCCTGATTTCCATCAAATATTTTTAGCTACTGTTTTGGAGCACCTTATGTTATAGTGCTGATGTTTTAGCTTAATCAGATCATGTTGTAGATTAGCACCCAATAAGGACGCTGAATCGTGGATAGTGGTATGGTCATAAATATAAGGTATGTAAGGCTATTCGATTCTATATCCTTTTGGCATGAAATCTGCTACCTGCAATTAATATCAATGAAGTGATTCTCATAAGTTCTATTTCTAGAAAAGAAAGCATGGTGGCAGCGTACTATCTCCAAATAGCTAACAATATTTTTTTCCCCATTCTAAGTACATGGAACTACTTCATTATATGTTCACTACTCTATACTTGTGTAATTTCCCCTTGTGCTGTTATAGAAATGGTATTTGCAAAAGAAAGTTTGATGAATCCTTCTCCTAAGCCAATTGAAGTCAATTGTGCCATTAAGGTCTTAAAGTAAGGTGTTGATGTTTCATAGCTCCTTATGTCATTGTTACTGCCTCAAAGTATTGTTTTCATGTATTCCACTACTGTTCCATAATTTCATGTCTCCAAGATGATTATGACCACCAAATCAACATCTCAAAGTGTTACGATTATCCAAAATAACATCTCAAAAGAGTTATGAACTGATTAACAATAATCTCAAAGATTAAAGAATCTAAGTGAAGAAATCTATATAATTAAGGGTGGCAGCTCAGGGGCGAAAGCCTAGCATGGGCCGATCCCTAGTGGGATAGAAGGGTGGCAGCTCAGGGCGAAAAAAGCCTAGCATGGCCGATCCCAAGTTGTGTAATTATGAGGACCCGCATCCCAGGGGTTAATACGCCTAGCATGGGTCATCCTCTTCTACCACTGATCAGCTGGTCACTTGTATCACATGCCCAACAATATTATAACATACAAAGAAGGTAAAGAAAAGAATGTATCTTACTTGATTCCACAAGAGTAAGCAAAGGTGGTCTTCTCTCCTAATCTATGCACTCATATGTTGCTACTTGATTTCATTTGTGCCTTGTATTACATATACTTTTTGCCTTACATATTCAGTACATTTTTCGTACTGACGTCCCATATTGGGGACGCTGCATTTCATGCTGCAGGCTCAGGTACTCCAGCTAGTAGACCTCCTCAGTAGGAGCACTCGAAATTCTGCTACTTTTGGTGAGCTCCAAGTTGATTCGGAGCTTTATTAAGTCCTTGGTAAATTCGTTTGGTATTGTATCGTAGTTAAGGGTAAGGCGGGGTCTGTCCCGACCTACTCTAGTCTTCTATCTTTTAGAGGCTTTGTAGACGTATGTACATGGTTCAGTTGTGTATTAAGGAGTTGTGGCCTAAACAGCCAAGTCTTGTATATAACTTTTGAATCTACTTACGTTGGTTTGTATCGCTGCATCCAAAGTTAACTTGTCTCAATTGTTATAGTATATGCTCAGTAAGAACAGGTTGTAGGTTGGTTCTCTCGGGCCTTTAGGGCATCGGGTGCCTGTCCGTCTTAATGGGTTTTGAGGCATGACAGTTTCATTCCTCTTATATGTTTTGTAAACGCCCTAGCTTTGATTTAGTAATTCCTACACGATTCAAGCAATTTCATTGTATATTTTGTTGTTGTCCCTCTCCTACCTTTTTTAGAACCCATTTAAATCTCATTCGAGGACGAATGAACCTAAAAGGAAGATAATTTAACACCCCGAATCCTAAATAGGACACTGTCACGACCCAGTGGTACATCCTAGATGTAACACGACGTATTTGACCTTGAAGGGGTTTAATACAAGCCACTAGCATAATTCAAATCATAAGTAATAGAAATGATACAGAATTGAAAACATTTTAAAATCAAAATCATTTTCGTAAAACCAATATACAATTCTAGACCTTATCTCAAAAACCATATAATACAATCGAGAATTAATAAGTGTCACAATAATGTACAACATAGTTTCAAAATAGGAAAGTACAAACAAAACTAGAAATAAATAAGTTTTGTCCCGCAAATCCATGAGGACTCACCGAGCCTAGATAATACCCAATCAAAGGTGTACTCAAAAAGAGAAGTATACCTCAACAACCGGAATCGACACTTGTGGAGAATGTATAAAATATGGGTTTTAGCACAAATATTGTACTTAATATGGAAGCCATGCATAAAAATCCTTAAATCCCGTAATAAGGAACATTTAAGATGAAACCATGCACTTTATATATTTTAAGAATAATCATGCACATTTAGTGTAATTACATTGTCAAACTTTTTCATAAGCAACCCTAGGCTATACTTGTTCAATTCATAAACAAAATCCTTTACTCCTTTTCATGCTATGTGCACCTTTTAGGCCACCATAATCATGTATAACATACGTTTACCTCATCCATAGCCAACACTTATAGAAAATTTTACATTCATGTTCATCGCTTGTACTAACTAATGTCACTCTTAGCAAAAATTCATATCATTCATACATAAATTTATATATATTAATGGCATGAGGAAACCACACCATAACCCATTTATAAGTTTACTTGTGCAATATATAAGTGAAGTCACATACCCCCGTTCACATAAAGCAAAACTCAATTAGAAGTCATAAGTATAGCTCATTTTCATGGTTCATACAAAACATTCATTAACTCATAAGGCATCAAGTCATAACTAAACATACAAAAATCACTATCAAAGCCTACTTGTGCAATGCACGAATCAAGTCACATACCCACATCCATACGAGGTACAAACTCTTAAGGAACCATAGTACATAGCTCATATTTTTTGATACCCTTATACTTGTTCATGTGGGGAAATAGTCTTATGATGTACCGTGGTTACACGGTACTTTCAATGCTTTTTCCTTAAGTTTAGTGTGTGTCTAAAGCCTTTTTGTATTGGTTTTAATGTAGTTTTCTCTTTGTTTGCAGGAAATCTATCCAAAAGGAGAACGTGGGAGTATTGTGCTGAAAATTGCAGAAGTGACGACCTACGGAGGCATCGACATTTCATCGTGACGTCGACGGTCCGTAGGTGGCCACCGTCGTACGAAGAGAAAATCTGCTAAATGAATTTGGGGAATTCTGACTATGTGTGGGGCTACGGAGGCTCTCGACGGACCGTCATAGCCATGACGGACCGTCCTGCACATCCGTCAAGGTTAACAGAAAGTAGCCCCAGTACCCATCTTCGAAATATTCTAAGTATGGAGGAACGGAAGCCATCGACGGACTGTCATAGCCACGACGGACCGTCCTACATGTCCGTCGATGGTAACAGAAAGTGGGTGAAGAAAGCAGCAGAAAAAGAAGTTAAGTATGGTACGATGGAGGGCCTCGACGTTCTGTCGTGACTTCGACGGTCCGTCGCTCCAGTCGTCGACTCAGAGGCGTTTTTGGGCAGATTTTCCTTAAATAGATTTCCCTCTTTTGTTAGGATTCTAGTATTATACATACTTGTAAAAACCTCATTTTTGGGGTTAGACTCTTGGATATTTTTAGTTTTATTGTTCTAAGTGTTGAATTTGGGATTTTGGAAATTACTTTATTTTCCAAAATCGTTTGTTACTAGTTTTTGATTAATTCAAGTAATTTTCTGGATTTTCTTCAATCTCATCAAAGTAAGTGCATTAATTTTTATCTAACTAATATGAATTGTGTGATTATGAACATGGGTAACTAAACTCCATAACTAGGATTGTGGGAACCATGGGTAAATAACAAGGTGAAACCTAGCTAAAATAACAATTATAGATTAGTGTCTTGCATGTATTGATAATTCTTTCATTTAGAAGTCTTTTTAACTTGTGCACACGTTAGAGCTCGCGTTATTGCTACTTGCCGGACCAATGAGGTAGATAATAAGAAAAGAATTATCAACATAGATTTAGTATACACTATCTAATAGGGTAGTGTCGATTGGTGCGAAGTAACACTGAGCCAAACATCGATTATGATGCTTAATATGAGTTAAAGGTAAGGTTTAGTAAAGCATACACACGTTGCCGAACCAAGGTGCAGAGTTAAATTACTTAGTTGCCGGACCAAGAAATTAGGGATACATAACTTACCACTTTGCATGCAAGATATTAGGAAAGGATTGTTATAGTTAGAATTACCGAGTTATAAACCAATGGGGAACACTTAAGCCCTAGTTACTTTCACTACTTGATAAAAATCAAATCTTTGAACTAGTCACTTATTTACTTAGAAATAGCTGATTACATTGTTATTTAGAAAACCCTTTTTGTTATTTATTTTCAGAAAGGACTTGACTAAATAGAAGTAATAGTAGGTTAAAGGTAAGTCGAAATCATTTTCCTCGTGGGATCGACCCCAACCTCATAGTTGGGTTCTTTACTTGATACGACTGCTTATACTTCTTTTTGAGAAGTCAATTTGAGCGTATCAATTTTTGGCGTCGTTGCCGGGGAAAGTGGCTTTTAAGATTAACTTTAAACTTATTACCAAAGTTTAGTCCACATTTTCCTAATTTTACTTTTTCTCTTTGCTTTTGTCTCTTGCAGATCTAACTTCTATGTATGCCAAGTACGCGGAGTAGAGGAGAACCCATACTCGCACCTGACCCTGAACTAGAGCGTACACTGCACAGAATGAACCGGAATCTGCGTATTCTCGATGATGGTCACAACTCGGAAATTCCACCACCGTTTGATGCTCATGCTCAATTATTACCTGAAAATCGTGGGGAAGGTGAAATACGGAGGCAACCTTCCACTCCACGCCCTCAAGAGTATTATAGGGGATATGATAACATTACCGACTCTGAAGGGCCCCTTGTCTTGCCTCCCCTACCACATGGACATACTTTCGTGGTAACTAGTAGTCTGATGCAAATGCTTATCGCTAGAGGTTTGTTTTTGGGGCTACCTTCTGAGGATCCACATGCTCACATCGCCAAAGTGAGGTCGGTGTGTAAGAGTTGTGTAGGGAGTCCTGATTTGAATATGGACGTTATTGGGTTAAGAGTGTTTCCTCTCTCACTGACGGGAGAGGCTGCTATATGGTTTACAGAACTCCCCTATAACTCAATCTACACTTGGAATCAATTGAGGGATGTGTTTTTAGCACGTTACTACCCGGTGTCTAAGAAGCTAAACCACAAAGATAGGGTGAACAACTTTGTGGCACTACCGGGAGAATCAATCAGTAGTTCTTGAGAGAGATTCACTTCGTTCTTGAGAAGTGTCCCCAATCACCGCATCAATGATGAGTCACTGAAAGAGTACTTCTATCGGGGACAAGATGATAATAATAAAGCAGTATTGGATACGAGTGCGGGTGGTTCTTATGGGGAGTGTCCTTATGCTGAGATTGCTGAGAAGTTAGAGAAAATCTCCCGAAATAATAAAGCTTGGAGCACTAGGAAGTCAGATACTGGGAGAAGCACTTTTACAGTGCAATCTGCACACAACCCAGCCACAGAAGAGATTCGTGAGGAAATGGCTCAAATGAGAACTGAGCTTGGTTTGGTGTTGAAACATGTCACTGGGGGTGCAGAAAAGGTAAATGTGGTGAACTACTTGTCTAAACCACCGCCGCCGACTGATGAGTATTACTATGAGGAGGACTCTTATGCGGTAAATGAGCAGACGAGGGGTTTCTGACCAAACACCCAAGGCTCCAATCAGGAGAATTGGCTCCAAGGTAAAGGAAACCAAGGTCGGAAATATGGTAATTACAACCGAGATGGTCATTATGTCCGAGATGGGAATTACAACTTCAACAACAACTTCAACCGGGGTAACTATGGTAACAGTAATGATAGGAGTGGGCCCTATGTTCCACCTCAAAATTGTGAAGTTACTCCTAGGGACGGTGGAGTTAGTATGGCGCGAGTAGAGGATATGTTGCAGAAAATGATGAGGAGGCTCGATGCTAGTGATGAGCACACTAAAGAGTTGAGGAGTGACTAAGCGAGTATTGGGCAGAAAGTTGATACACATGCAATCTCGATAAAGCATCTTGAGTTGCAATTGGCCCAATTATCTTCGACTGCGAACCCACGCCAACCGGGCACTCTTCCTAGCAACACTGTCCAAAATCCAAAAAATGATGGACATTGTATGGCAGGCACAACTCGAGGTGGTAAGCAAACCATTGATCCACCGATGCCGTCTGGTGTAGAAAAGGTGATAAGAGGTGATGATGAGGTAGTGGATGTTAGTGGTGAGTTAGGAGACAAAACAGAGAAAGAAGCCGAGGTACCCTAAAAGGTGATCCCCATGCCTAGACCACCACCTCCATTCCAACAAAGGTTAGTGAAAAAGACCGAGGATGGTAAATACCGGTGTTTTATCAACATGTTGAAACAACTTTCCATCAATGTCCCTTTGATAGAAGCTCTTGAACAAATGCCCGATTATGCCAAGTTCATGAAAGATACGGTTACTAAGAAAAAATCGGTCAGTTTTGAGGATGATGATAGAATGCAGCATTGTAGTGCTCTTGCTACAAGGTCTCTAGTGCAAAAGAAAGAAGATCTGGGTGCTTTCACTATTCCATGTACAATCGGGTTATTACACTTTGCGAAAGCATTATGTTATCTTGGGGCAAGCATAAATCTCATGCCTCTCTCTATTTACAAGAAGTTGGGTTTGGGTGACCCAAAGACCACTCAGATGCGACTACTGATGGCCGATCAAATGGTGAAGAGGCCTATTGGGATACTCCACGATGTGTTAGTAAAGGTGGAGTCATTTATATTTCCGGCCGATTTTGTGATTCTTGATTGTGAGGTCGATTTTGAGGTGCCTATTATTCTTGGGAGGACATTCCTTGCTACGGGTAGAGCCTTGGTTGATATGGAGAAAGGGCAAATGAAATTTCGGTTGAACAATGAAGAAGTGACTTGCAACATTTGTAGATCCATGAGGCAGAGTGGTGAGCGACAATCGGTATCTGCCATATCTTACAGAGTATGGGTCATTGGTCGCGGCACTTGATCGAGGTACTAATAGAAGAACGTTTGGGTGTAGAAGCACTAGGGGCAGTGATCATGAATTTTGATAGAGATTGCATTGAAGAGTATGGGTCATTGGTCGCGGCACTTGATCGAGGTGATGTTCGGTTTAAACCAAAGAAATTTGAGTTAGATATGAAGCATCGCAAATCTCCACCCGCGAAACCACTATAGAGGAGGCTCCAAAATTAGAGCTTAAGGCTCTACCACCTCATCTGAGGTATGTATTCTTGGGAAAAGGTTACACTTTGCCGGTAATTATTGCATCAGATCTTAATGAGCATCAAGTTGAGAGTTTGGTGAAATTATTAAAAGGTTCAAAAGAGCTATTGGGTGGACTATTGCGGATATTATTGGGATCCCTCCCGGTATGTTTGCATAAAATCCAACTCATGCCCGATCATAAGCCAAGTATTGAGCCCCAGAGAGGTTTAAATCCACCTATGCAAGAGGTGGTGAAGAAAGAAATCATTAAGTGGTTGGATGCTGGAGTGATATATCCAATTGCCGATAGTAGTTCGGTATGCCCTGTTCAGTATGTACCTAAGAAAGGGGGAATGACTGTGGTTCCCATGAGAAAAATGAGCTTGTTTCGATTAGACCGGTGACTGAATGAAGGGTATGTATAGATTACCGGAAATTAAATGCATAGACCGAGAAGGACCATTTTCCTATGCCCTTCATGGATCAGATGTTGGACAGACATGCAGGAAAGGGGTGGTACTGTTTTCTTGATGGTTATTCGAGTTATAATCAGATTTCTATTGCACCGGATGATCAAGAGAAAACCACCTTTACTTTTCCATATGGGACCTTCGCGTTCAAGAGAATGTCGTTTGGGTTATGTAATGCACCGGCCACATTTCAGAGATGTATGATGTCAATTTTCTCCGATATGGTGGAGGACACTATTGAGGTGTTTATGGATGATTTTTCAGTGGTTGGTGACTCCTTTGAGCGGTGTTTGAGTAATTTTTCTGAGGTTCTTAAGAGGTGTGAAGACTGCAACCTTGTGCTTAATTGGGAAAAATGTCACTTCATGGTGAAAGAAAGTATTGTATTGGGCCATCGCATTTCAGAGAAGGGTATAGAGGTTGATCGAGCTAAAGTCGAGGTGATAGAGAGACTTCCTCCACCCATCTCTGTAAAAGGTGTGAGAAGCTTTCTAGGGCATGCGGGCTTTTACCGGAGGTTTATCAAGGATTTTTCAAAGATTGCACATCCCTTGTGCAAGTTGCTTGAGAAAGAGTGTAAGTTTTATTTTGATGAATCCTGTCTGAAGGCATTTGGTGAGCTAAAGGAAAAGTTGGTGTCTGCACCTATCATCATTTCGCCGGATTGGAATAAGCCGTTTGAGGTTAAGTGTGATGCAAGCGAGGTTGCTCTTGGTGTGGTTTTGGGTCAACGAAGGGATAAAATCCTTCACCCAATTTACTATGCTAGTAAAGCCCTCAATGAAGCCCAAAAGAACTACACCGTGACTGAGCAAGAGCTCCTTGCAGTAGTCTTTGCTTTTGAGAAATTTTGCTCCTATTTGCTTGTCACTAGAGTTGTAGTGCATACTGATCATTCTGCTTTGAGATATTTGATGGCAAAGAAGGATGCAAAACCCAGGTTGATTCGTTGGGTATTACTATGCCAAGAATTTAACTTTGAGGTGAAAGATAGAAAAAGGGACAGAAAATCAAGTTGCTGATCACTTGTCCCAATTAGAAGATGAAGCAATGAGGGGTTTAGGTGAAAAGGCTGAAATTGATGATACATTCCCTGATGAGCATGTATTGGCTGCCTCCCAAGAGTTGATTCCATGGTTCGCAGATTTTGCGAATTATCTGGCTAATGATATCGTCCCACCGGACTTGTCCTTTCATCAAAGGAAAAAGTTCATGCATGATGTGAAAAAGTTCTTTTGGGATGAACCATACTTATATAGGAGTTGTGCCGATGGGCTTATTCGGCGTTATGTGCCGGAAGTTGAGATGTTGAGTGCTTTGGAGGCATGCCATTCTTCGCTTGTACGAGGGCATCATAGTGGTATCCGGACAACCCACAAGATCTTGCAATGTGGCTACTATTGGCCAACTATCCACCAAAATGCTCATGAGTTCGCCAAGGCATGTTATAGATGACAAAGAGATGGTGGCATTTCAAGGAAGCAAGAGCTCCCTTTAAATTCCATCCTTGTGATTGAATTGTTTGCTGTGTGGGGCATTGACTTTATGGGCCCTTTTGTGAGCTCTCATGGGATGAAGTACATTCTTGTGGCAGTCGATTATGTGTCTAAATGGGTGGAGGCTATCGCACTTGCAAATAATGAAGGGAAAGTGTCACCGCGTTCTTGAAAAAGTACATATTTTCCAGATTTGGCACCCGAAGGGCTATTATTAGTGATGGGGGATTCCACTTTTGCAACAAGCTATTTAAGGGATTACTGGAAAAGTATGGGGTTCGCCATAATGTGGCCACTCCGTACCATCCTCAAACTAGTGGGAAAGTTGAGGTGTCAAACAAGGAGATTAAGCAGATTTTATCTAAAACGGTGAATGCTAGTAAAACGGATTGGTCAAGGAGGCTTGATGATGCTCTTTGGGCCTACTGGACAATACAAGACTCCCATTGGTATGTCTCCATACCAACTTGTATATGGGAACGCTTGTCACTTACAGGTTGAATTAGAACATAAAGCCATGTGGGCATGAAGAAGTTGAAAATGGTTTGGAATGAGGCTACGGAACAGAGGTTAAACGGGTTGAATGAGCTTGATGAATTTCGCTTGAAGGCATATGAAAGTTTAGCCTTCTACAAAGAAAAGATGAAGAAGTACCATGACCAAAAGATTGAGAAGCGCAATTTTTTGGTTGGGGATTTGGTGCTTTTATTCAATTCTAGATTGTGCTTGTTTCCGGTAAACTCAAGTCCAAATGGACTGGTCCCTACTTGATCACCCAACTATTCCCTCATGGTGCGGTTGAGTTGGAGAACAAGGAGGGTGTGCTGTTTCAGGAGAACGGACAACGAATCAAAATCTATCCGGGGCATGCTGAATCGGTGAATGAAGTGATCGAGGCATACCATCTTGATGAAGCCTAAGTAATCAAGAATCCTCCGTCGTGCCGCGACATTAAATCAAGAGCTGATTGGGAGGCAACCCAATATGTATCCTCTAGCCAACTATAGGTCTTTCGTTATTTTTCTAGGAAAAGTTCCATTATTTTTGCTTTTATTTATTTAATGTTCCGTCTGACCGCTCTTTTCTTTTTCGTTAGTAGTGTTGGCTAGAGCATAGATTAGGGTCCGTGTCCAAAACAAAAAGTGTCCATAAAATACAAAAATATTAGCTTAATGGGTGTTAAATGTGCAGGTATCAAATCACCAGAAATCTGCAGAAAATTGGTCTGCTGCACCCATCGATGGACCGTCGTGCCATCGACGGACCATCGGTGGGATTCGTCATGCCCATGTATGTCTTTCAAGTTTTCCAAGTTAGGGAAACTTCGACGGACCCCCATGACGGACTGTAGACCCTGTTATGGTCCGTCGACGAGAAATCGTCGCGTCTTTACCCACCGACCCGACCCGACCCAACCCGTCCGGCTGAATATTATAAGTTTTAAACCTTTAAAATTCCCACCTCTTCACATAATCCCTCATAACCGTTTCTCTCCTCACTTCCTACCATTTCTCCCCACTTCATAACCATTAACTCCCATTCCCTCTCCTTCTTATGATTTCCCTCATTTTCTCCACATTCCCACAGTCCCTTTCTCTCCCAATTCTCCCAGTTTCTTCAGTCCATCGCCGGACGGTGTTCATGGTGTTTTGTGCTGCTGTTCAACCACTAGTGTCTTACTTCTTCTCCCTATACTCCAGTTATCAGGTATGTTCTTCTGATCTGTAAACTAACTATCGTTAATTTTTTTTTATATTAAACTTGATGTCTTTTAGTATGGGTCTCCAATTTTGGACCCTTATTGCATGCTAGAACTCACCCCTGTAATCCTAAGTTCCGGTAGAACACTGAATATGAAAAGGAATGGGGGTGTTTAGTAAAAAAATGGCGTGTGTTTCCTAATTCTGTTTCTGACCTAGGGTTGATAGGCTGTCAAAAAATTGAATGCTAAAACTCAAAAAAAACTTTTGCCCTAGGGATGATGGAATGCTGGGTAGTTGCTTGGGAATCTTGGGTTGCCGCATTAGTAAGTTAGGGGAACTAATTTGGCTGAAAATTATGTCCCTAAACAACAGTACGATACCCCGTAGATGGACCATCATGCCCTCGACGAACCGTCGTGGGGGTCCGTCGCTACCCACTTCTCATTTTTAGTCTAAGTGCCCCTCGACGGACCCCTATAACGGATCGTCGTGCCTTCGACGGTCCGTCCTGCACAACCGTCGACAATGTCAGAACCTTTGCTTCTGTTGTTTACAAATTTTAGTCTAACTGTCCCTCGACGGACCCCTATGACGGACCGTCGTGCCTTCGACGGTCCGTCCTGCACAACCTTCGACACTGTCAGAACCTTTGCTTCTGTTGTTTACAAATTTTAGTCTAAGTGTCCCTCGACGGACCCCTATGACGGACCGTCATGCCTTCGACGGTCCATCTTGCACAACCGTCAAAACTGTCAGAACCTTTACTTCTGTTGTTTACAAATTTTAGTCTAAGTGTCCCTCGACGGACCCCTATGACGGACCATCATGCCTTCGACGGTCTGCCCTGCACAACCGTCGACACTGTTAGAACCTTCGCTTCTGATGATATACAAAAATTTCACTAAGTGTTCCTCGACGGACCCCCTTGACGGACCGTCGTGCCTCCGACGGACCTTCTATGGGTCCATCCTACAGTGATGCAACTGCTGCACTGCCATTCCATTTCTATTTCTACTTTGTTGCTTTCTTCTGTTGCATGTACTGGTGTTAATTGCTTTTCTTGGCAGGTACTAATGGCACAAAAACAAGACCGCGTCTACTCACGAGGGAGTTCCAAGTCAGTCGTCCCATAGAACCGGCTCATTATAGGCTCAGATGATGAGCGTGACCAAGAGTACATGCCACCAGGTACCCGTACTGCTACCCCTGCTGCCCGCTCCACCAGAGCCACTCCCACGAGGGTGGAGCTCGGCGTAGTCACTGCCTCCCAGTCTGACGAGGAGCGCATACTGACCGGTACACCTTCTGGGTCAGCTGCACATTCAGAGGGAGTGTCTGGCTCCGTGGAGGCATCCGGTTCTGAGGAAGCTTCCGGTTCTAAGGAGGTCTCCGGATCTATGGAGGCTTCTTCTTCTTCCTCGGCTGATGAGGCTGACAGTGCTGACTCAACTCCAGCACCCCAGACTGGCGTCCCCGCTCCGGTTGCTGATTAGCCCAACCGGTGGTGTGTCGAGGGGCAATACCAGATATATACTGATGCCAAGATGCCCAATGACAAGGGGGTCATTACCCGGACACTAACACTTGAGAGGCGGGTTCTCACGGGTAGCCTTTCCACCATGCCAGCCATACATGAGTTGTTCACCAGACATCGGCTGGAGTGGACGGCTCGGGATGTAGGCCACTACAGTGAGGAGATGGTCCGAGAGTTCTACGCCTCCTATGTGGCGAATCTCCGATCTCAGATAGACAGGCGGGCAGCCCCCGCCAAACATGCTCCTTTGGATTACGTCCGAGTCTGCGACAAGTGGGTTGACATTTCCTTGTCGGCCATCCGCAGGTTTCTCTATGGTGCGGATGTTGATGCCACCCGGACACCTATCACCGCTGAGTTCAACTATCGGTGGAAATTGATTAAATAAGGACGGTTCCAGCGTGATCCAGAGTTGAGAGAGACCACTAAGCGGTGGATTGCACAGTACCTTTCAGTTGATGGTGAGGCTGCCGATTGAGTACTGGTGCCCAAGGGAAGTATCAAGAAGGCTAACCTCACCTTACCAGCCAAGTTTTTGTGGTTACTAGTCCGACACTGCCTTTCCCCCACTCCAGTTGACAACATTGTCACTTAGGATAATGTGGTACTGATGGCGGCGATGATTGCGGGGTTTGAGGTGGACTTTGCATGGCTACTACAGGCGGTGATGCACGAGAGGCCCTTCAAGTCTACTACTATTTACCCCTTCCCATGCATGGTTTTTTCTTTGTGCAGGTTAGCAGGAGTGCCCGTATGGCACATTGATGTGCTCAAGACCCCGCCGTGCACAATAGATATCGACCTCATTCGGGATGAGGCCAATGAGTTGGCTCCCCACAGAGGGCCCCGTCCGGAGGTGCAGCTGTTTGGTGAGACCCTAGTGGCAACGGTAGAGCAAGCCCAAGCAGCTAACCCGGCTACATTTAAGCCTACCGACACCACTCCGGTTGAGTCTATCCCGGGTGGTAGCACCGTTTCGAGCTCCTCCCGATCGACTCCATCTACTACTCTGGTCCTACTTACTAGGGTCCAGAATCTTGAGGCCCAAATGGCCACACTTCTGCACCACATCCAGCCGTGGATGCATAAATCTATTGCTGAGGCAAAGGAGTGCTTAGAGAGGAAGATGGCCCAGCACACTGAGCGGAAGGTCATGGAGGTCCACCAGCGCTTGGACGGTTTTGAGCTGCGGGTTCTTGCCCGACCAGCCCCTACAGTGGATGTGACGTCTCTCTAGGCTGTTGTGGCTAGTCTGCGAGCCGACTTAGATACTATACTAGAGGCTCGGGTGCCGGAGTCTGAGGCCCCTTCTGCAGAGCCTGCTGAGGACACGGTGATGGCTGCTTTGTTCGCCACTACTGATGTGCCACCACCTCCACCACGAGAGCGTACCAAGAGGCACCGGACTAGAGATGAGGATGAATCCTGGGCTCGGAAGAAGGAGCGCCATGAGTTGGAGGCTGCGAGGAGAGCCTCGCTGATTGATGAGGAGGCCCGCCAGTTGAGGGTTATGGAGGTGTCCGCTGGGGCGTGTAGTTCTAGAGTTGCAGAGGCTGAGAGGAGCACTACTGATGGTACTGTCATTGATGAGGACACTACTTATGGTGTCCCTACTACAGAGGGAGCGGGTTCCGGGGAACCAGACCCTCCAGCTTGTTGATCACCGGCGCTTTGCGCCTCAAGGTTGCTTCACCTACCACTCTATTTTATATACTTTTATGCATTGTGGGCAATTGCATATCATTTTTGTTGGGGGTGGGGTAAATGGAAAGTGAGTGCTAGGGTGAAGTCTGAGTAGCCCAACTCACGATCCTCTCTTGGGGTTTTCTTGCCTGTGTTCTTTTTCCCCAAGAGAATGGTTACTTTATTGTTGAACTGACATGTTGGTATCTTTTGTACATAGTATAGAAAATGGACTCTGAAGCATGATGGCTAAACAAAATGATATCTTAATTTAAAGAAAATGATGCGTGACTAGGCAAAGTAACTGATAAATATGTGGTTCTAAGCATGACATAGAAATAGACCACTTCATGACCCTAAATCTAAAACTCAAACTAGGTTTCTGATAATTTGGTAGAGTAATGAGATGTCAAGTGAGTGTGAGGAAAATTTGAATATTCCACCATTGGTACTAAGCTAGAACTTGCCTGGTTAGTCCTGCTAAAAGTAAGCCGTAATAGACAATTAGGAAAGGATCATAGGCCCTTGCTCAATATAGCCAATCTTTATCCTAAATAACAGAAAACTGAATGAAATTAATCCCTTCTTGATCCAAATTATTTGAGCTTAAAATAGACCTTTCTTTTTCACCCCAACTGATTTTTTTTGGGAACAATGTGTTCGCCCTGGTCCCTCCTTGGACATGTGCACCTCAGCTTATGCCAACAACATAAGTTGAGGGTGGACAATGCAGCAAACAACCTTGTCGTGGCCCTGACCCAACTTTGGGTATTGTGTACCTTGACTCATGGCAAAGCCATGAGTTGAGGGTAGATATTATGAGGAATGCCCCAGAAAGTGGGGTTGAAAGAATAAAGAGAGAGAAAGAATAAAAGAAAAGTGACTTAAGAAAAGTTGAAAAAAAGTGAAAAAGTTGAAAATTTGAAAATACAAGTAAAAAAAGAAAGAAAAAAAAGAAAAGAGTCACTTACGCAAAAGGAGAAAGAAGGGAGAATAGCAAGGGGAAAGAATGCAAGGAAATTAAGAAATAGGGCGGAATAAAATGATGAAAAGGTAGGACTCTTAGTCGTTATGTCAAGGAGGGCAATAAGTCACTATAAATACACCTAAATGTATTCAACCTGACCCCGAGCCTAAGTTACAAGCTAAGAAAGTCCTATCGTGATTCTAAGAGTCTATTATGGTGAACTTAAAGTAGTGAAAATAAGGGCAAGCTTATGGCAATAAGTATAAATGAGGTATGAAGTTGTTCTGAGAGTGAGTGTTGAAAAATAACCCTTATACTCAAATTGAAATCATTGTGTGAAAAATGAGGATGTTGTTTTGATGTGAGGACACTAGTTGCAATACCGGAAAATTGGTACCTTGGTGAGAGAACAAAGAGGATAGGTGTCGGAGTGTGGTGCTTCTGTGTCATGGTCTGATCCGCATGAGCGAGCCTAATAGTGATAGCATGCATAAATCAATTTGAAAATAATCAGGATTGATAGCCAGAAGATTGCAAAAAGCTAAAATAAGGATACTCTTGTACAAAAATTTTGTGGTGAGTCATAGTGCGTCGCTTGAGGACAAACAACGAATTTAAGTTGAGGGTGTTGATGTACCGTGGTTACACGGTACTTTCAATGCTTTTTCCTTAAGTTTAGTGTGTGTCTAAATCATTTTTTTATTGGTTTTAATGTAGTTTTCTCTTTGTTTGCAGGAAATCTGTCCAAAAGGAGAACGTTGGAGTATTGTGCTGAAAATTGCAGAAGTGACGACCTACGGAGCCATCGACGGTCCGTCATGACCTCGACGGTCCATAGGTGGCCACCGTCGTCCGAAGAGTAAAGCTGCTAAATGAAGTTGGGGAATTCTGACTAAGTGTGGGGCTAAGGAGGCGCTCGACGGACCATCATAGCCACGATGGACCATCCTGCACATCCGTCAAGGTTAACAGAAAGTAGCCCCAGTACCCATCTTCGAAAAGATTCTAAGAATGGAGGAACGGAAGCCATCGACGGACCGCCATAGCCACGACGGACTGTCCTGCATGTCCGTCGATGGTAACAGAAAGTGGGTGAAGAAAGCAGCAGAAAAAGAAGTTAAGTATGGGCAAATTTTCCTTAAATAGATTTCCCTCTTTTGTTAGGATTCTAGTATTATAAATACTTGTAAAAACCTCGTTTTTGGGGTTAGACTCTTGGATATTTTTAGTTTTATTGTTCTAAGTGTTGAATTTTGGGATTTTGGAAATTACTTTATTTTCCGAAATCGTTTGTTACAAGTTTTTGATTAATTCAATTAATTTTCTGGATTTTCTTCAATCACATCAAAGTAAGTGCATAAATTCTTATCTAATATATGAATTGTGTGATTATGAACATGGGTAACTGAACTCCATAACTAGGGTTGTGGGAACCATGGGTAAATAACAAGGTAAAAGCTAGCTAAAATAACAATTCTAGATTAGTGTCTTGCATGTATTGATAATTCTTTCATTTAGAAGTCTTTTTAACGAGTGCACATGTTAGAACTCGCCTTATTGCTACTTGCCGGACCAAGGAGGTAGATAATAAGAAAAGAATTATCAACATAGATTTAGTATACACTATCTAAAGGCTAGTGTCGATTGGTGCGAAGTAACAACTGAGCCAAACATCGATTATGATGCTTAATATGAGGTAAAGGTAAGATTTAGTAAAGCATACACACGTAACCGGACCAAGGTGCGGAGTGAAATTTCCTACTTGCCGGACCAAGGAACTAGGCATACATAACTTACCACTTTGCATGCAAGATATTAGGAAAGGATTGTTATACTTAGAATTACCGAGTTATGAACCTATGGGGAACACTTAAGCCCTAGTTACTTTCATTACTTGATAAAAATCAAATCTTTGAACTCGTCACTTATTTACTTAGAAATATCTAATTACATTTGTTATTTAAAACCCCCTTTTTGTTATTTGTTTTTGGAAAGGACTTGACTATAAGTCTAAATCATTTTCCTCGTGGGATCGACCCCAACCTCATAGTTGGGTTCTTTACTTGATACGACCGCTTATACTTCTTTTTGAGAAGTAAATTTGAGCGTATCACCTTAACCGACATAGAACATGTTGAGATACAAGGAATCCTGTGTTAAGTACCTCACCCAAAAGAGACGTCCGACTTTCCTATGGTAGAACTAAAAGTATGAGCTTTTAGGAGGATCAACTAGCTAAAGACCTATATGAGAACATAGTTATGGGATAGTGTGAATGATCCTATAAACCCCAAACCTAATTAATTGACGGGGGACCTTCACTCTCATGAGCTTACTATAGATCGCGCGACCTATTATATTGACGGGAGAGCCTATAGCTCATATTAAATATCTGCTCGGTGGTAAGCATACTTTCCCAAAATTTACATAGGTAGTCTTGAATTGTATTTATAGGTGTGAAGGAGTATCTTACCCTTCATTCAATACAAATCACAAAATAGATCACGGATTGAATTAAGTGATAATGGACTTTCAACCATAAAATCATTAATATGTGAGTAAATCATTCACATCATGTTCATAGTGTTTCATGAGAATATCCTTTAAACTAACACAACAACATTATCATAATCCTAGACATTTCATGCGTAGTCATTTGTAATGGTAAGGGGAGAATGATCTTAAAATAGTAAAACAATTAGACAATAGTGATAGGATCTTCACTTTCTAAGTGAATCATAAGAGCATACACAATTCTCATCAACATGTACAAACCCTGATAATCATCCCTTCAAGGCTATGAATAAAACTCAACACAAATATCTACAATTACTACATTAGATAAGGGGATATCATGATTCATTAACTCAATCAATATAGATATAATGAATTGACATGCTTGTATAATCAATCAACCCACATCATGATTTCATAACTTAATATTATGGGGGATTTATGGGTTCTTCGGGGAATTTCATCATATATCAATTATTGAACATCAATTCAATCATAATCAATCATAATTCAACAATTGAAAACATTTTGAAAGAGAACCGATGAATTTGATTGAAACCCTAGATTATTGGGAAAATATGAAGCATTGAAATAATGTTTAGACGAAAATCCACCATGCCTTTTGAATATTTAGTGGTGAAATTACACAAAAAAGGCTGCTCCTTGAACCGTAAACTTGACCTTGTTCTTGTTCGTCAGTGGAGTTTCTAGAGAGAATATTTTTTTAGAGGAGGTGGTTATTATTTTGGGTTTTGGAATTATGAAGCTTAAGGGGGTAGTTAATTGTTTAAAAGGTCTTAAATATGTTTAATTAATCAATATAAGATGAAAACAAACTTTACTAATCACCCTTAGAATTTACCGTCTTGGGCCGAGACTAGACTGATTTTGGGGGTGACTCACGATTTGATGACCTACGGATCATTGGTGGATCAACTGACCATCCTGCAGGTACTAAGGTCGGTTAAGACAGTGGAAAATTGAGGGAAGGTCCATCATTGAAATGCGAACCATACATATAGGGTATGGGTCTACCCACAGACAATGGGTGCCCATTTTGTAAGTCACTTCTTCTTGAAAGCTTTTTGGCATCCACCAAGGTCCTCCTCAAGGACCCTTGATTGGTCCTTGGGGGGGGGGGGGTTCATGCCTGGACGTTTACATTCTAGAAATATCGTCCTAATTAAGGGGGTTATTTTACGACTCTAATATTTACGCTCAATCCTATTTAGGTTCCTAGTTTACATATTAGGCTATAACTTTGTTTATAAATTTTCTAGAGTGTTTCAGGCACGACATTAGATTTCAACATTTTGTAGGTTTCATCCACGGTAGCCAACCATGGCCCATTTCTTGAACCACGGACCAGAGGTAGGTCCGCTGATTGGTAACTCAAAATTTTCTATGTAACGACCCGCAAGTAAACCCTAGAAGAAGGGAGCACTCTTGAGTCATCACAACACGTACTTGACCCATCGGAGGTCTTGTACTAGCTCTTAGCTATCATTCATTACATAAGACATGAAAAGTAGTGCGGAATTGACACTTTTCACTACATTAATAATAATAATAAGGAGATATCTTTCATAAAATTACTAAAGAGTAAGTCTCATCGTCACAAGCCAACTTAAAGACACAACCTAACTATCATTTGGACATAGAAAGAAAATACATAATAAGTCTTATACAAGTCTTAATAGAAGGAACTAATGAAACATAGACTATGTTCTCGAATATATGAGGACATACCGAGTCTTGAGAGAGTCGATTCCCAATCTTTGCCTCCTACACTTCCACTTGCCTCCAATGTATACTTATAGAGTATAGAAAAGTATGGGGTTAGTACAAACATTGTACTAACTATAGCATAATGCAAAAACATGCAAAAGAGGACATTTTAGTAGAAATACGGTTTCATGCTAAGTAAGTGAAACCTTCATTAATATAGAAGTAAAACAAAATATAGATCATCATTTAACACATAAAATATAACTTCCATAATTTTAGTACCAAAAAGCACATTACAGTGAACTCAAGCAACTTTACAGTGAACTCATTTTCTTTTGAAGTTTCCCTAACCAAGGTTATATACTAAGGCTCACTAAGGTGAGACATGAAGGAACCTCCCATACAATCCCTTCTATACACACCTAAGTGATTATCAAGACTACCCATTATAGGCTTACTTCGCACAGGTAACAGGTCCACATTCCTATAACAAGACATTAGAGAAACATACTTGCATTAAAGAACTTCATATAAGTGCCCTTCTCAAAGTGGATTTCAAAGTTACACTAAGTGCAATGTGAAAGTAGCATCCCATACTACTCCCACAAAGTGATCCTTGAGGATTACATTAGCTTAGTCACACCACATTCATCATTCATAAACTTCATCATACATGAGATAACTTTAACATACTTTCTTAACATTAGACATTAAGTCACATAACTTCATTTTCCTTACATAATGACCCATTCATACATGACATATTAAGACACAACAAGTGTAACGGCCTGTATTTTTGTATGTGGTAGTTCTATTCATGTTATAGTTGACATAGACTTATAGTGTAGGTGAGGGATCATGTTTCTTACATGATTAGTGTTGGTTTAAACTAGCTTGGAAGGTGATGTAATGCCTTGCACGTTTTAGCATATGTATTGCAAGTTAACTCCGATGCAAAGTATTTAAGTAATTATAGTAAAGTGGTAATTGAGCTAGCAGCTGCATCACCTACTTGATCTATATTATAGTTAAAGGACCCAAGTTTGATTAACCAGATTTAGGCTTATGTTTAGGGGCTCATTTGAAGCCCAAACCTATTAAAGAAAATGTGAATGAAAAAAGGCCCAACAGCCAAATCTGCCAATTGGCCATTATGGATAAAGCCCAAGTGAAACTAAGTAAGTACCTGACCTCCTAAGATTTGTTTTATCATGTTATTGGGCCAAGTGTGTACCACCTACTTGCACTAATCTGTCCCAAGCTGATTAAAAGAACAAAGGAAAAAATGGACAGCCAAGGTCCAATAATATTAAGTCCAAAAGGGCCCAAGTTAAAAGGACAAGCAGGTGGGGCACCTACTTGACATTATATGGCCCAAAATTGGTCAAGAGTGTCGGCCATAACACCTCCTTTTTCAAAGGATAAGGATCAAGTCTTATTCTCTATTTTGAACTTGCAAAAATTTCAGATTTCCTAAGTTCTTTCTTGGTCTCTCTTGGCTTCAATTAGCAGCCCTAAAACACCTTAGAGTTCTTGAGTGCTGTCTAATTTTTCAAGTAAGAGTTTGAAGGAGAGTTTGAATTCTTGAAGTACAAGTTTAGAGGATAAATTTTCAGAATTAAGGTAAGACTTCAACCCATTTGTTTTCCTCTCTTTGATAATGTTTGGAGTGGAGAATTTTGTATATGATTATCAAGAATTCATGGATTGTGATAAATCTTTGAGTCAATATTCTCCTATTATGCTGAAAGATTTGAGATTGTTAGTGGCTGCCTTATGAATATTGTTGTTGAGGGCTGTTTGGGTATCTCTGGAAATGATGTTTGAAGTTGTTTTAATGTGTAGAGGAAGGGTGTGGTGGTTCACCATTTATGTAAGGGTTGTATGGGCCTGATTTCCATCAAATATTTTTAGCTACTGTTTTGGAGAACCTTATTGTGATTAGCTGCTGATGTTAGCTTAATCATGACTTATGTTGTAGATTAGCACCCAATAAGGAAGGCTGAATTGTGATAGTGGTATTGGTCATAAATATAAGGTATGTAAGGCTATTCGATTCTATATCCTTTTGGCATGAAATCTGCCACCTGCAATTAATATCAATGAAGTGATTCTCATAAGCTCTATTTCTAGAAAAGAAAGCATGGTGGCAGCGTACTATCTCCAAATAGCTAACAATATTTCTTTCCCCATTCTAAGTACATGGAACTACTTCATTATATGTTCACTACTCTATACTTGTGTAATTTCCCCTTGTGCTGTTATAGAAATGGTATTTGTAAAAGAAAGTTTGATGAATCCTTCTCCTAAGCCAATTGAAGTCAATTGTGCCTTTAAGGTCTTAAAGTAAGGTGTTGATGTTTCATAGCTCCTTATGTCATTGTTACTGCCTCAAAGTATTGTTTTCATGTATTCCACTACTGTTCCATAATTTCATATCTCCAAGATGATTATGACCACCAAATCAACATCTCAAAGTGTTGCGATTAACCAAAATAACATCTCAAAAGAGTTATGAACTGATTAACAATAATCTCAAAGATTAAAGAATCTAAGTGAAGAAATCTATATAATTAAGGGTGGCAGCTCAGGGGCGAAAGCCTAGCATGGGCCGATCCCTATTGGTATAGAAGGGTGGCAGCTCAGGGGCGAAAGCCTAGCATGGGCCGATCCCAAGTTGTGTAATTATGAGGACCGCATCCCAGGGGTTAATACGCCTAGCATGGGTCATCCTCTTCTACCACTGATCAGCTGGTCACTTGTATCACATGCCCAACAAAGATTATAACATACAAAAAGGTAAAGAAAAGAATGTAGCTTACTTGATCCCACAAGAGTAAGCAAAGGTGGTCTTCTCTCCTAATCTATGCACTCATATGTTGCTACTTGATTTCATTTGTGCCTTGTATTACATATACTTTTTGCCTTACATATTCAGTACATTTTTCGTACTGACGTCCCGTATTGGGGACGCTGCATTTCATGCTGCAGGCTCAGGTACTCCAGCTAGTAGACCTCCTCAGTAGGAGCACTCGAAATTCTGCTACTTTTGGTGAGCTCCAAGTTGATTCGGAGCTTTATTAAGTCCTTGGTAAATTCGTTTGGTATTGTATCGTAGTTAAGGGTAAGGCGGGGTCTGTCCCGACCTACTCTAGTCTTCTATCTTTTAGAGGCTTTGTAGACGTATGTACATGGTTCAGTTGTGTATTAAGGAGTTGTGGCCTAAACAGCCAAGTCTTGTATATAACTTTTGAATCTACTTACGTTGGTTTGTATCGCTGCATCCTATGTTAACTTGTCTCAATTGTTATAGTATATGCTCAGTAAGAACAGGTTGCAGGTTGGTTCTCTCGGGCCTTTAGGGCATCGGGTGCCTGTCCGTCTTAATGGGTTTTGAGGCGTGACAAAAGTGGTATCAGAGCAGGTCATCCTAGGGAGTCTACAAAGCCGTGTCTGTGTAGAGTCTTGCTTATGGATGTGTTGTGCACCACATTTATAAACAGGAGGCTACGGGACATATAGGAGTTGTCTCATTTCTTTCATTTCTTAGATCGTGCGATAGAACTTGTGTTGTAGGTGAATCATATCTAATTCCTCAATTGTTTTATTATAGCAAAGATGCCGATTACGAGAAGGAGTAAAAGTACTGGTAAACGAGTAGAAGTGGCTGCCCAAGAAGGGACCAGCCAACCACCACCAAGTCAAGCTGTTCAAAGTGGGGCTCAAGATGAGTCTCTATCGCAGACTTCCTCGACGCCTCCATCTCCTGAAGAAATAAGGAGGGAAGATGAACCTCAGGAACCCCCTATTAATGCTACCGAGCAAGATTTGAGGAATGCAGTCCAATTATTGACTCGTATAGTTGCTGGTCATGGCCAAAGGCAAGAAGGTCCAGTTGCAGGTACTAGTGGTGTAGTTAGATCAGCTGGAACACGGATACGTGATTTTCTTAACTTGGACCCTCCATCATTTACCGGGTCAGATCCTAATGAAGATCCCCAAGACTTTATAGATCAAATCCAACGCACTTTGGATATTATGCATGTAAGTGGTAAAGAAGCACTTGAGCTAGCTGCATACAGATTAAAGGGTGTGGCTATATTGTGGTATGAAGCTTGGAAGCAATCTAGGGGAATAAATGCACCTTCAGCTATGTGGAAAGAGTTTAAAAAGGCATTCCTTGATCATTATCTGCCATTGGAGATCCGAGAGGCCCGTGCGGATCAGTTCTTAAATCTCCACCAAGGAAATATGAGTGTGAGGGAGTATAGTCTCAAATTTAATTCCTTGGCCAGGTATGCTCCTAATGTAGTAGCTACTATGGAGGATAGAGTTCATCGTTTTGTGGACAGATTAGATTCATATCTGGTTAGAGACTGTACAATTGCTTCATTAAATAAAGATATGGATATAGCAAGGATGCAGGCTTTTGCACAAAAATTGGAGGATCAAAGGCAAAGAAGAAGAACACAAGAGTTGGAAACAGGGCATTCTAAGAGGGCCAGATCCATGGGGCAGTTTACACCATCCCAAGGTGAGTTTAGGCCTCGGTTCTCTAACAGACCACCTAGGCCATCAGCTTTCTACTCTACAGCTAGTGCTCCACCACGGTTCCAAGGGTTTAGGGGAAATCAGTTTGGGCAAAGAAGTGAAAGTCAAGGCAGTCATCAAGAGCAAGGAAGTACGAGCCAATCAAGGCCTCCACGACAGCCTTGTAAACAGTGTGGGAGGAATCATCTAGGTGCATGCAGGTTTGGGACGGATGTTTGTTTTTGGTGTGGCACACCAGGGCATATGATGAGAAACTGTCCTCATAGGGGAGTGGGTGGCGTTGTTCAACCAACTAGATCAGTTGTTGCGTCGACCTCATCAACCCCTTCTTTAGGTAGGGGACTACATATGCCTACAGGTCATGGTAGAGGAGCTAGGGGAGCAGCTAGTTCCAGTGGAGGTCAGAATCGCACATATGCACTAGGGGATCGACAAAATTTAGAAGCCTCACCGGATGTGGTTACAGGTACATTGTCCATCTTTTCACATATTGTATATGCATTAATCGATCCGGGGTCTACACTATCATATGTTACACCATTGGTTGCTGGAAAGTTAAAAAGAACACCAGAATTATTAGCGAAGCCATTTGAAGTGTCTACACCGATTGGTGAATCCATTATAGCTAGGAGAGTTTATCGTAATTGCATTGTAACTGTTTGTGATCGCGATACATTGGCTGACCTTGTTGAGCTAGACATGGTAGATTTTGATGTTATAATGGGTATGGATTGGTTAGCTTCTTGTTATGCCACGGTAGATTGCCGAACTAAGATAGTGCATTTCCAATTTCCAAAAGAGGCAGTCCTCGAATGGAAAGGTAATATTGGGATGCCAAGAGGTAAATTCATTTCTTATCTTAAGGCAAAGAAGATGATTTCCAAAGGATACATATGCCATCTGGTTAGAGTGAAAAATGTAGATGCAGAGCCACCAACCCTTCAATACATTCCGGTGGTAAATGAATTTCCAGATGTGTTTCCTGAAGATCTTCCCGGTTTGCCTCCAGAACGAGAAGTAGAGTTCGGTATTGATGTGCTTTCAGATACTCAACCTATCTCAATTCCTCCATATAGAATGGCTCCGGCAGAATTACGAGAGTTGAAAGAGCAGTTAAAAGACTTATTACAGAAAGGATTCATAAGGCCTAGTGTGTCGCCATGGGGAGCACCAGTTTTATTTGTACGCAAAAAGGATGGCTCATTAAGAATGTGTATCGACTACCGGCAGTTGAATAAGGTAACAATTAAGAACAAATATCCCCTCCCTAGAATTGATGATCTGTTTGATCAATTACAAGGTGCTAGGTGTTTTTCAAAGATCGACCTGAGGTCAGGTTATCACCAAGTGAGGGTCAAGGACAAAGATATACCCAAGACAGCTTTCCGAACACGGTATGGTCATTTTGAGTTCTTAGTCATGTCATTTGGGCTAACAAATGCACCAGCAGCTTTTATGGATTTGATGAATAGGGTGTTCAAGCCATTCTTAGATGTGTTTGTGATAGTGTTCATAGATGACATTTTGGTGTATTCAAGATCGGAAGAGGATCATGCTAATCACTTGCGGCAGGTTTTACATATTCTCCGTGATCATAAATTGTATGCAAAGTTCTCTAAATGTGAGTTTTGGTTGAAATCTGTGGCATTCCTAGGTCATATCGTATCCGAGGAAGGAATAAGGGTTGATAACCAGAAAATAGAAGCCGTGAAAAAATGGCCAAGACCTACAACGCCTACGGAGATCCGTAGTTTTCTTGGATTGGCAGGTTATTACAGAAGGTTTGTTGAAGGATTCTCTTCCATGGCTGCACCCTTAACAAAGCTAACACACAAAGGAACCAAGTTTCAGTGGAGCGATGAGTGTGAAAGAAGCTTCCAAGAGCTGAAGAGTAAATTAACTTCTACACCTGTGTTGGTACTTCCAGAAGGTACAGAAGGCTATGTAGTGTACTGTGATGCTTCGGGAGTGGGCTTAGGTTGTGTATTGATGCAGCATGGTAAAGTTATAGCTTATGGATCAAGGCAACTGCGGCCACATGAGAAAAATTATCCAACCCATGATCTAGAGCTAGCAGCAGTTGTGTTCGCTTTGAAGATATGGCGCCACTATTTGTATGGAGTTCATGTTGACATATACACTGATCACAAAAGCTTGCAATATATTTTTAAGCAAAAAGACTTAAATCTGAGGCAGCGAAGGTGGCTGGAGCTATTAAAAGATTATGACATTGACATCTTATATCATCCCGGTAAAGCTAATGTAGTAGCTGATGCTTTAACCCGTAAAATAATGGCAACCACTTATGGGAAGTCTACGGAAAGACAAGGAATGACTAAGGATCTGTCCCAACTAGCGAACTTGGGCGTTCGCCTTCTTGAATCTCAAGACGAAGGGGTTATTGTGCAAAATGCGGCAGAATCCTTGTTAATAGTGGAAGTGAAAGAGAAGCAGTACACTGATCCAATTCTTTTACAACTTAAAGAGAATGTACTACATGGTATGACAAAGGCATTTGAGATTAAGCAAGACGGAGTACTTCGATGTCAAAACAGATTGTGTGTACCTAATATAGATGAACTAAGAAAGAGGATCATGATGGAAGCACATAATTCAAGTACTCTGTTCATCCGGGGTCAACTAAAATGTATCATGACTTGAAAGAAATGTATTGGTGGGGGAACATGAAGAAGAACATTGCAGAATTCGTGGCTCAGTGTCCAAACTGTCAACAGGTAAAAGTAGAACACCAAAAGCCCGGAGGTTACATGCAGCGTATAGAACTTCCAATTTGGAAATGGGACATGATCAACATGGATTTTGTTACTGGTTTGCCTCGCTCACTCCGGAAATTTGACTCCATATGGGTAATAGTTGATAGACTTACCAAAGCAGCACACTTCTTGCCGGTGAAGACTACCTATACAGCTGAAGAGTATGCGAGGTTGTACATTAAAGAGATAGTTCGACTACATGGAGTGCCAATCTCTATAATATCTGATAGAGGAGCTCAATTCACAGCAAATTTTTGGAAGTCATTTCAAAAGAGTTTGGGAACACAAGTGAATTTAAGTACAGCCTTTCATCCTCAAACGGATGGTCAGGCAGAACGTACAATTCAGACACTTGAGGATATGCTGCGAGCTTGTATATTAGATTTCAAGGGTAGCTGGGATGATCACCTACCACTTATTGAATTTGCTTATAACAATAGCTATCATTCGAGCATTAAAATGGCACCTTATGAAGCTTTATATGGTCGAAAGTGTAGATCACCAATTGGCTGGTTCGAAATGGGTGAAACTTCCTTATTTGGGCCAGATCTTGTTCATCAAGCTATGGAAAAAGTCAAAGTGATACAGCAGCGGCTAGAAACAGCTCAAAGTCGACATAAATCATATGCAGATATTAGAAGGAGAGGACTAGAATTTTCTATAGGGGATTGGGTGTTCTTGAAGGTGTCTCCGATGAAAGGGGTAATGAGGTTTGGTAAAAAGGGAAAGCTGAGTCCACGCTATATAGGGCCATATAAGATTATCCGAAAATTTGGCCAAGTAGCCTATGAGTTAGAGCTACCACAAGAGCTTTCATCAGTTCATCCGGTGTTCCATGTCTCAATGCTACGGAAATGCGTAGGTGACCCATTTCGTATTACTCCTACTGAAGACGTACAGGTTACAGGAGATCTCACTTATGAAGAAGTACCCATTGCTATTCTGGATCGACAAGTTAGGAAGTTAAGAAATAAAGAAGTAGCTTCTGTAAAAGTTCTATGGAGAAACCAACAAGTAGAAGAAGTTACATGGGAAGCAGAAGAAGCAATGAAATTGAAGTATCCTCACATCTTCCACACTGGTGGGAATGATCAAAATGTTAGTGGAGGCATTGAACGTACGTATAAAGTCTATATGTCAATGGATTAATAATTGTTAGTACTAGCTTAGGCCTTGAACTTGTTAGGCCACATAACCATGCTAATTCGAGGACGAATGTTCCAATGGGGGAAGGATGTACGGCCTGTATTTTGTAGTGGTAGTTCTATTCTATGTTATAGTTGACATAGACTTATAGTGTTAGGTGAGGGGATATGTTTTCTTTACATGATTAGTGTTGGTTTAAACTGAGCTTGGAAGGTGATGTAATCCTTGCACGTTTAGCCATATGTATTGCAAGTTAAACTCCGCTGGAAAGTATTTAATTAATTATCGTAAAAGTGGTAATTGAGCTAGCAGTGATCACTATCTTGATCTATATATAGTTAAAGGGCCCAAGTTTGATTGACCAGATTTAGGCTTTTATATTTAGGGGCTCATTTGGAGCCCAAACCTATTAAAGAAAATGTGAATGAAAGAAGGCCCAACAGCCAAATCTGCCAATTGGCCATTATGGATAAAGCCCAAGTGAAACTAAGTAAGTACATGACCTCCTAACATTTGTTTTACCATGTTATTGGGCCAAGTGTGTACCACCTACTTGCACTAATCTGTCCCAAGCTGATTAAAAGAACAAAGGAAAAAATGGACAGCCAAGGTCCAATAATATTAAGTCCAAAAGGGCCCAAGTTAAAAGGACAAGCAGGTGGGGCACCTACTTGACATTATATGGCCCAAAATTGGTCAAGAGTGTCGGCCATAACACCTCCTTTTTCAAAGGATAAGGATCAAGTCTTATTCTCCATTTTGAACTTGCAAAAATTTCAGATTTCCTAAGTTCTTTCTTGGTCTCTCTTGGCTTCAATTAGCAGCCCTAAAACACCTTAGAGTTCTTGAGTGCTGTCTAATTTTTCAAGTAAGAGTTTGAAGGAGAGTTTGAATTCTTGAAGTACAAGTTTAGAGGATAAATTTTCAGAATTAAGGTAAGACTTCAACCCATTTGTTTTCCTCTCTTTGATAATGTTTGGAGTGGAGAATTTTGTATATGATTATCAAGAATTCATGGATTATGATAAATCTTTGAGTCAATGTTCTCCTATTATGCTGAAAGT